>OW240912.1:347560608-347603108 GCA_933207985.1 Pelobates cultripes
GCTGCCACCTCCTCTACTCCTCCTACTCCATCCTCTTCCATAACCTCCTCGGCTGAGTCCTCTTCTGCTGCTGCGTCTTGCTCCACATCAACGGATAGGGACGTAACAGTGATTAAACTGATAACAATAGTACTAAACACACCACTCCTATCTGGTGGCACATTAGATTGCACGCCCAGTGCCCCAAATTTGTTGTGATCTGTGAGTAAGGTAAACGGTTGTCCATACAAGTAGGTTGCAGCTTTTTGAGGGCCCACACCACCGCTATGCACTCCTTTTCAATGGCAGTGAATATACTTCGCTGTGCAAAAGTTTACGGCTTAGATAAGCCCCCGGTTGCTAGCCACCATCTGCTCCGACTTGGCTCAATACTGCTCCCAATCCAAGCATAGAAGCGTCTGTATGGACGAGAAAGTGTTTAGTTGGATCAGGAGCAGAAAGTACAGGTGATTTAATGAGCGCCGTCTTGAGCTGTTGGAAGGCCTGTTCACACTCTGGGGCCCATACTACCATCTTGGGGAGGTTTTTACACGTTCCTATATGGCACTTACTGGGCTTTAGGGTCAGTCCGGACTCCCTAATCCGGTCTATTACGGCTCCTATGTGGTTCAGGTGTTCGGGCCAGGAGCAGCTAAAAATGTCTATACCATCCAAGTAGGTGTGTATCAGTGTGTATCAGGGATCCATAGGACAGGTGTCAATCCATATCTGCCAAGTGACCCTATGTAGGGGGAACAGTCTCTATTCTGCTCTGTGTCAGTGTGTATCATGGGCTCTGAGGACAGGTGTCAGTCCATATCTGCCAAGTGACCCTATGTAGGAGGAACAGTCCCTATTCTGCTCTGTGTCAGTGTGTATCAGGGATCCCTAGGACAGGTGTCAATCCATATCTGCCAAGTGACCCTATGTAAAAAAGGCCTGATGAGCTGCCTTGGGCTAAAAATGGTCCACACGCTGCTGTATTTTAGCTCTGAATCCCGGTTGACTTGCGTTACTTATCCGCCACCAACTAGGGTTCAAGCCGCCATGTTTTAGGGCACTTTCTGCCTGTGAAACAAACATAATTTTTTCTGGCCGCTGCCTAATTTTTAGGCCCTCTGGTGCTGCACTGTGGCTTCAAAACTTTTTTCACTGTTATAGATTGAATAGCAGTTAGTTGTCTGCAAGCGTCAGAAAGTCACCCCCTTGCCCGGCGTCTGACACCTGGCTTGTCTGAACTATTAGCCCGCCAGCTTTTACCATACAATCTGGTGGAGTCTGAGGCGTTCAAAAAATTTGTAGCTATTGGGACACCGCAGTGGGACTTAGTCTCTGCAGCTGAAATAAGGCTGAAAAAAATGGCTGAAAAAAAGACTAAGTCTCATCGCCGAATGGGACTTAGTCTCTGCAGCTGTAAAACCAGTATGGGAGAAGGTAGAGCTCAGCGGTGTTCGCGGAAATGTGTAGCCGATTTTAGTTCCATGAATTTGGCTACACATACCGCTGACCTCGTCGAATGGTCAAAGATGGCCGCTGCCACATGTTCGGCAAACGAAAGGGCCATACACACCAAATAAAAGTGCATACATTTTCACAATCTCCCAGGGGCCATAGTCATGCGGGGGGAGGCTGGCAAATAGGCTTCTCCACAACCCAGGGAAGCAGGGCAATTTGCCATTTAAAGGGCCCGTTACAAATAGCAGTTTGTAACAAGGTGTCAATCCATATCTGCCAAGTGACCCGATGTAGGGGGAACAGTCCCTATTCTGCTCTGTGTCAGTGTGTATCAGGGATCCTTAGGACGGGTGTCAATCCATATCTGCCAAGTGACCCTATGTAGGGGGACCAGTCTCTATTCTGCTCTGTGTCCGTGTGCATCAGGGGCTCTAGGACAGGTGTCAATCCATATGCCAAGTGACCCTATGTAGGGGGACCAATTCTGCTCTGTGTCCGTGTGCATCAGGGGCTCTGAGGACAGGTGTCAATCCATATGTCAAGGTGTCAATATGTCATATGTCAGGTGTCAATCCATATTCATTGTGATTTAGGAATGTTAGGTGATTTCTGCCCTTTATGGATTAAAACCAGACTCTGCATCAACTGTGTAATTTTCCATGGGAGTTTTGCCATGGATCCCCCTCCGGCATGCCACAGTCCAGGTGTTAGTCCCCTTGAAACAACTTTTCCATCACTATTGTGGCCAGAAAGAGTCCCTGTTTGTTTTAAAATTCGCCTGCCCATTGAAGTCTATGGCGGTTCGCCCGGTTCGCCGGTTCGCGAACATTTGCGGAAGTTCGCGTTTGCCGTTCGCAAACCGAAAATTTTGTGTTCGCGACATCACTACTTACAACCACACATTGAGCAGGACAGGAAATAACAACACAAACGGTAATAAAGTAGCACAGGCCTTTCTAAAGCCCCCGGTACAGTCCGACTCTAAAGGGCCCCTTAAAACTATCAAGAAGGCTCACAAGGCTAGTATGGTGATTTTGTAATGTTAACACGAAGGTTCAGTTTCGTTAACAATCCGAAACGTATGTTAATTATAGTTTTACACCCACTCCCATTTCTTTATTCTGTACCCCCTATTACCGATATAACACTGAAATGGTACTAATTTCATGAGTGACCATGGAAATGATGGAATACAGCGAATCCGTACAGCAAACTATAATTACGCTCCGTATTACTTTACAAACTGTTACTAAGTTGTACCACGATTCTATTAAGAATTCTGTATTTGCATATATGTTAGGTGACATACGTATTACAAACTTTCACTTCCAACTTCTTTTTTCTGTACGCCTTGCCCACAAATCAAATCCTCAAAATAAAGAATTTATTTAAAAAAAAAAAACTCAGTCACTTTAGACTCTTTTATTAAAAGGCAAACACAATAATGTTTATAAACATGGAGATGAAAAGAGTGTTAAACATCCTCTCACCTTAAAAGAATACTACAAGTACCAAATCACTTTAATTTAATGAAGCAGTTTTGTTATATATATCATACCCCTGTAGTAGGGAGGTGTATGGGCAAAACATTCGGTTTGGTTCGGTTTGGAAATTCGGGTAAGTGATATAATTCGTCACTTCGACAAATCGGCACTTCGGCAATTTGGTTCGGTTCAGCACTTCTGAAATTCAGAACTTCGGCAATTCGGGACTTCAGCAATCTCTGACTTTGGCAATTTGGAACTTCGGCTATTCTGAACATCTGTAGGGCTCCCTAACCCTACCCCTACCCTTTTTTGTCATTTGTCTGCCTCTTATTTATATATTGTTTTTAAATAAAACTCAACATATATCTTTGGAAGTTCACGTGATATTGGAAATCCTTTTGAGTGTGAGACATCCGCTTATTTATAACAAGGGTTTTTTTGGTTTTTTTTTTTGTGGATACTTCATAACGTGACCTTGGCATAATATTGACATTAGTTGTGTGCATTATACTAATTATAGATAGACGTTATTGACATTATTGCTATGCTCCACAACCTGATGTTAATTCTGTTCACCCATCTAATTTCCCAGACAGATTCTGAAAAAGTCTTTAATTTGTCTCACATTCCTACCAAGTACTGTCCGTCACAGTTTAGCAGACTGTTTATTTTAATCACCTGCATTGTCTGTCTCTATCACTCACAATATGCACAAATCCATTCCATCTCAGTGGATTAAGACATATTAATAGATGTATGACTGTTTCTGCACATGTGCAAATATACTAAATAAACACGTATGAAACTATTATATATTTTTGTCAAACACCCAGGCATATGACAGTGGATGGATCACTATGGCAGTGTCATTTTCATTCCGATCAGATTTCATAAACCTCTGGCATTCTTAGGTGCATTTTTCAGTTATTGGATTCTTCTAAGCACCAACTCCTTGTTCCGGTGTTCCTGGTTTATAATCCCTTGACTCAATTTCCAGTATTCGGCAATTCGGGAGTTGGGCAATTCAGAATTCGGAACATTTGTGGTGCTGCCTAACCCTACTACTACCCCTAACCCTACCCCTAGCCACCACAACCACTTACACATCTGTAGGACTACCAGTGCCCGGACTGCCACCACAACCACTTACACATCTGTAGGGCTCCCAGTGCCAGGAATGCTACCACAACCACTTACACATCTATAGGGCTCCCAGTGCCAGGAATTAGCTTATTGGTCAAGATTCCTGTCATCATTCACGTAATTTTCCCTCCCTCTCTTGTTTTGCCACTTTTTTAGAAATCCGTAGCACTTCGGCACTTGTGAAATTTGGCACTTCGGCAATTCAGTTCAGCACTTGCGAAATTCGGACTTCGGAAAAATTTGTCACTTCGGCCATTCAGAAGCATCCGAGATTCGTCCGAATTTACATTCAAAACAAAATGAATTGCACATGTCTACCCTGTAGTCTTACTGCACAATGCTCTGCCATTAGCAGTGACTTGCACTGCATGTGACTTGCACAGCATTTCTATACACTCCCTGAAAGATAGATATTCTGGGTTCTTTTATTGCACAGTCTGTATAATCTAGAGTTTCCCATCTTCTGCTCTGTTAATAACCTTCTTGACCCTGCAGGAGCCTCCTGTTTTAATTTACAGAGCAGAAGATAAAAACTTTTAAACCAAAATAACATCTGAATAAAAATGAAACAGCTTTTTTTAATGCAGGCTGTGTCAGTCACAGTCAGGGGAGGTGTGATTATGGCAGCATAAACCGAATCAAAGGTGATGTAACTAGCAAATGTCAGTCAGAGTGTAAGACATTGATGTGCAAAACTGCAATATTGGGGGGGCGGGGCCGGGCCGCCGAGCTGAACGGCTGCAACCCACGCCGGCTCCGGCAAAGCAAAGCCTAAAACAGCCCGAAACACTTAAAAAAACGCACGGTACCCGCTGAAAACCGAATCCATAGAGGAAATCAGGCGGAGAGGAACCGGGGAGTGCAACGCCAGAGCACATATCGACCACCCGGCTCACAAAACGATACCTGAGGCCTGAGGCCTACAGGAGACAGACCCACGGCGCGCAAGTAAGGCGCGGGAGACCTGGCCCGGCCCCGCTCCCCCCCACCTGGCCGGGGGGGTGATCCCGGCCCAAAGTCTGAACTTCGGAGGCTGGAGGAGGAGGCACGCCCGGCACACGACACTCCTGTATGCGGAGCTACAATGGCCGACGGGTACACAGTACCCACACAGCATCACGGGGCGACTCACACACGCAGCAGAGACCCCGCGCTGAGATACCGGGACCCCCGGGACGGCGGACCCACGACTGGACCCCCGTGGGCGGCGGACGTGGCGATGGAGAGCCGGCTCTGAAACCCGGATTGGGTGGTGGTCCGGGAAGAAACAGCCCCCAACTCTGCGAGCCCGATGGAGCTGAGAAGCACGGGCCCGCCGGCGGACCGGTGGCCGGAGGGCACACGCCGGCAACATGTAAGTGGCCGGAGGAGGATGAGGCAAGACAGGGCGGAGGCCCCAGGGAGGCCCTGCTGAAGCTGGGGAGGTGCAGGAGGCGGGAGCCCGGCCGACTCTAAGGTGGGGAGGCCGCCGGACAGCCCCGGTCTCCGAGTGCCCACAGTGGGGGTGGTGCCCCCTAAAGACATGGACGCACACCTTGGGATGGAAAAGGAAGGGGACTGTCACACCCGGGGGAACCGGAGAGTCGCAAGGGGGGTACAGCGGAAGGCTTCCCCGTGTCGGGCGCCATTACGCCCCCTCCAGCAAAGTGACTTATATGCTAAAAGGCTAACTCTGTTTTGCTAGGGCTAACCACGCTACTGTTACCTTGTGCATAAGCCGTTGTACATAAGATATACTCTTTTGCATAGACCCAGCTTAAGATACACCTTGTTCCTATGGTTTCCTGCTTTGCATTACCCCCTGAGGCGTTGGTTCACAGTTATTGCCTAATGTTTATTACACTATAACCTGTATAAAGCTAGCCCATAGCGAAGACCTGCTTCGATTAAATACCTGAGCTACATGGGCGCAAAATAGTTAGGTTTAATCACCTGCATTGCCGTTACTCATATGACACTTATTGTGGCTTCTATGGGACGCGCCATCCGCGGGCTAATTCGAATAAATAAATACAGTCCCCCGCGCACGCCACCTTATACAGGCTATTAAATGCTTGCTAAAATACACACAGCTCAATGTATTGTTGCTAGATATTATTGACGCATAGCCACTGTCTGCGGATTTGTCGATTTAATGTACTGCTCTGACCATTTGATACCGCGCACACGATGCATATCTTAAACACATCAGGCACACTAAGCACAACTTAAGCGGATGACGAAATAGCTGCATAGGCGCAATTATCCAGACGCACGGAACCGCGCTTTAGTTTTTCCTGACATTTTGCCTGTCAACCAGCAACACACATATCTGCACACTTCACATAATGCGCCCATCTCGTATGAGAGATCGCGCAAGCTTCAGCGAAGGCGCTCGGTTAACAATGACAACACAAGACAATAAGCATCGCATGTCAACGGTTTAGATTTTACAACCATGGAACATACAGATGACTGATATTGTGTGGTACAACTATAATCAGCCTCTGCGCAGGCACATATGCAACTATGATTTTATATAACACTGAGCCTCTGCGCAGGCAACCTTATATTGATTCTCGCTTCTCACACTATGCATGCAATTTTACTGCAAAAACAATAAAAACCATTTAAAACAAAACTGCAATATTGTATGTATATAACTTTATGTGTATGTGACTGGTTTCACAAGTTGGTGTCATTTACTTGATAACAGTGTAATAAGGATCAAAACTTTCAGTTGCATTTTAAAACACCCAACTAACACAAAAGCTTACATCCCTCCAGCAGTTCTCCAGCCAACCAGTTTTCCATGCACGTTATCAGAAGACCAGAGTAATGAACATCTAGGTGTAACCATGGAAGTGTGTGTTTTCCCAAGCCATCCAATCTACCCAGAAACCTAACCTAACTGGTCACTTCTTTCACAATGTTACAGTATAGCTGGAGGGAAGAGATCAAAGGGAAAGACTTGTGTAAAGACAGAACTCTCTGGAAAAAGAGGGTGGGATAAACCACTTTTGGGAGGGAAAAGGGATTCTGGGAATTGTAGTTTATGACAGCAAGAATGAGTATCTCTCTCTCTTTTTCTCTTTTGGAGAGGACAGCGTAGCAAGCTGGTGCCATGGTGAACTGAGAGAGGCTGTCCCAGATTACCCAAGATGAAGGCGCAAAGGAAAAACCTCCATTTAATTGTTTAAATATTGCACTTTTATTATGCATCTTTTGATTATGTAATGGATATAATGTGTAATGTGTAATGTGTATATGCTTTTAAAATCTAACAGTATTCTTAAATTAATATTTACAATACATTTTATTATACACTTGTGTTGGTGTTTTATTTGTCACACATTCCCTAAAAGAATATCCTTGTAAGAGGGTCATAATTTCTTACAAGAGAATTGAGCAGTGAGACTGCAGGTACATCAACTATATACCCAAACTGCTTCATTAAGCTAAAGTTGTTTTGATGCCTATAGTTTTCCTTTAAAGGAACACTATAGCATTTCAGACCTCAATTGAATTCTTTATCCAACTATTTATTTATTTTCTTCTCCATGTTTGTACATATACATAATTACGTGGAGACACGTAATTTAGAATATTCATACGAGATTGAAGTATTTTATATTTTCACTCTCAGTTTACACTTACACACCTATTTGTGAGTTGGCAATCACATGTTCTTTATAGCAGACAATGTAGCACTAGCAACATGTAAAATTCTGAGAACTTGGTAGTCTGTTCTTTTCATTCAAACCCACTTAGTTCAACTACCGAACGATGACCACCCCAGCATCCCATTAGAACGTGGAACACCAGTTAACAAGTGCGAAACCACAAAGGAAACAATTAATGAATGCTCCCCTGGGTGGCTGCCATTTCGTGCAGCCAAACGCACGTGGTCGACAGAATGGATGGCGGCCATTTTCTCTCCCAAATGCAGGCAGTGGTACATGGTCATCGAGTGCCTGGAACTCTTTCCGGCTATGTACTCGCTTGAACACTGGTGAAGATGAAACCACTGTCTGTCCTAATTCCCGACCAGCTATACGAACGACGTTCGGAAAATAGGAGCTTCCGACTGGGGGGGAGCATTCGCTACTTGGAAGCATACAAATATATTGTGTGGTTTTTGCACAGGAACCCCCGAAAAGAGACCGGCCGTTGCACCCATTTCCCTGGAACTATTTTTGGCTTCTACCAGGTGGCCAGCCAGACAAAACTTACCCCGTGTTGGCGAATCTATACAACCAAAGGTGTCTAAGCGCTTTTTGGCCAACTTGGGCGCTCAGATCAGGGCTATCCATGAATGTGATTTTTGTAGGGTTTCCATGTATTTTAGGGGTACTTTTGAGGTGTTGTATGATATTTTTTATGTTTTCCTGTAGCTGAGAGATAATTGAGTTATAGTTTCCTGACTAAATTATCTCTCAGAGACAGGGACACCAGGGAGGAGTTTCCTATATTCCTGTATGGAGACCCCCTGCTGGGGGTCTGTGTATAAATTGAGAGTGCTTGCCTGAAATAAACAGATTTACTCCCAGCATTCAGTATTGACTAATGTGTGGGAAGAAAGCTATACCAGCTATAATCACTTTCACTACTTAGTAGACCTATTTCACACTTGGAAAGGGAGTCCTGGTGGCGATATACTGGCGATCCACCACATCTGTCGGAAGTCTCCTGGAGAAACGACGGATGGAGATCATATATGCTCAACTTAAGTGTAGTACTCTGAAGGAGCTACTAGAAGCCATAGGAGGCATTGCAACAGCAAAGCTAAAAAGACTTTGATCAGTGAATTGAGGGAGCTGGAATGGGGGGAGACATTAAGATAGATTTTCACATCTCACCGACCTACACACAGCATAGACCCAATGCACCCTTCACACACACTACACCCCCCAAACACACACACACACACACACACACACACACACACACAGACTGCACCCTCAAACAGACAGCCCCCTCACACAGACTTCCCCCTCACACAGACTGCCCCCTCAAACACACTGCACCCCTCACACACACTGCCCCCTCACGCACACTGCACCCCCCACACACACACATCGCACCACCCACACACACACTTCCCCACACTGCACCCCTTACACACACCGGCACCCTTCACACACACTTTCCCCCACATTGCTCCCCCTCAAACACAACGCACCCTTCACACACATACAGCACCCTTCACAGACACAGCCCCCCTTACACACACACACACACTGCACCTCTCACACACACTGTACTATACCCTTCACACACACAGCACCTCATAGATACACATAGAAAAAAGTAGAATAGAAAATAGAAAAAAAAGATACATTTAAGTACATATTAAAAAAAAAGCCTTTCTAAAAAAAAAAGAAAACTACAGCTGACCTCTATAAACGGTATTGGCAGATTCCCCTAGTGAAGGAAGCTATACCCAAGTCATCATTCGTCACCCCGTTTGGCTTATACCAGTTTTGGGTTATGCCCTTCGGGATGAAGAATGCCCCAGCTACATTCTATCCGATGGTAGATCTCCTCCTTGATGGTCTCCAGGATTATGCTTTTGCGAGTTACAGGGACACCTGGCAGCCTCATCTAGAACACACAGGGACCGTATTAGACAGAATTAGAGAAGTGTCACATTTGTATGGTGGAGGCCACTGTGTAGGATGTGGAAAGCAATGACCAGAACCCACTAAGATCGAGGCAGTGGCCAATTGGCCAACTCAAGACAGAAGTCATGGCTTTCCTGGGAACAGCTGGCTACTACAGACGTTTTGTCCTAGACTATAATGCCATAGCTAAGCCCCTGACCGATTTAACTAAAACAATCTACATAGGCAGGTCCTGTGGTCCCCAGAATGTGAGAAAGTGTTCCAAGCCTTGAAACAAACTCTCCTCAATTCTCCTGTCCCAGCTGCCCCAGATCCTAACAAACGTTTTATCGTCCATATAGACGTTTCCATGTTTGGTCTGAGGGCAGTTTTGAGCCAAGTCGGAGAGGACGGAGGTGAGCATCCGGTGGCCTACCTGAGTCAGAAATTACTGCCAAGAGAGGTCAGCTATGCAGCTATTGAAAAAGAGTGTCTGGCTCTAGTGTGAGCACTGAAAAAATTAACCCCTTATCTTTATGGATGAGTGTTCACCCTCATCACCCGACAACAATGCGATAGTGTGGCTCAACTGGGTCAGTGGAGAAAATGCCCGACTACTAAGGTGGAGTCTACCCCAACAACCTTACACTTCACCATACACCATATCGAACCGGTAAACAGAATGGGAACACAGATGGACTGTCTCGTCAAACCGAGCTGGCCAACCAAGAGATCTTTTTTATTTTCCGGACATCCCCACGTTGATCCGAAAAGGGTCAAACCATGTCTGCCAGAGCAGTATGCAAAGGGAAGTGATTAGAAGGAATACCCCATCACTTGTATTTGTACCATTCCCTTTCTGAAGATGTGGTGGACCGCCAGTATATTGCCACCACGGACTCCCTTTCTAAGTGTGAAATACCAAGTTGTGAAAGTGATTATAGCTGGTATAGATCTCCCCCCATACATTAGTTGAGACTGAATGTTGGGAGTAGATCTGTTTATTTCAGGCAAACATTCTCAGTTTATACACAGACCCCAAGCAGGGGGTCTCCATACAGGAATATAGCAAGCTCCTCCCTGGTGTCCCTGTCTCTGAGAGATAATTTAGTCAGGAAACTATAACTCAATTATCTCTCATTTACAGGGAAACATAAAAACACCTCATACAACACCCCAAAAGTACCCCTAAAATACATGGAAACCCCACAAGAGTCAAATCCCTGGATAGCCCTGATCTGAGCGCCCAAGTTGGCCAAAATGCGCTCAGATCCATTCAGTAGTATAGATTCGCCACCGGGGTAAAGTTTTGACCAGCCGGCCAGGAGGTAGAAGCCCAAAACAATTCCAGGGAAATGGGTGCAATGGCCGATCTCCGTTCAAGGGTTCCTGTGCAAAACCACACAATATATTTGTATGCTTCCAAGTAGCGAATGCTCCCCCAGTTGGTAGTTCCTATCCTCCGAACGTCGTTCGTATAGCTAGTCGGGAACTGGTGTGGGCAGAGTTCCGAGAGTTCCAGGCACTCGATGATCATGTGCTGCTGCCTGCATTTGGGAGACAAAATGTCCGCCATCCATTCTGTCGACCATATATGTTCAGCTGCACGGAATGGCAGCCACCCAGGGGAGCATTTATTAATTATTTCCTTTGTGGTTTCGCACTTGTTAACTGGTGTTCCACATTCTAATGCTGGGGTGGTGCTCGTTTGGTAGCCGAACTAAGTGGGCTCGAACGAAATCGAAAAGTGATGGGGTATTCCTTCACAGTTTACTTTACCCACCTTTTCTAGGATTCATATAAACATACGATTTTGGTAGTAAAGCAAATAGTGACACATCATAATAAATGTCTCCTGATGCTAGATGTCGGGCACTGGTTACTTTACTCAATAACTAGTTATTGTCTAGTATTCAATAAATTAAACAGTAAAAGTTGCCTATTCTGAATCAGCTGTCTCCTTTCGGGTGGTGTTGCTGAAGCTCCATTGCTGGTGAAGATCTGATGAGTTGCATGGTGCAGTAGACGGGGACTCTCCTCGAGATGTTAGGCACATGTTTGAACCTACATTTATGAGCAAGGTATCCTATGGATAGATCAGTTTAATTAGTACAAGACTTATTTTAAGATTGCCAACAAAAGCTTGAACATTCCTACAGACAACATGCCCCTTTTTAGAGCCAAGTTTGCATTTCACCCTTTTCTTGAACCATTAAAATGTGCACATTAGTTTAGCGAAAATGTCTTTTGCATTTTAAATGGACACATACCTGAATGTATCTATCGTACATTTTAGATATTAATCAATATTGATCCAATATTAAACATTTACAAACAATACCATTCTAAATCTTGGTCATCTCCAAATGTAATTGTATATAATACAGCCAAAAATAATATTATGACAATATATTGTTTGATTTATTTATATAGTTGGATAAGCTTTCAAAATGATTTTATATTTTTTGATAAACTTTTAACATTTTTTGATATTATGAAGAATATCTTAAAATTTTAATATTTATGATATATATTTTTTACATATGAATCAAAAGTAAGGGAAATCCATATTGAGAGATCCCTTATATGGTATTTAAACAAAATGAAGTAACTGTTTGAAATATACTTTACAGTAAATAATGTGTGAGGGAATAGATACCATTTAGCAACAGATTATCCACAGTGACTTGTTAGGCTTTACTTTTCCTAGACAAAATTGAACACTTGAACAGCAGTTTTATCTGTTTGCTAACTAAAATGATAAAAAAACAAAAAACAACCATCAGATCCCCAGTCAAATCTCTCTCTATAGTTGTTGAATTTCTATACAGTAAGCTAGTAATCGAATGAAATCAAATTGAAGATAAGAAAATTCATAAAGAGGGGAGATCTACTAAACTGTTGATTGGCTATAGTGTAAACTACAGCGGGGGATAACTGTGTGATGTGTGATTATAGAAAGAAAAACTAAAAACACAAATAATAGGTCACTGAATCTTCATGAAATAGTGAAGTATAACTAAATAAAATCACAATGGGCTGCTTCACAACACAGATGAGCGACTAATAGATATATGATAAATAAGTTGAGTGTGTGAGCGCTCCAAAATCACCCTATAACTCAATTATCTCTCATTTACAGATAATTGACTACGGAAGAGTGAAAAAAACTCTTATGCACAATCTTATTTAGATCTGTCTATTTTATTGAATATCAACTCTTATTTATACTGGACTTTCTCTGATAGAGATTTGTTAGCTGACTTTTATTGAGTTCTGCCTTTTACAATTTATTGGTAAATACTGATTGTACATAAGAGTTTTTTTCACTCTTCCGTAGTTGGTGCGTGCCTAGGGTGATTTTGGAGCGCTCACACACTCTTAACTTATTAATTATAGAAAGAAAGAAAGAAAGAATAATGGGAAGACCATCCTCGGGAATATTATAAGGATAGGAGGAAAAGATGTAGAGAAGCAGGTAAGTATATTAGAGATTGGAGGCAATAATAAACAGAGGCAAACAACAATCAATATAACCTTCAAAGCCGATCGCCTACAGATTCAACCATGACAGGTGCATTCTGTTTTGAGGGATCTCTTAAAGGATTTTAGGCCTGGGGAAGATTTGAAAGTGTACGGGAGGTTGTTCCATAATTGCGGTGCTCTGTAGGAAAAAGAGGATCGAGCCACTTTCTTTTTGTATTGAGGTAGACTAAATAAAGTGCTGTACTGGATCGGAGGTTATTGGAGGTGGGAACAGCTGGGGTGAGCATTCTGCTCAGGTAGGGTAGGAGCTTCCCAGAAAAGCTCTTAAACACAAGACTGGAAAGATGAAGGGTGCGTCTGGATTCCAACGACAGCCAGTTTAGTTATTTTAGCATTTCACAATGGTGAGTCCTGTAATTACGTTGTAGCACAAATCGTCAGAACGAGTTATACGATGTATTAAATTTATTAAGGTTTTGCGGTGCAGGTGCATATACTACATCTCCATAGACAATTATTGGCATCAGCATTTGCTGTACAATCTTTTCTTTTACTGTAGGGCTTAGGTAGGATTTGTTCATGTACAGGACACCTAGTTTTGGATAAAAGTTTAGATGCAAGGTTTTCTGTGTGGAGGCCAAAAGATAGATTGGGGTCTAACAACATACCCAAGTATTTGAAAGAGTGGACTGCAGTCAGTGTGCTATTTGATTTTGTTTTGATGCATATATGGGAATTTTGTAATTTAGATACCACAGATCATTGTGGCAGTTTTGTCAGTGTTTAGGAAGAGTTTGATTTTTGCGATCCACTTTTCTACCTCTGTGAACTGGTCTTGGAGCACAGCCTCAAGCTGCGGTAGATTGGATTTGCTTGCATAGATTACTGTGTCGTCTGCGTACATGTGTGCATTTGAGGATTTGCAGACATTAGGCAGATCATTTATAAATAATGTTAATGGTAAGGGGCAGAGAATGGAACCTTGGGGAACACCACACATGACTGGGAGAGGGAGGGAGTTGCTGTCAGAAATGGACACATATTGCGAACGATCCGATACATATGATCGAAACCAGGTTAGTGGACGATCACCAATACCTGAGTTTTTTAGTTTGTGCAGTAGAATGTTGTGGTCTACTGTGTCAAAGGCCTTTGCAAAATCAAGGAAAATAGCTACAGTTAGGTCTCCTTGTTGCATGCCAGTTTGGATGTCATTGCAAACTTTTAAGAGGGCAGTTGTAGTGGAGTGATTCGGGCAAAAACCTGTTTGATCAGGGGTTAGATAGTTAGATTGTTGGTAATACTCACATAGTTGCATATGGACACATTTTTCTAAGATTTTTGACAATACTGAGAGCAATGATACTGGGCGATAGTTAGAAACCAAAGTAATGTCACTGATTTTATGGCTAGGCACTACTCTCGCAGTCTTCCAAAGTTTGGGTATGTATCCAAACACCAAGCATTCGTTTATTAGGGTTGTGACAGGTTTAGCAATTGCCTGCTCACTGAGCTTCAACAGCATTGCTGGGATTTGATCAGGTCCAGATTGGTTTTTCATTTTTAGATTATTAAGGTGTTTCTTAACGACACTAATAGGTACAGGTCTAAAATTTTACTTGTCTCTATTGGGTCTTTTCAAAATTAGTGGGGCCTGATTTACATTGTAGTTTCAGGATGTGTGCCATTTATTAGCTTGGCAATCAGGGTGGTGGAGCATCTGACAAAATAATTGTTAAAGACATTTGATACTTCTAAGAGAAGTTGCAGGATTTGGTTGTCCACTTTGACAGTGGAGAGTTGGGAGTGAATTGGGGGAGTTTGTAAGCTATTGATGACTTTCCAAAGTTTATAGGGTTTGAGATGTTATTGTTCAGATTTTCACAGAAATATTGGGCCTTGGCGATTTTGTTTGTTTAGTGCATATATTTCGCCATTGTCTATATGGTCTGTGATCGTTCATAAAGCCAGTATGCTTGAACTTTGACCACAATGAGTCCTGAAACTGGTACATTTGAATAAGGTCATCTGTGATCCAATTCATTTGTGCCCCTCTTACTATCACCTTATGCAGCGGGGCATGTAAATTCCAAACTTGTAGGAGTTTGGACTGAAAGAATTCAACTTCATAGTCTAGATCTAGGAATAATTTTAATCTGTCCTATGGGAGGTTCTTGATGTCATTTAGAAAGGATTCAAGATTACATTTTTTGAAGAACCTAATGATTTTAACCTTTGGAGAGGATTTAGTAGCCTTTTATTTTGCACACACAGTACACTAAGCAGTGGTCACTGAAACTGTTAGCGAGAAATTAAATCCTTGAGGTGTACGTCTTGTCTCAGGATGGGCCAAAACCTATTCATAATAGCCTTCACTTGATCCCAACCTACATCATAGGTTGCTATACACTTTAGTTGTTTTGAGTCCCTTGTCTTTTGTGCCACATGAGAGATTGCTTCCTAACCTAGAAGACTATCTCTGTCAGTCAAGAGTGGCCTGTGATATGCTCTTTTCAGGCATTTGTTTGGATAACCCTTAATCCTGAACATGGAGCGTAGTTCTTGTGCTCTCTTTGTAAAGTACTCTATGTTGGAGCAATTCCATCTGAGGCGTAGATATTGGCCCGTGGGAATCCCTTTTTTCTGTTGGACTGGGTGATAGCTTCTTCAGTTTAGTAGGCTGTTTGTGGCAGTGCATTTTCTGTATAGATCTGTCCGCACGATACCTCTGGAATTAGTGTGACATCCAGGAAATTTAGGGTTGGGTTTCCCCCCTCTGCCGTAAATTTTAGATTTATTTGTTATTTAAAAACTTGACAAAGGTGAAAATACTTCACTAGATCCCAGCCAGATAAGCAGGATATCATGTATGTATCTGTGTGTGGATATATTTCACGAAATTACTGTACAGCTCGGAGAACACAACTTTTTCTTCCCACCAGCCCAGGTACAGATTGGCGTATGATGGCGCACAAGACGTCCCCATAGTGGTGACCTGCACCTGGTGGTAGTACACTCCATCATAAATAAAGTAATTATGCATAAGTGCAAAACTTAGCAGATCAATTGTGATTTGGTTGAGTTTCTCCAGATGTGCCCCTCTTTTTGATTCCAACCAAGAAACCAATAGATATTTAACATGCTGTAAACCCAAAGTGTGGTGTATGGAGCTGTAGAGGGCCTCAATATCTAAACTACAAAGTAGAGAGCTCTGAGGCATCTGTTTGGATGATAATTCTGACAGAGTCTGTTTAGTGTCTCTCAAACAAGAAGCCAACCTGAACACCAATGGTCTTAGAATCTGTTCTATGTGTACATTTATATTTTGGGTAAGGTTGCCATTTCCTGACACTATTAGTCTCCCAGTTAGTATTAGTTGTTTTTTATGTATCTTGGGCAAGCTGTAAAAAGTGGCTCTACGCAGGTGAAGATTTAACATAAAGTAATACTCGTCCTTAGAGATAAGTTGGTCTTCAAGACTATTTGTAGAATATTTTCAGCCTGCCCAAGAAACACTTTGTCGGATCAGATATTAAAACTTTGTATGCAGTATCGTCTGTTGGGTTATTATTCAAGTGAGGATGGGAAGGGGGACAATGTGAGGATACATTTCATGATACCAAGATGATAGGAAGGCATTTTCGAGCCTAGCGCTTAGGGAGCTGAAGACTTAGCACCTACAAAGGTGCAGGAGGGAGTATTAGTACAATGATCTTAGCACCCATCAAGGTGCAGGAGGGAACATCAGCATAAGTGGATAAGTTGATTTACTGGTTTCTAGCTCAGAGAGTTACAGGAGAGCTAGGTATTTTAGAAGGACAGCAGCAGGCAAATTCCCTTTGATACAATTTAATTCATTTTTATAGCAAAGGATATACACTTTTATTGCAAATTTATTTAGGAGACTTTAGGATCTCACTCAAAAGATTAGGATAGTCTGCAGTGGGTACCTTACCACTTATCTTCGATTTAGTGAAATCATTTTGTCATCTATTTATAAAATCTAGTATTATGAGATGTGGTGTATATGCACGTGTTTAGTATAATAGTGTGTGTAGTGCCCTTAGTATTAAGGGACTTTTTAAATTTCAATATTAAAAGTGACGTTTTAAATTGATAGTTTTATTTGATATCTTAGTGTTCCTCTGGCGTCTTCCCACAATAAGCTCATTCTTCCATTCTTTCTATAATTATACCTCACCCAGTTATCCCCCGCTGTAGGTTACACTGTAGCCAATCGACAGTTTAGTAGATCTCTCCTCTTTACAATTTTCTTATGTCCAATTTGATTTCATTCAACTACTAGCTTAGTGTATAGAAATTCAGCAACTATAGAAAGAGATTTTACTAGGGTTTTTTTTAATCATTTTAGTTCCCCCACGTAATTATTATATTCAATTAGCAAACATAAAACTGCTGTTCAAGTGTTCAATTTTGGCAAGGAAAAATAAAGCCTAACAAGTCACTGACTAGACAGCCAAGTGGATAATCTGTTGCTAAATGGTATCTATTCCCTCACACATTATTTAATGTTAAGTATATTTCAAACAGTTACTTCATTTTGTTTAAATACCATATAAGGAATCTCTCAATATGGATTTCCCTTTGATTCATATGTAATTTTAAGGGTTATGCCCTGGGTGGAATTGTTACCACCCACACTGACTAAGCCTTATTTGGAATACTTTCCGTGCAAGGCTTAATCTATCAATCTTTCTCTGTATATTTCTTACATATGATATGTACTTTGATATTTTCGTATGTTGAAAGAGTAATTTGAAAAAATTATCCTAAGATCATTTGGAAAGCTTATCCAAAAATGTTAAATTGAGGCCTTAAAGGGAAACTCCAGTGCCAGGAAAACAATCCGTATTCCTGGCACTGCAGGTCCCCTCTCCCTCCCACCTCCCAATCCCTGTTTGCTGAAGGGGTGAAAACCCCTTCAGTGACTTACCAGAGACAGCGACATGTCCCACGTCGCTGCTTCTTCCTCCACCGCCGCTCCTCCTCTATTACGTCGGCCGGTGGGCGAGACTGATCCCGGCCACCGGCCGGGGAGACCTAATGCGCATGCGCGGCAATGCCGCGGCAAAGCCGCGCATGCGCATTAGAGCTCCCCATAGGAAAATGCTTTTCAATGCTTTCCTATGGGGAATTGAGCAACGCTGGAGGTCCTCACACAGCGTGAGGATGTCCAGCGACGCTCTAGCACAGGTTTTCTGTGCTATAATCCAGGAAGTGCCCTCTAGTGGCTGTCTAGTAGAGGTGGAGGTAACCCTGCAAGTGTAATTATTGCAGTTTATAAAAAACTGCAATAATTACACTTGCAGGGTTAAGAGTAGTGGGAGTTGGCACCCAGACCACTCCAATGGGCAGAAGTGGTCTGGGTGCCTGGAGTGTCCCTTTAATTGGGAAAAGTTGTATGATATCCTATACTCAGTAAGCCCTTCACATCATTTATTTTCCAATTATTATTAGTTGCATTTGTATAGTGCCAATATTTGACAGAGTGCTTTACAATAATGACAACTAATTGAAACAAAAATTATGTTGACAGAAACGAAGAAGGCCTTAAACGAGTTTAAAATCCACTTCTCGGATGTGTGGTGGCTCATACCTTTGTCAGCTCCCATTCTTCATTTCCAGGCACTGCTGTCCCTCGTCCTTTATAATGACATTCACCAACCTCCACCAGACCAGGGCCATATTTGGAATGCAAACATAGCTTGCCAGTGTTTTGCCGCAATTCATGATTCGTGGTGTATTCAAAGTACTGAGAAAAGTCAAAAGAAAGTAAAGCACATAGTGAATCATGAAAATATTGACAGTAAATTCAGTTTGTAAGTTATCAACATTCCTAGTAGAATTACTAGACATAAGTACCAACTAACTCAAATTGTTTTGGTGACCATTTTAAAATGTGTTTTTTAAGGTGTAGGAATTTGAGGGAAGCGCCAACTTTGCACTATATGATAACCTACATCATCCAGTCACCTACCATAAGATAGAGTCAAACTTTATGAGGAATCAGTTTCTAAAAGAGAAACAGCTGATAATTATACAACATAGAATTTGCATTGCTACGAATTCTGGCATCCATTTTAGTTCATGAGATGTGCATTCTAACTTTACTGTCTATTAACGGTGAGCCATAACTAGTTGTTTGACAAGCCTGCTTTATTGTGAGGGTTCCAAGGCCTGGACATAGGTATATTTTATAATCAATTACTCTGGTTCTCAAATTGCATTTGTATGTCAATCACCAGGGATAATTCCTGCATTTCAAGATAATTCAGGATAAAAAGTACCTTGTAACTCCTTGCCTTGCACTCTCTGACTGTTAATGTACAGTGACAGCAGCCAGCTAAGCCTTAAGAGACCACTTCAGAGACTACTTCATCTCAATAAAGTGGTCTGGGTGTAGTAGTTTGCTTTAAGCCTGCATTGTCATTTTGTAGATTTATTTATTCATGTATTTATAAAATATTTTACCAGGAAGGACATTGGTTTCAAGAATACAACAATGCTTACTGCAGGGTTAAAAACCTAATGTTTTATTTGTATTTTATTTAAACATTTGCGCTACAATAAACATTGGTGTTTTGAACCTACTAGGAGTCCCTGTGAGTTGTTAACCCTGTGAGTTGTCATAGCGAAAAACGGGCTGCGGGAAGCGATCAAAGATCGCTCCAACTGGTATAACGCTGTAACTATCTGCCAGACATCCCAGGCAGATAGTAACAGCCAATTGCGGCATGTCCCCGATCACTCACAATTGGCTGCTGTCAAAGTGGGTTTAAACAAACACTCACTTTGACAGTGATCTCTGCCCCTCTCTCCTCTGTAGCGTTTTGTGAGGCAAGAGAGACAGAGATCGTGATAGTTTGTTGCAGCAGTGTTCAGTGACCATCAGAAAGTATCAGTATTTTATTTTAAAAATCACCTTTTAACCATTTCCCTGCCAGATCTGTTACAGCAGTGCATTTGTACTGTCTGTATTTTTTTTTTTTGCCCTTAAAGGGTTAAATTTGTTTTAAAAATCTGTGTCTTGGTCTGTCTTGGTCTTGGTCTGTCTTAGTCAGTCAGTTTCCTTCCCCCAAATCTCCATTAGATTTTTGTGACAGGAGTTAGTTTAGGGATTGCTGTTTAGTCTGTTTTAGTAAAAAAAAATTTTTTTACAAATTGTGTGTTTGTAATTTGTTTTAGTCGTGTGTAAAACATGCAGCGTATGTATAACTTGCAGGAGGCATATGCCTTCAGACTCTGACGCCACTGACACTCAGATTTTGACCCAGGTCAGTTTTCTGACACGTCTAGTCAAGACGACATGTCATCTGTGTGTGAGCCGGCTGAAGAAAGAAGCTGTGCTTCCTCTGCTACGCCGAATGTGGAGGAGGACTGGGTACCTCCACAGTTAGCCGAGCCCAACGTCCCCCCTTTTAGTGCCAACGCAGGCATTAATGTTAATGTGGATGGCTTCTCCCCAATGCAGTATGTAGAACTATTTTTAGGGGATACCATCTGGAAGGAGATTGCTTCCCAGACTAACTTGTATGCTACCCAATTTATTGATAACAATCCAGGTAGCTATACAGTCAGGGAGCATGACTGGCATCCCACAGATGTCCCAGAGCTTAAAAAATGTTGTGCTCTTACAATGCTCATGGGGATTATAAAGAAACCATCGATTCGCTCATACTGGAGCACCAACCCAATAATGTCTAGTCCAGTATTCTCCTAAACCATGCCTAGAGCCAGAAACGAGTTACTGCTGAGATTTTTACATTTCAGTGACAATACCCTCTGTCACCATAGAAATCACACCCAATACGATAGGCTTCATAAAATACGCCCACTGCTAGACCATTTTCAGGACAGATTTTCGGATGTTTATACCCCCCAACAAAATGTATCCATAGATGAATCGCTAATGAGATTAGGGTTCAGACAATACATCCCCTCAAAGCGCTCTAGGTATGGCATAAACCTGTCCAATCTGTGCGAGAGTGAAAGTGGATACATGTTTGCCTTTCGTGTATATGAGGGGAAAGATGGTCAACTGGACCCTCCTGGCTGTCCTGACTACCTGGGGACAAGTGGGAAACTTGTATGGGACCTACTAAACCCCTTGTTTAATAAAGGTTACCACCTTTATGTGGATAATTTTATAGTAGTGTCCGTCTGTTTAAAATGCTTTATGGTTTACAGACACTGGCCTGCAGAACTGCCAGAAAAAATTCCAAAGACTTTCCACGATCTCTCATAGAGGCAAAATTAAAAAAAGGCGAATGTAAAGCACTTCGCAAAGCTGAAGTGCTTGCACTAAAATTTAGGGACAGAAAGGATGTCAACACGCTAACCACCATCCATGACGAACGAATGTCAGACGTCTCTGTCCGGGGCAGAGTAGAGTCCAAACCGGTTTGCATCAGGGCGTATAATAAGTACATGGGGGTGTTGATTTGGCTGATCAGCTGATGCAGCCATATCTTATTTCACGAAAAACCAAAGCATGGTATAAAAAGGTGGCTATCTATCTGATGCAAATAGCAACCCACAACTCATTTTTGCTTTTTTAAAAAAAATAATCCAGGGAAAACCACCTTTCTCCAATTTCAGTTGAAAATAATTTCTTTAACAATTTATGGAGATGGACAAGTTCTAACAACGGTGCAAGCTGAGTCCAGACATTTTATTTTCAATTTACCGCCAACTGCTAGAAACCCCCTCACCCCCCAGAAACGTTGACGGGTCTGTTTTAAAAACGGGAAAAGGACAGACACCCCTTTTCACTGTCCTGATTGCCCTTCAAAACCAGGACTGTGTGTAGGAACATGTTTCAAGCTGTACCACACAGAACAGTTGTAAGAAGTGTTCCTGAATTATTTTTTATTTTTTGCTTCTTTGGAAAGCAGCTATTTTTTGTTTGTTAGTTTCCTTCCCCCAAATCTCCAGTTAGATTCTATTTGCAGGAGTCAGTTTAAAGATTGCTAAATGTACATTTGCTACCTGCACATCTGGTCTAACAAGTTTTCTGGCAGTAACACATAACCAGCTTGCCAATACCAGATGATGTGTGCATAAAAAACAGAATTAAAAAATTACCACTACACTTTCTCTGTTTTTTTGGGGGGCAAAATGGTTGGGGGAAAGAAGTCAAAACACCCCATCTTCTATAAACTTTGATGTCTACTTTATAAAAATATATACTATATATACTTTCATGATGGTAACATTAACTGGGGGGGGGGTGCAAAAATATGTCAAACTGAAGATAGACCAAGCATACCTATATATCAAGTTGAAAAACTGACATGTACAAGTTCTGATTGTTGCCTTTTGGCCCCCACACAACCCAGCAACCCTATACATGGGGGGTATCACTGTACTCGGGAGATGTTGCTGAACATGTTGGGGTGTTGTTTGGCAGTGACACCTAACAGGATCTGTTAATTCATGCCTAAAGTACAATGTGTGTGATAAAAACTGAAAAAAGTTACTACCTCAATGTTTGACAAAGCCTGGTGGTAAAATTAGTGCATGAAAAGTGTTAAAATACTACCATATGAAATACCATTGCATGTCTACTTTTCAAAAATATATGGTTTGATGGGGGTAAAATACATTGGCCGGCTTCAAAAATGTTCCAAGTAGGACATGCATGCAGGTTGACTACATGTCAAAATTCCAAGCTGGGAAACTGATATAGGCACCTGCAAAATGTGGCCTTTTAGCCCCCAAACAACCCAACACACCTATACATGGGGGGTATCCCTGTACTCGGGAGATGTTACTGAACACATATTGGGGTGTTGTATGGCAGTGACACATAACAGGATCTGTTAATTCATGCCTAAAGTACAATGTGTGTGAAAAAAAACAGAAAAAAATAAACTACCTATGCAAAGTTTGGCAAAGGTTTGTGGTAAAATGGCTGCATAGAAAGTATCAAAATATTCTTAGATGAATATCCTGGGTTATCTAGTTTAAGAAAAATATATACATGTGAGGTGTTTTTTGGAGATTTATGACATAACAGTGTTACAATGTTACTATTGATACATTTGATAAATGTACATTTTGAAACAGCAATTTCCTACTTGTACTTATAGCCCTGTAACTTGCAAATAAAAGCAAAAAAACACGCAAACATTGGGTGTTTTTAAACTCAGGACAAAATTTTGAATCTATTTAGCAGTTTGTTTCATTCGATTTTGTAGATCAGTAAAAGATTATTTTAAGTAAAAGTCAAAAAAGGTGTTTTTTTTATTTTTCACCATATTTTATTATTTTTTAATTAAATTATATGACATGATAAAAAGAATAGTATGTAAAGAAAGCCCTTTTTGTCCTGAAAAAAAAAATATATAATTTGTATCGGAACAGTAAATGAGAGAGTGGAAACTTACAGCTAAACACAAACACCACAAAAGTTAAAATAGCTCTGGTCCTTAATGTACAAACATCACAAAAACAGTCCGGTCCTGAAGGGGTTAAAAGCTGTGATTTTTTTTGATGGGTTCTTATGGCCCCCAAGTTTTGTAAGTAAAGTTATTTTTAATTAGTGTAGTGCACAATATAATCTTGGATGCACAATAAACATTGTCAGATAAGAAGAAGAAACCTAGCCTTTATGTATTCAATATTTAAATAGTCAGTGAACATTGGAGTGTCTGGAGAAGAGGGGGAGGATTTCAGCTCCTGTTAGAAGGAGTGTTTAACCAATCCACAAACCATAATGCATTGCCTGGGCTTTTTGTGCTATGTGGAATTAAGTCACAATTGTGATGAATACTCAATAGACAGCAGCGGACTTTTAGTATAAAGTTTTGGAAAATTCATTGACTAGAAATTAATCTTCATTGACTAGAAATTCTTGCTATAGAACATTTTCAGAATTTTCACTAATGAATTTCACTATTTTAGGACACAATAGCTGATTTAAAAATAAATAAATCTCAAATTCAGTTCTGTTTTCAGTTGGGCTATTTTGGCTTTACATTTACAATTCAATTTGATTCACACTTTAGTAATTTAACTGGTATATTAGAGAGCCAGTCCTAAGTAGCTGGAGAGCATTCAAGTTCAGTAAGCTGCGAATCTAAATATATCATTAAATAAAATGTCACAATTTTTAACTGGGTATCACACTGTGACTACATCCAAAATACACAACAAACAATGAATGAACACAAATGAATATTTTTAGGTTGCATATTGATAAATAAAAATATACTAAAAATTTGATCTTCATGCCCCTTCTGATTACGATAAACCACTGCAGTTATAGTAACTCAAATAGTTTTGTACTTGCGTAAAGCCCAATCCATGACATATGCCCATTCTGAGAAATGTTCCCAATTCTCCATCTTTATACGTCTCCAGACAATTCTGCGTTCCTTTATTTTTAAGCTGCAAAGTGAGAAATTATGGAATCAGCACCTGCAATCTGAATGATAATCATCTCAAAAGCAGAATGAATAAAACTGGCCAAAGGCTTGTTTCTAATATCTGCCATATGCTGCTATTATTAAACACAACTGTTAATTATTTGTGGCCAATAAATATTGATACGTTTTGCTTTTCTACTGCTAATAGTTTCTTCTACTACCGTCCATCTTTTACCATCAGCCTGTTAGCAACTCATCCTTAAAGCTCCAAATAAAATGCGAATTCTGAATTTCAACCATAAGTGATCATGTGCACACACAATTCACCTGTTATGAGTCAATATGTTTGTTTTTGGTTGGACTAGCATTAGTATTTGGTAGGTCATTTTTAGCTGGCAGGTACACAAATACATATACGCATGTTCCTTGGGGAGCACATAGCAGACAGTAATCGTATAACATGTCACACTTTTTTTTCATCTCACACTCATGCTTTTATTTCTACATTATTTCATTTTTCTTTGACATCCCTCCCATCCTAATCCATATTCCCATCTCAATAGTTTTACCCTTTTCCACTTATCCTAACCCCCAGTCTTGTTCCCATATGTTTTCATCTTCCAATTAACCTTTGCTATTGTATTATTATTTTTTTCAGACTCATGGCACACTTCATTTTTATTAAATCATTTATCCATCTTTTTCTTTTCTTTTGTTAGGTTAGGTAAAAGAGGATTTTTTTATGGGGAGGAGAGCTTGGAATTGGTTGTAGTATAGGTGTTAGATTAGGTGTTACTGTGGATAGGTAAGATAAGGATACCCATGAGAATTAAAAGTATAGGTTATATTAGTGATGTTGGAATAGACAGGGAATCTAGTGTGGAGAAGGTGGACAGGACAATCTTTCTTTTGCCTAGGGCGGCAAAAATCCTTGCACCGGCCCTGGTTGTAAGAGACCCGCAAGGGGGGATAACATACACTAAATGAGGTGTAGGACACAACGGAGCAAAATGGGAAGACATTAAAGAGAATAGCCAAAAATCCTTGCACTGGTCCTGCGGAAAGCATAGCTGATTTAGAATGTTTCCAGTTAGTTTATTTTAACTTTAAATATGAAATTCACTTTGAATTCACCTTGAATTTTCACTTTAAATCTGTTTATTCTAACACAGTCTTATCATTAATCTTAACCATGTCAATATGTTTGATTTTTTAAATTTAAATTTTGTTTTATAAAAAACTGGGGTAGGTACTGTCCCACCTGCCCCTATTGATCAGCCTTCATTGGTTGAAATCCATTGCCATATAGATAACAAGCATTGTTTCCTCTAGATTTTGCAGTTATTAATTTAAGCTTATCCTGCCATCAGACTTTGAGTGCTATTGGGAACTGATTTACTTTAGTCGCAGGCTTGGATCAATTGGTAAGTAGTTTTTTAGAGTGATCAATTAACCATTCTGCTGCTACTCATCCACCATAAAATGATAACGATGGGAATGGAACCTAATTAGGGCTATTAATGTACGTAGAAATTGTCTGGAATTCAAAGTAAATTTAAAATATTTGAACAAAATACCTGAACTGAAACCACAGCTGAGTTTTTCAGTTTTGCTATGTTTGCTTAAAATTTGAAAGCGGTTACTTACTGCACCAAAATATGGGGGTGACAGATCAAGTATAAAAAGCTCCGGGTAGATATTCTCCAGGTACCATGAAAAGTTCTTACACTTTAAATTTTCTTTTAATTTCAATCGACCAGAAATATCACCATAGCTTTTCTGAGAGAGAGAAAAAAAGTGAATTTGGGTGTATATTACAATCTAGTGTTAGCTATTGGCCAATAAAGTTTTCTGAAAATCATCTGGAATCACTAGAGGCAATTGTACACATTACCTATTTAATATCAAGTGTACCAACACTTATTATATATCATTTTGTTCAGGAGAAACAGACCTTTCATTTCACATCAAATATTCATCTATATAACACAATTTAATATGAATAAAATGTAAGAAAATGTGAGAAATTAAGAAATTTGGGGATTTCTTTAGTTCTGCGTGGCATTTTAACTGTGAATGTCATAAGGATGTTTGATTTTACTGCAACCCCCCCACCCCCCCACATATTTGTATTTAGTGATGTCTGACGAGTACAACAGTACCCCCATATATAGGTTTTGTGGAGTTTTGGAAAATTACAGGGTCAAATATAACATGTTAAATTTTTCAGTTTATACATATTGAAATTTGCCATACAGGTTATGTTGCCTTTGAGACTCTATGGTCACCTAGGAATGAGAATTACCCCCATGATGGCATACCATTTGCAAAAGTTGACAACCCAATATATTGAAAATGGGGTATGGCCAGTGTTTTCTTGTAGCCACTTATTTACAAACACTGCCTAAATGTAGCGTTTATATTTGTTTGTGTGTGAAAAATGCAAAAAACAAATATTAACGCTAATCTTGGCCAGTGTTTGTGACTGACTGGCTACTAAAAAAGACTGGACATTTGCAATACCTTGGGTTGTCTTCTTTTGCAAATAGTATGCCATCATGGGGATACTTCTCATTCCTGGGCTATCATACGATCTCAAAGGCAACATAATCTATCTGGCAAATTTTAATGTGAACAGAAACTGAAATGCAAGCCTTATATTTGACCCTGTAACTTTTGAAAACAAGATAAAAGCTGTACATTGAGGGTACTGTGTCACGTATTCATCTGCACATAAAAATGTGGTTAATGGCATTTACTGTCCTGACAGGAAAAGTTGTGCCGAGCAGCAATCTATTCACAGGAGGGTTTGTGCTGAGCAGCAATCATGCAAATGGGAACCTGGTAACTGCCTTTGGGGTCAAAGGCCGGTTACAGCCAATCAGATCCACAGGCGGGGTATTTAGGCCCAGTTCTCCTCTTGCCCAGTGGCGTGTTGTGGTTTCCCTTGTGGTTGTCCGAGAGCGTGTTATTGATTCTGGTTATTCTGTTTTTTTGACTTTGGCATTAATTTTGACTTCCCTGTTTTCTGGCATCCCTGACTCCTGACTTTTCCTTATCGTTGTGTCTCTTGACCTCTGCTAAAAACTAAAACATGTTCCCTGAGGTAATTAGTTTACATAACTAATAAACTAATTTCCTTAGGGAACATGTTTTAGTTAGAGGTAGGTCTAGGGAAATTAAATATCCAGAGGCTAATGTAACAGCCTCCGGATTGATTATCCTTGGTGAATTGTGTGCTTTAAATTGATCTCTTATGAACTCATTCTACTGTGTTTAATTTCCACCTATCCTCCGGGACGCACGCCGGTTGCTATGTGTGCGTCTTTGGTTGCCCCGGTAACTCTGAGTTTGGCCAATGAGGTTGGTATTCTGGGTCAGATTACTTTTTGACCAGGAAGTTGTTCCGGTAGGATCGGTCTTGCACGGCGGACCCGGCGGCTGATGACAATGAACACCACCTGAAAGTAAGTACCCTATAATTGTATGTCCTATATAAATGTAATTTCAGTTTTATGATTGTTTGTGTCCTGATGAAAGCTCCCTAGAGGAGCTGAAACGTCGATTGACCTTCCACAATAAATGGAGATGTAACTTCTGGAAAATCCTTGAGTGCCGGTACTTTTCTTTATCTATCTATCTATCTATCTATCTATCTATCTATCTATCTATCTATATATATATATATAAATATATATATATATATATATATATATATAAATATTTAAAATTATTTTGTATTCATTTTTTATTTCATTCATTTTTTCTTTACTGATTAATTTTATTATATATATATACATATATAATTAACATCAGGTAAACTAGAAAAATGGTAATTATTTCAGATGACTTAAAGGTAGGCAGCCAATGTAATAGAGTGGCAGGAAATGCTAGCAGAATGCTTGGCTGTATAGGGAGAAGTATTAGCAGTAGAAAGAGGGAAGTTCTCATGCAAATGTACAGAACACTGGTGAGACCTAACTTGGAGTGTTGTACACAGTACTAGAGACTGTATCTCCAGAAGGATATTGATACTTTGGAGAGTGTTTAGAGCAGAGGCGTAACTAGAAACCAAGGGGTCCCGTGCAAAAATTGCCCTGGTCCCCCCCAGCTCCTTGATGTGTCTCATTCTTTTCCTCCCCAACACCTTGATGTGTCTCATTCCCAGCCCCTCCATGTGTCTCATCCCCCAGCCCCTCCATGTGTCTCATTTCCTCATGTGTCTTATTTCCCCCATGTGCCTCATTCCCTCCCCCCCAGTCCCTCCATGTCTCTCACCCCTCCCAAGTTTCTTATTATCTCTCACCCAGCCCCTAAATGGGTCTCACCCCCCCCAGCCCCTACATTTGTCTCATCCCCCCCAAGTGTCTGATTTCCTCTACCCCAGCCCCTCCATCTATACCATTCCCTCCCCCCAAGCCCCCACGTGTCTCTCATTCCCCTAGGCACTTCCATGTCTTTCTCCCCCGCACTCTTGCCCCTCCATGTGTCTCATTCCCCCATGTCTCATTTGCTCCCCCGAGATCTCCATATGTCTCATCCCCCCTACAGCCACTCCACATGTCTCATTCCCCCAAGGCACCTCCATGTGTCTTTCTCCTCCCACCACCTTTGCCCGTCCATATGTGTGTCTCTCTCCACTCCCTCCCGTGCAGCCCCTCCATTTCACTTTCCCCTGCTTGCTCCCCTACATTTCTATCTTGCCCCTCCATTTCTCTTTCCCCTGCTTCTTCAGTTCCATTTTTATCTCCCCCCTCCGCAGTCCTCTATTTCTAAATCTCCCCTCCCTTCCTTTGCAGCCACTCTATTTTTCTCTCCCCTCCAACTCCTCCATTTGTCACTCACCTCCCCTGCCAGCCCTGCAGCCCCTCCATTTGTCTCACCCCCACCCTTTCCCTGCCAGACCGCTTGGCCGCACTACACACAGTGGCAGGAGCGGAGCAGCACAGCAAATCGCTCCCCTCCTGCCTGTTAACCTGCGATCGCGGGCCCCGGCATGTGCGGCTGTGCACTGCCTTTAAAGGTAAGCTGAAGACCCATGGTCGCAGGGGTCTCAGCGTCGGCCGGGATCCCTGGAATGACAGGCCTGGTCGCCACTGAGACACCTGCAACCGTGGTAGTTACGCCACTGGTTCAGAGAAGGGCTACTAAACTGGTTCATGGATTACAGGATAAAACTTACAAGGAAAGGTTAAAGGATCTTAACATGTATATCTTGGTGGAATGACGAGACAGGAGGGAATATGATAACATTTAAATATATAAAGGAAATCAACACAGTAAAAGAGGATACTATATTTAAAAGATATAAACTACCTCAACAAGAGGACATAATCTTATATTATAGGGGCAAAGGTTTAAAAATAATATCAGGAAGTATTACTTTACTGAGAGGGGATGAATGGAATAGCCTTCCAGCTGCAGTGGTAAAGGTTAACACAGTGAAGGAGATAAAGCATGCGTGGGATAGGCATAAGGCTATCCTTGTGTCATGATCCTTTCTCTGAAACTGCTACGTTTATAAAAAAATGGGTTAACCCTAGAAGGACCTGGCACCCAGACCACTTCATTAAGCTGAAGTGGTCTGGGTGCCTAGAGTGGTCCTTCAAGCTACTGTTTTATTGCTTAGAGTATCTGTTTAACATGTTGGTGAATATCAAATGTGAGATTGTAATTTACGAGTATGTTATATATTTAATATAAGTTGAGTAAGGAGCACAACCATAAATGTTTATATACAAACGCCAAGGGCGTGATGCATGAAAATAACTAGGTGTCAATATCCTAGGTGAAAATAGGAAAAGTGGTAAACCGCGCCAAAAATTGTGTTACAATAATAAAATGATTATATCATACATACATATGGATCTCGGTTAATACAGCATGGAAAAACCCTCAAAGGAGATAGAAACAATAAAAGAATAGTGCAATATGTTCTAAATAATAGATGTTAAAATATGTAAAATTCTAGATGAAAGGCAAACTCACACTTTGCAGAGCTGCTAAGAGCTCTGCTGTATAGCGCCTGGACGGTACAATCCCCGTCTTAGGATATGTAGATGTTGGGATGCCCAAACTCAGTGTAGCAGTACTTACCTTACCCGGGGGCCGGCCGAGGTCCTCTCTTCCCGCCGCGCACGGCTCTCGGATGAAGGTGGGCATGGACCGCGAGATGCGGTCACGTGTCCCGTCTAGCTCTAAGACCATGCCACGTGTCTCGGGCACGCTCTTAAAGGGGCAGTAGGAGCCAAAAAATACAACAGTCTCCCATTGGCCCCTGTCATCCCACATTCCCCATACACTCACATTTTGGGGGCGTGGATATGACAGGGGTAAAAGTAAAGGTTAGGGTATTTATACTTACCTCTCCCTTAACTCCCTGCCCTATCGTGGTTTCTGTTTCAGTTCCCTTTAGCGCTTGTTGTGTTCAGTTGTGATTTTCGTGCTTGACCTTGGCTTTGTATCTGACTCCGTTTATCTCTCTATCCCTGTTTTGTCCTGTTTTGTCTTGTTTGCCGGCTTACTGACTCTGTGTACCAGACCTTGGATAGTTTTTGTTCTCGCAGTCTCTTTGTTCCCTTGACCTCGGCTCGTTCTTGACTCTGTCTATTCTCTGCTATATGGCGAGTCCGGCCATTCTAAGGTCCGGTAAGACGTATCTGCTCTATCTGTCGATTGTTGGTCTAAATCTTGCGTGTTGGGGTAAACTACCGTGAAACTCAGCAACCATATATATAGAAAAGACAAAATAAAAAAAACAATGGTACAGTATCAAAGCCAAAATTGGAATAGAAAAAGTAGATATCCTACTTACAGTGTCCAGAGCAATAACTTGCTCTGGTGATGATAACTTGTGGTGGTTTGATCCCCACCAAGGGATATGTGGATATGTCAGGAAACCAGCAGCACCAGGAAATATGTAAAAGCCAGAAGATTGGATAAAAAAAGCTTCAATTTATTTCTCAAAGAATAATTTAAAACATAAAAAATGGCTTCTAGTCCTTCCCACAATCATGTTGATCAAGGAGCTTGGGCTAAATTAACATGTATCCATAAAAACTGGACCGGAGGCATGAGACGCATCCTACATCTCAAATCGCCGAAACCGGAAGTAGGTTAGGGAAGGTGGAACGCATATGCGTTCCAGCGCACTGCGCAGTACAAGTGAGTCCATTCACTTCAGGTGTTTTCAATGTATGTGTTCTTGTGGGTATATAAGGTCTGGATTTAGACTCTCTCAACAGGCTCCCTTGATAAAGGCATTTTTGCCGAAACGGTGGGAGCTTTTTGGTTGACTCTGTCCCTGCTTCTCACTAGGTCTGGTATGCTTTTTGTACTTTTTCTATATGTATCTGTTTTTTTTGGGTTTAATTGTACTGATATCTCATTTAGTTACCTAGGATATTGACACGTAGTTATTTTCATGCATCACACAATTACCGTGTATATATATATCCAGAATCATTCTGGCAGTTGCCTTACTACATGCTATGATTTTTTTTACTTTGGTTTCATATTTAATGAGATGGTGTCAGTGTGTACCCATTTAATAAAGCTTTTTTGTATATAAACATTTATGGTTGTGCTCCTTACTCAACTTGTATTTGTATTTGTTTGGGTTTGTTCTGGGGATAGAACCTCATGTAAGTGAGCACGCAATATCTAGTTCTTACAGAGCTCCATTTAAAGGGGCTAGCACGTATTTCTTATTGGAGTGTGCCTCTTGCTTTATTGTTTACTAATATATTTTATATAACACAGGTTCTGATAAATTATCAGTAGAGCGTAAAGTGCAATGAGCACGGTTTTGATTTACTCCCCTTTCTGCCATCAGAGGGCTGACTACGCATTTGAGAGATATGAAACATAACGGTGAATACAAACCCTGACCTAGAATATAATAATAATAATAATAATAATAATACAGAAATAAGCTAATTAGAAAGTTGGTAGACAACAGAAAGTAATGACTGCATCAACCCCCTCTATTTAGTTAAAACATTTTGTAGGGCTTTATTTTATTTTATTTCCTTAACTTGTATAGAAAGAAACTGCGGGCTAAAATGACTTAAAAAATTAAAACACACAAAAAGTACTTATTTACAACTTTGTTGTCTACAAAAAAATCCAATGTTATTTATTTAGAATAACTATCTTTCGATTAGCCTACTCTCCAAACGACTAATCTTTTTTTGACATACCTCTCTCACAATGTTCATCACATCTTGGTATCTGCGGTAAAAAATCTCCTTGTATTGATCCATCCACACCTCAGCAAGGCGGATCTTGTTTCTCATTACGGTGTATTTACTTATAGGGAACGTTTTAGGGTTTTTCTTTCGAAAAACATGGCCCACTACAGAGCAGGGTATTATTTCCAGCTGTCCACCACATTGCCAGACCTAAAAAATACAAAAACATCACACGTTTGCTAAAGTATTAGGCAATAACTTATACACTACAAAATACCTCCAATCAAGCCAATAATATGGTTCACTATGGACATAATGTCCACAATGGACACATAAAAATCCACTTGTGACAGCACACAGACATCATGGGACGTAGAACCCAGAAACAGCAGCCTGACCCCTGCAAACACTCCCAGGATATAGGGGAGATGCTGCAGCACCCAATGGCCCCTATAATGGCGGCCCAACCGGACACGGGAACACAAACTCACTGCAGAATTAAATCCCACCATAAACGCCAGTACACCCACAACATCACAAGAGGAACTGACAGACCAAGACCCACTAGCTCCTGCTACCAAACAGGACATTGCCAACCTCCTCAGGGAGCTGCGACAAATTACGGTGGCAAAAATAGCTGTGGTCCACATCGATGTGCAGGCGGTAAAGGCTCGTACACAAGCCACAGAGGACGCAGTGCTGTAGCTCAGGAGAGAAGTACGGGACTTGAGGGACCAAATGCAAGGCCTCCAACACTCATGGAAGAACTCTCAGGCTCACTTCTATAACTGATGCCGCAGCATTCCTTCAGGCACTTGGACTGAGCACACCCCCGGATGAGCCCAACGCTTCCTCCAACACTCAAACCCAGGCTCCGACTAGACAGAAACACCGCGTGCCTGAAGGGAGAGCAAAACCGGGCGCAGAGACCTGATCCACTACTACGACTAATGCTATCTTGCTCCTAAATGTTTATTCTTCTTATGTTTAACTTCCCTATCATAGCATTAATTCCTCCCCTGCTTTGTTAAAGTGCCTTACCGTACCCGCACCCAACAAGACTGCATACTAGCAAACACACTGCACACTTCCACAGCGACACACGAAGAAAAAAATAAATAAATGAGGCATACCACAGTTGAATGTTTTAACCTGCAACAATCACATATATATGTTATATCTCAATTCATGATGTGAATATTTCATGTTTATCACAAATTCTCAATAAAACAAAGATTGACAAAAAAAAATAAAAAATCAACTTGTACAAGCACCAACTAGAAAGGACGCTTGTCTGGATCTGGTTTTAACAAACAACGTTGTACTTTTGACCAACATTCAAGTAGATGAGCACTTGGGAAATAAAACCAAACTCAAAAAAACAAAAGCACATGGGGTATACCAAAACATATTATTTTTAAACGGTCAATTTCAATAAGTTAAGGGCAGCTTTACAATATATTGACTGGCATAAACTCTTTAGTGAAAAGAACACTGAGGATAAATTAAACAACAAATATTAGAAAGGTATATTTCTCAGTATGTACAATTGGGTAATAACTATAAAAGAAGCAAATTGAAATCAATGTGGCTTAGTGGGAAAGTGAATCAAGAAATTAAAAATAAGAAAAGGGCATTCATAGCCTTTAAATCTGACAAATCAAAGGCATCCAATAAAAGATATAAGGAAGCCAATAATGCGTGCAAAAAGGCGATTAGATTCGCTAAACTTCAAAATGAAAAAATGATAGCTAAAGAGAGCAAAACCAACCCCAAACCTTTTTTTAAGTACATACATTCTAAAAAAAACTAAAAATGTAAGTGTAGGTACACTAAAAACCGGGGATGGAGGTGTTAGTTAATGAAGTCCATGAAAAGGCAAACATTTTAAATAACTATTTCTTCTCCTTATATATTAAGGAAGAACCTATGGCAATAGATATGCAAATGATTGCTGCAAAAAAAAAAACTTGCAGAACAATTGTAATTGGTTAACTCAAGACAAGGTGCTGCAGCAACCAAAGAATGTTAATATAAACAAAGCTCTAGGGCTTGACGGTAGTCATTCATGGGTACTTAAGGAACTACGTGTGGAAATAAGTGAACCACTGTTTTTAATCTTTCAAGATTCTTTTCTTTCAGGAAGTGTTGGAGGAAGGCAGATGTGGTTCTTATATTCTTCAAAAAGGGTTCAAAATCCTTGCCTGGAAATTATAGACCTGTGAGCTTAACTTCAGTGGCTGGGAAAATATTTGAAAGGTTATTCAGGGATATTATTCATGAATTCCTTGAGAAGAACATGGTTATCAGCAAAAATCAGCATGATTTTATGAAGCACAGGTCATGTCAAATGAACTTGATTGCATTCTACGATGTGATGTGATCTATTTGGATTTTGCCAAGGTGTTTGATACAGTTCCACACAATAGATTAGTGTTCAAACTCAAAGAAATCGCTCTAGATGAAAATTATTGTTTTTGGGTAGAACATTGGCTTAAAAATAGAGCACAAAGAGTTGTCATTGATGGTAAATTTTCAAGCTGGACAAAGGTGGCAAGTGGTGTCCCTCAGGGGTCTGTTCTGGGACCCCTGCTATTAAACATGTTTATAAATGATCTTGAAAAAAGCATTGAAAGTCATGTTTCAGTGTTTGCAGATAACACAAAACTCTGTAAAGTAATACAATGTGAGCAAGATATTACTTTGCTGCAGAGGGATTTAAATAGACTGGGCACTCAAATGACAGATGAAATTTAATGTAGAAAAATGCAAAGTTATGCACTTCAGCACAAAGCATGCGAATTAGGGATAAAAACACACGAGAAGGACTTGGGAATTGTTATAGACAACAAACTATGCAACAATGTGCAATGTCAGTCAGTAGTGGTTAAGGCCAATAAGGTATTGTCATGCATGAAAAGGTTATTAATTCTCAGGATGAGAATATCATTTTGCCTCTATAAATCACTGGTAAGACTACATCTTGTATATGCTGTGCAATTTTGGGCACCTGTTCTAAAGAAGGATATTATGGCACTAGAAAAAGTGCAGAGGCGGGCTACAAAATTAATAAAAGGAATGGAACATTTTAGCTATGAAGAAAGGTTAGCAAATGTAAACCTCTTAAGTTTAGAAAACTGTTGCTTCAGAGGGGATATGATAACAATTTACAAATATATCAATGGCCCATACAAACCATTGTGTGGAAATCTATTCCCAAACCTCACTTTACATAGGACACAAGGTCATGCGTTTAGACTGGAAGAAAGAAGATTTTGTCTAAGGCAAATAAAAGTTTTTTTTATCGTAAGAACAATAAGGATGTGGAATTCTCTGCCTGAAGACGTGGTTTTATCAGAGTCCATACAGATGTTTAAACCACAGCTAGATGCATACAGATGTTTAAACAGCAGCTAAAAGCATATGCAAAAACAGAATATCCAATGATATAATTTTTCAACTGTAGGGTAATAGGTTCTTGATCCAAGGATAAAGGTGACTGTCATTCTGGGGCCAAGAGGAAATCTTCCTAGTTTGTTGCAAAATTGTAAGTGCTTCAAACTGGGGTTTTTTGCCTTCTTTTGGATCAACAGTAAAAAACAAACATGAGGAAGGCTGAACTTGATGGACACATGTCTATTTTCTGGCTATGTGACACTTGAACTACTTCATCCTAAAAGTAGGATTTTTTTTCATATGAATGCCTACATCTCAATATTACCACCCATATCTATGAAATGGACTGAAGATTGATCCTCAATGCTTCTCAGCGAGAAACATTGGATAGGCCACTGCCCAACACTAACAACAAGGTATGCGCTGGTGAAAAGAGACAGGATCTTTATTGGCTGCGAAGGCCAATACGTTTTTAAGACAGTAAATATTTAGCAAATTTAAGCAAAGACGTGTTTTGTTTTTCTGTGTGAATTTTTCCAATTATATAAATACAAAAAAAATAGATTTTTATACATTTTGAGCATGGGCATCTACAGAAATTTTTCCAGGGGGGTGGGGGGCATAATTGTAATGACATCCATGCTCGACCCCTTTTTACAGAGCTGGACTGGGGATACAAAGCAGCCCTGAAAAAAATGTATGCCAGCCCCATAAGTCATTGTGCCATGTAGTGTGTATGTATGTATATATATTTGTGTACGGCACATTTCGAGGACGTAAGGAAACAAATAAGAAAGAAAACAGTATTAGAAAGGTGTGCCGAAACTGACGTGAGGTTAGACCTGTAAAAGAGGGCAAAAATAAAAGAAGCGATTTCTCAAAATACATATAACTTTATTAAGTACAAACATTATTTAGACATGTCATGGAAAGCCATTCTTATCTCTTTTTCAGGATTGGGAATGTATCTATTGTATGCAAATGATTTCCACCTTCCCATATTCTTAATGATGTGAGTTGGTACGTGGTTACCTGATGCAGCTGAAGCTGCTCCAATGCGGAAGGAATGACCCGAGAAGGCGTGTGTGTTGATTCCTAGCCGGAGTAATAATTTACGAATATAAAACATAAATTGTTTAGTGGTTAGGTGTTTCCCTTGGATGGCCAATAGTGGACAATACGGGTTGGAAGTGATCTGGGACACCATTAGTTTGTCTAAAACTAGGATAGGACACCATTTGGTTGAGGTAGGATAGTATTTAATTTCTACCGGAGGACCTGTTCGGCTTGTTTTGGTATGGGCAATATATAAGATGAAGTGGTCTTGTTTTTTAATTAGGTGTTTCTTCTGGAGGTATGACTTGGAATTGGATGCTTTCTCCACTGAAAACTCTTTGGGTCTCAAGAAACCATAAAAGGCTAAGTAAGCCGCGGCCTTGACAATTAAGTTTGTGGTATGTTCAAAAGGGGACGTGTCGAGTATATTGGAGATACTTTTAAAGGGCTTACTGTCTATGGGAAGTCTCTTGATGGGATAGTGTAATGATAATCTGTGAACACCTCAAAGGATACTTTTTACTGGGTAGGACGTTAGAAATTGAGTTTTGTTGGGATAGCTGGTCAACATGTGGTGTTGTATACCCGTTAAGTAGAGTTTGATAGTGTTGTATGCTAACTTAAGAGAGATGTGGCAAAAAGTAGTGAAAGCTACAACAGTTTCAACAGAAAAAAAACATTAATTATATGATAATTATGAACAAAATTTTTGAACAACTTGCATGCTCTGGAGTAGGCTTTCCTTGTATTAGGAGACAAGCCTGCCTGTGCGAGAGACCTGCTATGTTGTAATAGAGAACTTAAAGCATAATTAGTTCCGAGAAGCTTGGAGGTTCTCTGGGATGCGGGTTTGCTGATGGATGAAGCCTGAAAAATTCCTGCAAATTCAAGTGTGAGAGAGCATCAGCCGCATTATTTTGAACACCTGGAACGTGAATACAGGTTATGCAGAATTGAAGATTAGCTGCTAGCCAGATCAGTCTCCTTATTAATTTCATAATCGTATGGGACTGAGATCAGCCTTTTTTCACTATATTACAGGTAGCTAAGTTATCCAAAAAGCATCTGACAGAATGTCCATGCCATACTTTACCCCAGACATGTGCAGCTGCTACTATAGGATAAATTTCAAAAAGCGCTGAGGTGGTATTGAAATTTTCGAGTGAGGTGGTCTCAACTGGCCAAGAGTCATATAGCCACTCATCCAAATAACAGGGGAATCGTCAGATATGGGTGGAACAAATAGTGACCTGCCATTCCAAGATGATAGGAAGAGCTGCCACATTTGTAAATAAGCTCGAGCTGACTCATCTAAGGAAGTTGTGGAATCGTCGTCGGGAGACCGTGCAACAGTGAGAGGATTCTGGAAATGAAAGACCTACCCTGAGTAATAATTCTCATTGCAAAATTTAGTGAACCGAGTAGTGACTGTAGCTGTTTCCTGGTGCAAGTGCCTTGTGAGGCGCAGATGTTTATGTAAGAAAGAATCCGGTCTATTTTCTCTTGAGGCAGGCTGGCCTGCATAGAGACAGAATTGGGTGTAATTCCCAGGAAAGTAATCACCGTGTTGGGACCTTCTGTTTTGTCCTGGGCTACAGGGACTCCTAAGTCTTTGAACAGAGTGAGCATGTGATTAAGACTGTTCAAAGACTTAGGGGCGTGTGTTGGTGTGGTTCAATGGCGAGCAAGTCGTCTAAGTAATGTATGACTACTGGACATCTGCAAAAGTTCAGTAGTAGCCAGGTTAAAGTTTCGGCGAATATGTCGAATAACTTGGGGCTACGTTTGGATCCGAAGGTCAGTCTGGTAGCGAAATAGTAGCTATCCTGCCACTTAACTCAATGCAGATGCCAGAGTGACTGATGGATGGGGAGTAATTTAAAGGTGTTAGTGATGTCAGATTTACTTAACCAAGCTGCCTTTCCCGGAATGAATGATTGCTTGGATGGCACCGTCAATTCTGGCGTATTGAAGGGAAAAGTCTTCTGACGGGATCAGAGCATTAAGGCTAGGTGTAGGGGATGAGTGAGGTGCAGAAAAGTCAATAATCAGTCTCTTTTTATTGTTATATTTCCCTGTGGTGATTCCTAGAGGGTTTGTCCTCCAGAAAGTGAAAGGAGGAGTAGAGAAAGGACCTATCATGAAACCATTGGTGATTTCTTTCTGTAAGAGTTCTTGTATGCTGTCTGGGTCTGTGAGTGCTGACTGTAAGTTGGGGCATTCCAAAACACCTGTGGGGAGTGACACAAACCCTGTGTGAAACTCATTAGTGAACCCAGCCGTGAAAAATTCCACCAAATGAAAAGAAGGATGATTAACCAGGTAACGTTGTAACTTAGGTACGTTTATTGGAGTGGAAGGTTTGTTAGGGTACAATCTGTTGGGGCACATAGTTTTGGCATGTGCTCTGAAACACAGTGAGCACACATGCAGAAGCCTACATGCGCTATAACTGCAACCCCCGGCATTGAAATTATTGCAGACTTGTGCTCTGCCTAGAAAAATAATTGGCCTGCCTAGTTTGTCTCTTACTTCCCTCTGGGACGTGTTAGATTGGTAACCAGTATTGGCGCTACTGGTAGAAGGGGTCGCTACGTTCTCTGGACAGAAATTGACTGAATGAGCAGCGGAAGAGCATATAGCGCTGGAAGGGGTTTTAAGGCCTGCAAAAATGCATAAGAAATAATTCCGTGTCTAGCTGTGCCCAATCAGTAATTGTATTGTACTGTGACAGCGATGCTGTGGAACTGGAAGCAAATGACTTATGATAATCATAAAATGCATAGGCCCCGTACTTGTATGCTAACTTAACCACTTTATGAAGGTTTAAGTCAAGTTCCTCTCTATGGAGGAGGAAAGCTGTACAGATCACGTCTCTGTATAGACCGAAAGCGAGGACAAACTCGGGGATGTTAAGCTTCCTATTTAGTCTAGGATCTCTAGACTTCATCACTACTGACAGATCCTCAAAGGTATAAGCCCTGTTCTCTACCACATCTTGAGATGCTATCAGTAGTGAAGCCAAGTTGATGTCCTTCCCCTCTATAATGTCCCATTTTAGAGACTGAGGAATGAGGTGAATAGGATTTATGATATTTGTAGCTCTGTTAGCTCGTAGAGGGTTATCTTTACCTCCTGAGTTAGGTGCGGGCTGAGCAACGGGCACTGGAATCTCTGGAATTGTTGGAACATTATTTGACTCCAGATTATCCAACCTATTGTTAATCATTGCTACTAAAGAAACAAGGGAGGCCATCATGGCGTGTAATTCGGCAAGGCTATTTTGTACATTGAATTCCGTACTAGGGCCAGGCCTTTCGTTGTCTTCAGTAATATTTAGTAAACGAAACAGTTTGGCTTTCCTGGCTGTAGCTGTGAAAGGAATATTCCTTTTTTTAAGTTCTGAGGTTATTTTAGGGATAGTCCAGGAACGATGGCTGGAAGCTGGATTTGGTGGATTGGTTCATCTCTGTGAACCTGATCTGAATGGGGTGCTGGCGACCGACAGATCATCTTCTTGTGTAGAAGCGTTAGACATGCTATCAAAGTGAGGCAGATGGATAAGGTTAGTATGGTACCGTAAAGAACCGTAGTGGCCCAGCTCACTATGATAGTGCCTAATGGCGAAATTGTATTAACTAGCTTATGTTGGTGACAGGTGAAGCCCTGACTACCTGCCAAGTGGCTATGCGAGGCTCTACCTATGATTTGGCTCGTGGGGCCTTTGTGCCACTGAGGTGGGTGGCGGGGTGTTGGCCTCTCGGTGATACGTAAAGGAATGTACAACTATTGGCTGTGACGGGTGAGGCCCTAACTATGACTTGATGCAAGGCTATAACTATGTATTGGGACGATTGGACACGAACCTCTGAGCGGCAGGTCTAAGAGTATGCCTTGCGGGACCACTCTACTTATAGGCGAAGAAGCCTATGGGACCATACCTAATTTGGCAAGCTCAAATCTATTTGTAATCCTGCCTGGGTTTAAACAGTTAACATACCTGATGATTGCTTGTGTGATGTGTATTGTAGAAGACAGAATAATCCTTGCTAGGACCTAAAACATGTCATAGATTTAGGTTATAACCTAACCTCCTGGTGAAACCATAGAAAATTGTCCCGCCAAGCAAAGGGTTGGATACTAACCGTATACGTAGAAAACGATAAGAAGATTTGGCAGGGTGATCGTCCGTTTGCTTATGACCAATATAGCCCGTTTGCAAACCGTGTTGGTGATAGGATTATCTTAACAGAGGGGAGAAAACAATATATCACGCATATAAGTGTCATCTCCGTAATACTGAAACAGCCTAGCTAGCACAATCAAATGCACAAGACCGGGCATTAATAAATTGTACAATAAAACAAGGAAAGTACGCGATAAGTTACAGGGAGAAATATTGTAGTAATACCCTATAACTGACCTAATGGAGTATGATTTCCCCAGTGTTGTATGACTGGAATTAACCACTGCTGTTATGACAGTGATTTACCATGAGTTAAACCAACAACCAAAATAACCCCAAATTATGGTACAGAGCAAAGAAACATATACATGCAAATATAAAAGAATGTTATGCCTAAAAGAAAATTACTGACCGATAATTGTAAAACCACAAGGTGGCGACATAAGCCAGACCTGGCATTTGGAACTGAGTTAATCCTCATGCAGGTAATTAGCCGTATTATTACAGAAATTGACTATTTAGTAAGGTAGCCAGAGGTAACTACCAACCAATTGTGAAAAGATTCCAAATGAGTGCTATTGTATTAAGCCCGGTGTAAGTAAAATGTTGAACAAACGTTAAAACAACAGCAGGACGTAACGACCCGAAAATAACCACATATCAAAAGTTACTTTACATATAAATTTATATATAGAGTACCACCTAATTATTAATTACCGTGGCCATGCTGAATATCATGGACTTGCATTCCCATGATGCTTAGGCTAACAATGTGCCGACTGGCTGAGCATCATGAGATACGTATGACAAATTTTTTTTAAATGTTATATTCAACAGGTTTACATAATGCTTGTTACCAGATTGAACTAAAATATATAACTGTTTTTTAGTAAAATACATTTATTTATTTGTATAACATCATTCCTGCTTTAATTAGTGATCACAAAATGCATACTAGAAAGGACAGATAAAATGAAAATATATACTCCCTAGTATATGGAAAATGCTAATAGATGCCCTATTCCAGCCTATTTCCTGCTGGAAGTCTGCTTGAAACTGTTAGATATAACATGTACAGTGTGCCTGAACTGCCAGCAACCAAGATGGCGGCGGCGAGTTACGTGACGTCATAGATTGTGCACAGTGTT
>OW240912.1:347608108-347617791 GCA_933207985.1 Pelobates cultripes
TTTCTTACCCCCTTTAATGTATTTTATCCCACTTTTAATTTGTCTTAGACCCCCTTGTGTGTCTCTTACAACCCCCCTGGTAAATCTCTTACTTCCTCAACCCCTTTGTGTGTCTCTTTCTTTCCCCCAGTCCCTGTGTGTTGTTTTCTTTCCCCAGCCCCTTCTCTGTCGCTCTCTCCCCTTAGCCATTTTTTTGTCATCCCCCCTCCAGGGCCCTTTGTGTGTCTTTTTCCTCCCAAGACACAGCCATACATGCACACAGACTTATTCAGGCACACACAGTCATAGAGATATGCAGGCACACAATCAAACAAACACACTCATACATGCACACACACAGAGATATTCAGACACTGTCATACAGAGATGTACAGACACAGTCTTATAGAGACATATAGAGGCATACAAAGACATACAGACACAGGCATACACAGACATATAGTCATGCAGATACAGAAACACAGAGCAGGAGCTGATCCAGAATCTAATCTTGGGAAGGGCACTGTAGTGGGTTTTAGTGGCTGTAATTGAGGAGTTAAAGGGTGTAGTAGGGGACCAGGGACTGTAGTTGATGGTTAGGGGCCGTAGTGGAGGCTATGGGTTGTTATTGGGGGGTTAGGAAATGTAGTGGGGAATGGGGCTGAATTCGGTTGATGACTACAATTGGGGAAAGTGGCTGTAGTGTGGGTGATATGGGATGCAATTTGAGAAGGGAGGCTGTGATGGGGGAGGATATGGGGCTGTAGGTGGAGGTAAGGACTAAGAGTAAGGGAATAGAGGCTGTCATTGAGGTTTGGGGTGTAAAAGGGGGAGGGATAGAGGCTGTAGTTGGAGGGATGTGTAGTAGGGGAGACACACACGTACACATAGACACATACACACAGACACATACATACAAACAGACAGGCACACATATATACATACAGACAGACACACACAGACACATACATACAAACAGACAGGCCCACATACAGGCACACAGACACATACATACAAACAGACAGGCACACATACAGACACACAGACACATACATACAAACAGACAGGCACACATACAGACACACACACACACACACACACAGACAGGCACACATACAGACACACACATACAGACAGACACACACACACACACAGACAGGCACACATACAGACACACACACACATACAGACAGACAGACAGACACACACAAGACACATACATACAAAGACACATACATAAAAAAACAGACAGGCACACATACACACAGGCAGACACATACAGACAGACAGAGAGACATACACACATACAGACAGACACGAATACATACAGATAGACACACACACACACACACACACACACGACACACATACATACAAACAGACAAGCACACACACATACAGACATACATACATACATACACAGACAGGCACCCACACACACATACATACAAAGACATACATACAAACAGGCAGACACACACACAAACAGACAGACACACATACATAGACAGGCACACACATACATACAGACAGACACACATACATACAAACATACACACACACACACACAAAATGTTTAAGTCACCCTCCTGTTTCCTACCTTTAAGGTGCAGGAGGGTGACATTCCCTGGGGTCCAGTGGTGGCTCAGGTTGATGGGAGTCAGAGTTCCCACTCTGACTCCCTCGTCTTCCTCCTGCGCGGTTCTCAGTGTTAAAGAGCCCAGTGCTGACCGGGCCCCCTGACAATCCACATCCATCGTGTGGCCCTGACAGCATGGGCCACCCGATGGACCCCTTGGATGGCGGCCCTGGCGGTTTGCCGCGCAGGGCCGGGCCGCAGAAGATGATGGCGGCGGATACTTGGTCACAAGGGTCCGCAGGACGGCCAGGCCCCCTGGAGTGGTGGGACCGGTCGCAGCTGCGACCCCTGCGACCGCGGTATGTACGCCGCTGGTGGGGGGGCCACATAAGGGCTGCAGGGGCTGTGGTGGGGGCACAGGTGTTGTAGAGAGTGGCACAGGGGCTTTAGAGGGAAGCAGTGGCTGTGGTGGGGATCAGGGGCTATAAAGGGGGGCAGGAGCTGTTGTGGGGGCCCAGGGCTGAGGGGGGTCAGGAGCTGTAAAGGGCGGGGGGGTAGGACGGACAGAAGCTGTGGTGAAAGCCACAGAGGCTGAGAACGTGGCACAGGGGCTGTAAATGGGGACAGGGTCTGAGAGGAGCGACAGGAGCTCTAGAGTGGACAGGAGCTCTGGTGATGGGGGATCTTTACAGAGTACAGTTTCACAGAAACCTCCCCCTTTTTACTTTTTGTCTCCTTCCCTCCTCTAACGTAAAACTCTTATCTCTTTTTATGTGCACTCCTAATTGTTATTCATCTGTATTTATCTGTCTCCTCTCTCTCTTTACTTAACTTTCCTTAATTGCTATATTTTTCTCCATAAACTTCTTTTCCTGGGGATTTATACCTCAGCTATCCTATTTTTTGCTAAGCAGGAAGTACATCTTCCTGTGCTTCAGTTGCCTTACCCCCATCCATACGGTCTATTAGGTTTTTCGCTTGGTTATTATGAAATATTACTTCATGCCAAAAGCTATTTCTTGTGAAACTGAATTGTTAATATTTAGTTTTTAGATAGTACTGTCACATATCTATATACATATTTAAGCTATATACATACTTAATAGGGTATGTCTCATTTTTTCTTCTTGCTTTTTCATGTTCAGGGATATGTTCCCAACCAAATTTAAGGCTCCAATCAAAGTTCCCCCGAAAGTACGACTTGACATCTTGGATTGGCTTGTAAAACGCAAAGTTGTTGTTGTCAATAGCAGTGATGTCTGGACTTACAACAGCAGTTTGGTCTTCAACAATTCTGGACAAGAGAGGCTCCAACCAGCCATAAAAACATTCACCTGTTTAACCATAAAATGTGAGGATAAAACTCAATAATAAGTTATTTTATACTCAAAGTGACTAAACACTAGACATGTAAAGACTAAAAAAAAAATGGTTTGTCCAATTCATTTCATCGTTTCTGATGAGTCAGTTTTGATTGTATGCTGATTTAGTGTTTTTCCAAATGGCATTAAAAATATGTGTCGCCCTATTGACACTATAAGCATCAAAAGAATTAGAGCTCAAGGAAGCAGTTTAGTGTATGGATCATGCCCCTGCAGCCTCATTGCTCAATGTTTTGCCATTTAGGAGATACATCACTTTTCATTTGGTTTATGCAGTCTTAGCAACTCCTCCTTTGGCTGTAACTCAGACAAACTCCTTAAAAAAAAGTTTTATTTTAAATAAAATAGTGATGGGAGTCACCATCACCAGGAGATTCAGACTAACAGTTTATGAAGGAGCCAAGACTATTCCAATGTCAAAATCACGCTGTGCCCATTAAAGGTGCAGGGTGGGCATAACGTATTTGTTAAATGTTTTGTGTGCTCTCCTGTCCTACTGAAGCCTGTTACCAACTAGGTAAATTTGTCTGTGCGGCCTGTATAGCGCCATCTGTTGGTAGCAACAGATATATGCACTACCTCAATAGCAAGTCATGTTAATTTGCATATTTAGATAGATTTGCATATTATTGTTTCTGCAGGCAGGAGAGATAGTTTGTTAATTATTTTTCCCCACCCCTTTATAAATATGTCAGTATGTTATTATAAGTTCCTGTATGTTGTCTGATATGATTTGGTCATTTATATTTTATTAAAGTTGCCACAGAAATTTCAATGTAATAAGCACAGTCTCGGGTAAAAATAAAGCTGATTTGGATTTGTAAGGACTTACTATATTATTTGCGGTAGTGTATTATATTTGCACACTGCTTATGTATGTCCTTTTTTACTTTGCTTTCTATTGATGTTTTAATAAAATAAATTTTTTTGTTATTTATCCTGCTTCTGGAGTACCTTCGAAGCCAGTTATTGGAACCCTGACGCTCATCATATAGAGCCTGATACGGCTCTACGCTTGTGAGTTGACACCTCATATTTCCTTTCTTTAATATTGTTATATACAGATTTCACTATGTGTGGCAATATTTTTTTTTTTATAGGAAAGAAATTCTGCTATTGTCATTTAGACGTTACTAGTGGGAAGTATACCCATATAAGTGTCACATTGGGTGTGGTATTAAAGTGGTGATTGTATTATCACGTTTATTTGTTATTAAAAATAAAGCTGAGTATGTTAGTTTATTTCGGAACTGTGTGTCCCGTGTGGATTTTTCTGGGATCCCAGTAATTTCACAGTGAGAAGACGCCAGCGTCCATAGGAAAGCATTGTGAATGCTTTCCTATGTGACCGGCTGAATGCCGCGCGTGCGCATTCAGCCCAGGAGGAGGAACGGAGGAGGAGAGCTCCCCGCCCAGTGCTGGAAAAAGGTAAGTTTAAACCCCTTTCCCCTTTCCAGAACCAGGCGGGAGGGGGACCCTGAGGGTGGGGGCACCCTCAGGGCACTATAGTGCCAGGAAAACGAGTATGTTTTCCTGGCACTATAGTGGTCCTTTAATCATTAAAATTCACTTTGAATTTCTGGTGTTTCAACCTATGATGTATTTAGTACATAAACAAATATTGTGCAGCAAGAACTGTCAGAGGCACTCACTGCACAGAGAACTAAAAAAATGCATAATAGAGAAAATATTTCTCTTAGTACCATTGCTACAGTGACATTCAAAAAACACTGACTATACCTCTGCTCTTTTAAATAGCTCTAGGTAGAGTGTTTGGAAAAACTACACCTTGCTTTTCTTTTGTATACACCCTCCCACCTCTCTAATGTTTAACTTGATTGGGACAAAATCAGTATTTAGTGTCAATCATGACTGTAATCTGTCAGCATTAGACAGGGAAAAGTGAAAATATGAATTTACAGACCGCTTGCATGACTCCCCCCTAAAAAACCTTTATTGACTCACTTGATTCCAGCACATAGTGATATATATATATATTGTGACGACACCCTGGGTATGAGAAGGGGTTAACGCCACCAAAGGTTGTTCTTTCCCCCAAGTGAAGTCGGCTACCGAATACTGGAACAAGAATCTTAACGAAATATCCCCCAAGCACGAGACGAGGGTCTGTGTTGAGGGTCAAGCAGGATCTGTTTAATGGTGGCCACAGATCGGCCTTTTATGCAGGTCTTCCAGCAAGGGACACTTCCATAGGGACCATGGGGAAGACTAAGACATATTTACAGTATCCAATCATATACAGACACAGTATGAAACCACTCCCACACAAACAGTGCAACTTCTCCTCTCTATCCTAGGGATAATTGGGTTAAGTGCCTGGAGTAACTGGAGTCACTAAATTACCTCCAGGTATAGAGAATATTCCCACTTTATAATAACAATAAAAACACATAAAAATACATAATTCCTATTTCACCGAACAAAACCCCCACGTTCCACATTTCCCCAGATAGTTTGGATCTGTGAGCTCAATAAATCTGAACAGTGCTCAGATCCCATGTATACAGTCAAATGTCCATGGTGTTAAAATTGTGTTCATCGGGCACTCGGCAGAAAGAATGAGCTCCATGGGTTTAGCTATCTGTGAGGGTTCCATTCATGGATTGTCAATATACCGAACAAAACGCGTTTTCTCTAAACTGAAACGAAGAGGTGGATGGTTGGAGAGATCAGCGGTGTTCATGGGAAACAGTATCCGAAATTAGTTCCATGTAGTTGACGATGAAACGTTCGACTGTCCAAGATGGCCGCCGCCACGTGTTCATTCATACGAACGACGACCACCCAGCCGGCTGTTCGGGAGTTGGAAGTGGCTGCGGTTAACCACAGTGTTAACAAGGTCAAAAAGGTTAACAAGCAGCACGCTGCCCTCCTGGGTGGCCCGCCATTCGGTAGTTACTTCGTCTTTTAGGGAATGTAATCAGGGAAAAACACGAGCAACCAGGGACTGGCGAACAAACAGATGAAACAGTCTCAAATAATAACCCAGAGGCAGAGAGTTCTGCTACATGGCTCCCTCCTTGTGGGACACTACGGCAGACCCAGCTTGATCCTTCTCGGGTCAACTTGGGGATGTCCAGAACTAGGTAGCTGGAGAGACGTCTGTTTGCCTGGACAACCCATCGGCATTTCCATTTTGCTTACCGGGTCGGTAGCTGATGGTGAAATATAGGGCTGCAGGGCTAGGCTCCACCGTAACAATCTGCCATTGTCTCCTGCGACCTGGTTAAACCAGACCAATGGGTTGTGGTCGGTAGTGGTCAGAACGTTCTCCACGGCGTCTCCTTCTCTGTCACGTCTGTCACATGTGCTCAGTGTGAACCTGCTTTCATCTGTGAAGAGCACAGGGCACCAGTGGCGAATTTGCCAATCTTGGTGTTCTCTGGCAAATGCCAAACATCCTGCACGGTGTTGGGCTGTAAGCACAACCCCCACCTGTGGACTTCGGGCCCTCATATCACTCATGGAGTCTGTTTCTGACCGTTTGAGCAGACACATGCACATTTGTGGCTTGCTGGAGGTCATTTTGCAGGGCTATGGCAGTGCTCCTCCTGTACCTCCTTCCACAAAGGCGGAGGTAGCGGTCCTGCTACTGGGTTGTTGCCCTCCTACGGCCTCCTCCACATCTCCTGATGTACTGGCCTGTCTCCTGTTAGCGCCTCCATGACCTGGACACTACGCTGAAAGACACAGCAAACCTTCTTGCCACAGCTTGCATTTATGTGCCATCCTGGATGAGCTGCACTACCTGAGCCACTTATGTGGGTTGTAGACTCCGTCTCATGCTACCACTAGAGTGAAAGCACCGCCAGCATTCAAAAGTGACCAAAACATCAGCCAGGAAGCATAGGAACTGAGAAGTGGTCTGTGGTCACCACCTGCAGAACCACTCCTTTATTGAGGGTGTCTTGCTAATTGCCTATAATTTCCACCTGTTGTCTATCCTATTTGCACAACAGCATGTGAAATTGATTGTCACTCAGTGTTGCTTCCTAAGTGGACAGTTTGATTTCACTTGGAGTGTGATTGACTTGGAGTTACATTGTGTTGTTGAAGTGTTTTTTTGAGCAGTGTATATCAGTGGCGTACACACGATCCATGGGGCCTCGGTGCGAAAAAATTGATCCGCGGTACTCTGCGCGGGCCGGGGCTGCGACCGCGGTATGTACGCCAGTGCATGCAGGTACACATACACTTAAATGACTCAAATCACTTCAGCTAGTTTTAACCCTGCAGCTGAAAGCATAGCAATTTCAGAGAAACTGCTATGTTTCACTGAGGGTTAATCCAGCCTCTAGTAGCTGTCTCACTGATAGCCGCTAGAGGCGCTTCCGCGATTCTCACTGTGAAATTGAGTAATGCTTTCCTATGGGCGGTTTGAATGCGCGTGCAGCTCTTGCCGCGCATGTGCATTCGGAGCTGAGAGGCGGATCGGGGCGGAGAGATCCCCAGCGCCAAGGGAGCCCGCAGCTGGAGAAAGGTAAGTACTGAAGGGGTTTTAACTACACACACACACTCTCACGAACAGACTCATACACATTAGCTAACAGACACACACATTTACTGACAGACACACACACAGTGACAGACATACATACACTCACTTACAAAACATACACTCTCACTGACAAACACACACTCACTAACAGACACCAAACAGACTCACTAACAGGCACACACATGTGTCAGTGTGTGTGTGTGTTACTGTGTGTGTGTGTGTCGGTTACTGAGTGTGTTAGTTGTGTGTTTGTGTCTGTTATTGAGTATGTGTCTGCTAGTGAGTGTGTTAGTTGTGTGTTAGTTTGTGTGTCTGATGATGAGTGTGTGTCTGCTTGTGAGTGTCAGTGTGTGTGTTAGTTTGAGTGTCAGTGAGTGTGTGTGTGTCAGTGAGTGTGTTACTGTGTGTGTCTGTTACTGAGTGTGTTAGTTTGTGTGTGTCTGTTTGTTAGTGAGTATGTTTGGTGTCTGTTAGCGAGTGTGTGTTTGTCAGTGAGAGTGTATGTTGTGTAAGTGTGTGTATGTATGTCTGTCACTGAGTGTGTGTCTTTCAGTAAATGTGTGTGTCTGTTAGCTAATGTGTATGCGTCTGTTCATGAGAGTGTGTGTGGTTAAAACTCCTTCAGCACTTACCTTTCTCCAGCGTCATGCTCCCTTGGCACTGGGGATCTCTCTGCCCCGATCAGCCTCTCAGCTCCGAATGCACATGCGCGCGCACATTCAAACCCGCCCATAGGAAAGCATTACTCAATGCTTTCCTATAGACATCCAGCGTCTTCTCACTGTGATTTTCACAGTGAGAATCGCGGAAGCGCCTCTAGCGGCTGTCAGTGAGATAGCTACTAGAGGCTGGATTAACCCTCAGTGGAGCATAGCAGTTCTCTGAAACTGCTATGTTTTCAACTGCAGCGTTAAAACTAGAGGGACCTGACACCCAGACCACTTAATTGGGCTGAAGTGATCTGAGTGCCTATAGTGGCACGTGACATGTGTGACATGTCATGATTCCCTTTTATTCCAGAAGTCTGGTCCTTAAGGGGTTAAGTGTATGTGTATCTGCATGCACTGACCTACATACTGCGGTCGCAGAGGTCGCAGCCCCCTACGACTCCCGCCGCCATGTGTTGCGGCCCCGGCCCGTGCAGAGTAAGTGCGGAGGTTGCCACGGATCAATTTTTTGGGGCCCCATAGATCCTGCGACCGCTGTATGTACGCCAGTGATATATATATATATATATATATATTTATAGATCACTATGTGCATTCACTCAGTGCTTCCTTTATATACTATAGCTACTGTGCTGGACACTCATTGTATTTCCAATAAACCCTGAAATCTGAAGATACTGCAAATATTCTTAAGGGGTTAGGTCCATGTGTGAACACTGCAATGCTCCATCCAGCCAGTCATATTTATAGCAGTACTGCATATCTCACAGTGTGGGTACTTGGTCAGTGGCGGAACTATCACGATCGCAGGGGTCGCAGCTGCGACTGGGCTCGCCACTCCAGGGGGCCCAGCTGCCTTGCGGACCCCTGCATCTGCAGTGCCTGCCGGCTAAGTAATGCAGGCCTGCACGGTATAACTGCCAGGGCCGCATTGCAGGGGCCCATTGGGTGACCCATGCTCTTAGGGCCACCCAGTGCTATGTATATCCAGGGGGCCCAGTCAGCGCTGCGGCGCTTTAACAGTGTGACCGGGCCCCCTTTGATGAGGTCAGAGGCTGGGAGGAAGTGACTGCCCCAGTCACTCCTTCCAGCTTACATCGGAAGCCACGCGGAAGAAAGGAGAGGAGGGATTCAGAGTGGGAACTCTCACTCCCATTAGACTGAGCCACTGGACCCCAGGGAAAGTCACCATCCTGCACCTAAAAGGTAGGAAACAGGAGGGTGACTAAAACATTTTGTATGTGTATGTATCAGGGCCGTCTTTAAGGAGGGGCAAAAGGGGCAGCTGCCCCGGGCCCAGTTACTCCTGGGGGCCCTAAGGCAGCTGCCCCATGGGCCCCCTGCGGCACCTGAGGTAATCAGGGGCCACAGCCCTTTAAAGGACCACTCTAGGCACCCAGACCACTTCAGCTTAATGAAGTGGTCTGGGTGCCAGGTCCTTCTAGGGTTAACCCATTTTTTCATAATTATAGCAGTTTCAGAGAAACTGCTATAATTATGAATGGGTTGAGCCTTCCCCCAAAGCCTCTAGTGGCTGTCTCATTGACAGCCACTAG
>OW240912.1:347617891-347634309 GCA_933207985.1 Pelobates cultripes
CACTCAGTGTGCACCTTCCTATCACCCCGGCCGGCCACCGCGGACCGGAGTGCAGCTCGGCCACGCTACAGAGGAGAAGCTGCAGCCGCCTGAGGCTCTTAACAGAGCGCTCAGGCGGCTGCAGTATTTAAAGGGCCGGCCCGTCGCGGCCGGCCTTACAGGAATTTAGGGCGGCCTGGGGGGCAATTGCCTCCCTGCCCCCTGGCCCAGCCCGCCCCTGCACTGACCTACGACTCCCGCCGCCATGTGTTGCGGCCACGGCCCGTGCAGAGTAAGTGCCGGGGGGGGGTTGCCACGGATCAATTTTCGCACCGGGGCCCCATAGATCCTGCGACCGCTGTATGTACGCCAGTGATATATATATATATTTATAGATCACTATGTGCATTCACTCAGTGCTTCCTTTATATACTATAGCTACTGTGCTGGACACTCCCATTAGACTGAGCCACTGGACCCCAGGGAAAGTCACCCTCCTGCACCTAAAAGGTAGGAAACAGGAGGGTGACTAAAACATTTTGTATGTGTATGTATATGTCTGTGTTTGCATGTATGTGCGTGTGTTTGTGTATGTGTGTCTGTATGAATGTTTCTATGTATGTGTGTGTGTATGTATGTGTGTGTGTGTATGTCTGTCTGTCTGTATGTATGTATGTATGTATGTGTGTGTCTGTCTGTGTGTCTGTATGTGTGTGTGTATATCTGTCTGTGTGTCTGTATGTGTGTGTGTATGTCTGTGTATCTGTATATATGTCTGTGTGGCTGTATGTCTGTCTGTCTGTCTGTCTGTGTATATATGTATCTCTGTGTGTGTATGTGTGTGCGTGTGTGTGTGTTTGTATGTGTGTGTGTTTGTGTGTATGTGTGTGTGTTTGTATGTATGCATGTATGTGTGTGTGCCTGCATGTGTGTGTCTGTGTGTATGTGTGTGTATCTATGTGTGTGTTTGCACATGTGAGGGAGCGGGGGGGGGGACATATGGGAGGGGGACGGTAGACGTATGGCGAGAGGGTGGCGGGGAGTAGGGGGTCGACGTAAGAGAGGGGGCCCCAGGGCAATTTTCCCACCGGGCCCCGTGGTTTCTAGTTACGCCTATGTACTTGGTCATAAGCTCATACAACTATAACTAGAACAAGCTTTACTAAACTTGCTCTGACATCTTAACATCTTCTAATGGAGATGGTACAATGACTGCAGGAACTTCAGCCTATGACATAATTGCCATAAAAACGTTTTTTCTTTGACAGGCTCAATATCATTATACTGCTATAACACATCCCCCTAGGGTGTGTGCTCAATAACATTTCCTACATAATAATAATAATAAAAAAAGTTACCGGTATTTAATTAATTTGTTTCAGACAATTGCTAATTCGAGGTTACATGTAATATCTCTAAATGAAAAAGGGATTTTATTTCAAACTGGTATACAGGAAAGTTAGAGGAGGATTGATATTCTAATCAATACTATACTACGGTGTAAACTAGGCTGCAGCATCTTGTAAATACTCACAATGGGCATCCAGGAAGGTCAAAACCTCTCCCAAGGCAACACTGGCACCCAGCAACCGTGCAGTGATTAAGCCCTTTCGTTCCACCTGTCTCAGAACTTTGACAATCTGCAGAGACTTCACATAATTGTCCAAGGGCTCCTTCAAGTAATCTGTGCAGGGAACAAAAAAAGATAATTTTAGAGAATATTACACATATATATTGATAACTACATAATAAACCTTTAAAAAGCATTTTTATGCTTTAGTTATATTGTAAGAAAATGCTTGGGTAAGGACAAACATTATTGTCATTAGAATAGGGTGTGAAGACCCCTGGATGCTTATTCTGCCTCACAGCCAGAACTGGTGACCTCTGGGGATTGCCTGGATCCATCCAATGCATCAGCCGCCAGACTGGGAGATACCATGAAATGTTCTGAAACTATTTGCCAGATTGGAACTGTGCTGTGACCTGGTGAATCCTTGTCAGGGTATATCTCGGTCCCGCAACCACCAATCACGTTGCTATTTTTTTTAGCATGGGCGCTCCATCGAGAGCTATCCAGGGATATTTAATATGTGTGGGTGCTGGCCTCCCCTTGCTTTTTATAAGATCATGAAAAGCAGCCACACTCTTGGAACTCTAAGTTGGATCGGAGAATGGCCACAACCCAGTCAAACTTTTTTAACCATGGGAGTGGGTTGAGAGGGAGTTTTAGAGTGACAGGAGGTGGGCAGAGCCGGCAGATTGCCGTGAGCGTCACAGGGCAGGGTGGAGAGTGTAGTTATGATCGCTTCCGTTTGCAGGACGTGATCAGAGGGAAGAGGGGGCGGTCCTAAGCGGCCGAAAGTAGGAGGGAGTGATTGTAATCATTCTTCTCGTAGGAACAGGAAGGGGGATAGAAAATAGATGCAGGGAAGTGGGATGAATACGTAGGCGGCCATTTTACTTAAAGGCAAAGGAGTTAAATAGTCTAGTGATAGGGGATAGGGGCAGGGTGAATTAGTGAAACATATATAAACATACAGACTCCATATGAAAATAAAAATAGATTGATTAAGCCATATGAGCTAATAAAAAAAAAATGATACATTTCTTGTATTAATACTACCCCATCTATCCCCATAGTCTTTGACTACAATAATAAGAATAGGGACATAAGGAAAACGATCCAGAAACACTGGCACATTTTATCTGAAGACCCTGTTCTCAATAAGATTATTCCAGAAAAACCCAACATCATTTTTAGAGGTGCTCCTGACACCCAGACCACTTCATTGGGCTGAAGTGATCTGAGTGCCTATAGTGGTCCTTTAACTCCTTAAGGACACGTGACATGTGTGACATGTCATGATTCCCTTTTATTCCAGAAGTCTGGTCCTTAAGGGGTTAAGTGTATGTGTATCTGCATGCACTGACCTACGACTCCCGCCGCCATGTGTTGCGGCCCCGGCCCGTGCAGAGTAAGTGCCGGGGGGGGGTTGCCACGGATCAATTTTCGCACCGGGGCCCCATAGATCCTGCGACCGCTGTATGTACGCCAGTGATATATATATATATTTATAGATCACTATGTGCATTCACTCAGTGCTTCCTTTATATACTATAGCTACTGTGCTGGACACTCCCATTAGACTGAGCCACTGGACCCCAGGGAAAGTCACCCTCCTGCACCTAAAAGGTAGGAAACAGGAGGGTGACTAAAACATTTTGTATGTGTATGTATATGTCTGTGTTTGCATGTAATAAGAGCCCTGCTCAAATGAGCTTACAAACCTGAGGAGATACTAAGAACATGAGAGGGAGAACAATGTGAGGGGAATGAAACCACGGAGCAACGCAGGGAGGAGTGGGCCTTGACAGAGCCAGGAGTAGGCAGGGTGAAGTTCAGGTCAAGAGGCTGTCCTGTGATTGTGCTGGGGGGCTTGGGTTAGAAGGGAAGGTTAAATAGCGGCCATTTTAGGGTAAGTCATTCTAACTTGAGCCTTTCTTACCTGTAAATTGTTGCAGGTCGGTTGGGCTCCTCTTTTCTTCTTTTCCAGGTGCAGCATGGCGTCATTGGAAGAACTTCTGTCGGGTCTGCGGTCCGTGGTGAAGGAGAAGGGAATGGCGTGGCTACAGGAGCAGCTGGGGGTTCCGAGCACGTCTGCTCCCCCCCATGCGGTGCCGGATCGGAGGCCGGAGAGGAGAGCTAGGCCGCCCCAGCGGCTTAGTCCTGGAGCGGGTCCGGCAGCTAGACGAAGGAGGAGCTCGGCGGGAAGCAGTGCGGCGGCCGGAAAGCAGGGACGTGGAGCGGGTCGTCGGCCGGGACCGCCAGCTAGGCGCAATGCCGGGGCGGTGAGGTTGCAGGCCAGGAGGAGGCCTCCCTTGAAGGGCGCCCCCTGCCGGATGGCGGCGGGCGGGCAGGCGGAGCTGACAGCTGGTGCCGGAATGGAGCAGGACGGAGGGGAGTCGGCTACAAGACCCAGGAGCAGCCCTGGACGTCCCGGTGAGTCGCCCCCTGGGGGCAGCACTGTGGGGCAGGAGGGATTGAGAGGGGCTGGCAGTGGCAGGACAGCGGTCTCACAGGTTGGAGAGAGGGACCAGGTCAGCAGGGCACAGCAGGAGGTGGCTGAAGTTGGAGGCAGGAAGGATAGCGCTGCGGATCCAAGGGATCAGAGGAGCATGGCCAGGAGCTTGGGAAGAAGGGGAGACGGGCACAGCATCAGCAAGTCTGGGGACCCAGGAGACAGGAGGAGTGGCAGTATGGAGCGGAGTGGCAGCAGGCGGGTGACTGGCCAGGAGGACGGCGGCACCCAGGACAGCAGTGGGCGGGAGGCCTTTAGGGGTCGATCCCAGGAGCGGCTCGATAGGAGGAGCGCCAGCAGAGGGAATGGCGGAGGATGGCAGCGCGGAAGGGCAGAATGGCGGGACAGCAGGTCAGGGTCTGCAGGCAGAAAGAGACATGGGAACGGGAGCCCAGCAGGGAACCGGAGCAATAGGAGGAGGTCAGCTTCTCGGGACAGGTGGCTACGACGCCGGCGCAGTGAGTCAGGGTCGTCTGAGAGGATCCACACGGCGCGGAGGAGGAGAAGTAGCGAGCGGGAGGGACGATGCAGGCAGGGAAGTGGTGAGGACGGGTCTGATCACGGGATTGAAGGGCGGGTGAGGCTGCAGTCGGACAGATCTCCCAGGCTGTATTCTCCTTGCAGGTCGTTGAGTAGGACGCCCACGAGAGCAACACACGAACAGGCGGGCAGGAGTCGGCGTCCCCTGGTTCCTTCTACGTCAGCTGTCGTGGTGGAAAAAGTGGCGCCCCCGCGGCCAGCAGCGGCCGGGGGCTTGAGCGGTGAGTCTCCAACTGCATCACACTCGGGAAGCTTACTTGGATGTTTAAGATCTCTGTTAGATTCATGGTCTGGGGACGGTGGGTCTCCGACACAGTTTGAGAAAGTGTGGGTTGCGGACGGCGGTCGGGCAGCAGGGGTGAAGGCCGCAGCGTCAGCGGAGCCGAAAGGGGGTGAGGGCGCCGCGGGGACGGGTCAAGGAGCGACGGGTGACGTGAGTGAGCATGTCGTTCTCTGCGGGGAAGTAACGGATGCGGCACGGCAAAACGTGCATGTGTCTTTTGCGGGACCGCTAGGGTGCCACTTAAAGGTGGAGGTTAAGGAAAAAATTTGGAAAGGGGAGTTCGTGGAAATATTTTCCCTGCTCCCCCTGGAGGAATTTTTAGACTTGAAAGAAGAGGATAAAAAGGATGCGAAAAAGGAAGAGGAGGAAAAGAGGCGGAGGTATCGGAAAATACCCAAGTCTTTTGGGAACTGGTTGAGGGCGTTTTGTATTTTGGCGAGCGTGATCGGGGAAAAATACCCGGATCGCTGTTCGCAGCTTTTTTGTTATTTAGACGGGATAGGGGACGCATATCGGACCTATGGGGGTTTAGCATGGTGGAAATATGACGAACAATTTCGTCAGCGATTGGCAGCAAACCCGTCCATGCGGTGGGACCAGATGGACTTGCCTTTGTGGATGAGGCTGATGATGGCACAGAAAAGTGCCCCCTTTCTCAGAGCGGCCGGCACGGGCTCAGGTACCGTGTCGGCAGGTCAGAAGAAAGGTTTCTGCTGGCTCTATAATGAGGGCCAATGCAAGTGGGGTGCATCTTGCAGATTTAAGCACGAGTGCTCCGGTTGCGGGGGTAATCACGGAGTTTCCAGGTGCTTCCGAAAAGGTAAGCCGAACTTGGGAGGAGGGGTTGTCGGCACATCACCAGCTGCGGCTGCAGCTGGGAGCGTCGCCGGTGAAGGTAAGAGCGATGCTGCCTTGGTTAAAACTATACGATAATCAGGAGGTAGCAAAGTTTTTACGGCTGGGTTTTACAGAGGGTTTCAGGATTCCGTTTCAAGAAAGGGCTGCGGGTGGGTTATGTAAAAACCTTCGGTCAGTGGGGGAACATCCGAGCATAGCTCGGGAAAAGTTATGTAAGGAAGTCCAATTAGGGAGGATGGCGGGACCATTCGCTTCCCCGCCGTTGGTTGGTTTGCGGGTGTCTCCACTTGGGGTAGTCCCCAAGAAGGAGGCGGGTAAATTTCGTATGATCCATCATTTGTCGTACCCACAAGGTACATCGGTTAATGATGATATCGATGAGGCCCTGTGTTCTGTTTCCTACACATCATTTGACAAGGCTGTCGAGTTGGTTAGGAGAGCGGGACAAGGGGCTCTAATGGCGAAATTGGATGTGGAGGCAGCTTTCCGGCTGCTTCCCATACACCCGGATTGTCATCACTTATTGGGGTGCTATTTCGATGGGGGGTATTTTGTGGACTTATGCTTGCCTATGGGTTGTTCCATCTCGTGTGCTTACTTCGAGAGGTTTAGCACCTTTTTGGAGTGGGTCGTACGACGGGAATCGGCTGGGGGTGCGGTGGTGCACTACCTGGACGATTTCTTATGCGTTGGCCCACCACGCACGGAGCGCTGTAGCCAGGTGTTGAGGACCTTCCAGTGGGTGGCGCACACATTTGGGGTGCCATTAGCAGAGGACAAAACGGTGGGGCCCACTACGTGCCTCAGCTTCCTGGGTTTGGAGATCGACTCGGTACGGAGGGAGTGCAGGTTGCCCGGGGACAAATTACATGCCCTTCAGCGGCTAGTGGACACGGTTGGTAAGGCGAGGAAGGTCACCTTGCGTGAACTTCAATCGTTGATAGGGAGCCTGAATTTTGCGTGCCGAGTGATCCCTATGGGGAGGGTCTTTTGCAGACGATTGGCGCCGGCGACAAGCGGGGTGAGAAAACCGTCGCATTATATTAGGGTGTCAGTGGACATGAGAGAGGACTTGGAGGTATGGGCGAGGTTTTTGAGGGAGTTTAACGGGAAAGTGTTTTTTCGCGAGCCGTTGGGATCCTCCACGGCCGTGGGTTTGTTTACGGATGCATCAGGCAGCATCGGATTTGGGGCGTACCTAGCGGGTAAAGGGTGCGCGGAGGGGTGGCCGGAGGCATGGAAAGCGAGCCCCTTGATTAGGAACTTGGCCTTTTTGGAGTTTTTCCCGGTTGTTGTGGCAGTGGCGTTATGGGGTCCGGAGTTAGCCAATAAGAGGGTGGTGTTCAATTCGGATAACATGGCAGTGGTGCAGGCTATCAACGGATTATAAGCTTCTTCATGGCCAGTGGTACGGTTGTTGAGGCAATTGGTTCTCTTGTGCATGTCTTTTAATATTGTGTTTCGCGCTCGGCATATACCGGGGCTTACCAATGTTGTCGCTGACGCGCTGTCTCGCCTACAGTGGGAGCGTTTTCGGGAGGCGGCGCCGGAGGCGGCGCCGGAGGCGGAAGAAGAGGGTCAAGCCTGTCCGGCGGAGATGTGGGAGCTCGGGACGTCTTGCTTGGGGAGTACATAAAGAAGTCTCTGGCGCCTGGAACTTGGTTCTCCTATGTTAAGGTCTGGCAAGTGTGGGAAGACACGATGCAGCAGGTAGGGGTGATGGGCCCTTGGAGCAATCGGATGGACGTACTGTTATGGATCCTATGCCGGTTGTTCGCAAAGCAAGCGTCGCCATCAATGGTTGATAGGTACATGTCAGCGTTGGCGTTTTTGTTTAAGTTTAATGGATGGGAGGATGTGACGAAGCATTTTATAGTGAGGCAAGCGGTTCGGGGATACAGGAAAGGTAAGAAGACGAAGGATACGAGAAAACCAGTCTCCTTCACAGTGTTACAGGGGTTAGTGAACAAACTACCTGAGATATGTTTTTCTGTGTTTGAAGTGGCGTTATTTACAGTGGCTTTTTTGTGGGCCTTTTTTGGGGCGTTTCGGATTGGTGAGTTGCTTAGTGCCAACAAGAAAGGGGTTGGTGGGCTTAGGTTGGAAGATGTGACGGTTAGTAGGGACAGGGTGTTGATCCACCTGATTCAATCAAAGACGGATGTATTTGGTAAAGGTTCCATGGTCACGTTGTTTGGTTTACCAGGGTCGGGGTTGTGTCCGGTGGCAAGTGGGGCCGGGTTTTTGGAACTACGCCCGGTAGGGAGCGGTTGTTTCTTCATACATGCCGACGGCACGGCACTGTCACGCTTCCAATTTGTGCGGGTTTTCCGTTTGGGATTGCAGAAGTTGGGTCTGGAGCCCATGCAGTTTGGAACACATTCATTCCGAATAGGCGCGGCGACCGAAGCGGCTCGCTTGGGGTTAGGGGATGAGCGGATTAGACGAATTGGGAGATGGGAATCTCTCAGGTTTCGCTCTTATGTACGGCCAGATAGGCTGGTGTGAAGGGGTGGTTGATTGTGGGTATTTGGGATGTGCTGGTGATGTTTCCTCACTGTTATGTTTTATTTTAGGTTGGACGGTGTGGATAATTGGCCATTCGTATATCCATTGGGCAAGGAGGAGGGCCGCAGTTAGAAGACACGGAACACAGCTGGGCTTTCCTGAGGATCGGGTGGCGTTATTCTGGTTCGGTTATCGGGGGTTTGATTGGCAGCACATTATTACGGTATTGTTTCGGAAGGTAGCGGAGGAGCCCTTGCCGAACGTGGTGGTAATTCACGGGGGGGGAAACGACTTGGGTCTGGTCCCCCAACGTGAACTGGTTAAGTGTATGAAGCAAGACGTTGACAGACTAAGGGGGCTTATCCCTGGCGTGAAAGTGGTATGGTCGGAGATGGTACCTCGTTTATGCTGGAGATATGCCAGGGATGAGAAGGCAGTTTCTCGATGTCGGGGTAAAGTGAACAGAACCATGGCGGTGTTTATTCGAAGGTTAGGAGGCGTGGTGGTGAGGCATCGGGAATTGGAAGAGAGATTACCGGGTTACTTTCGTGCTGACGGGGTGCACTTATCGGATGTTGGTTATGACCTTTTTAATTTAGGTTTGCAAGACGGGATAGCGCAAGCCCTGTTTCTGTGTGGTGGGGGTCGCACATGTCCTTAAGGGGTCAAGGCAAGTGCTGTGGCGGAAAAGGTCTTGGTTAAACTGGAATTTTGGTGGGTTAAGAAATTTGTAGGCCAAGGTCTAGGCTGGAGTAGGCCGGAAGTCAAAAGTATGGAGGTAGGTTCGAGCCCGTCGGTGGCTACGAATCAAGGGGTGTAGGGGTGTCTGGGTACACCCCTGCAGTTAGACAAATGGAGGTGGGGCCTCTTGGTAGGCCGTTGAGTTACGTGTATGTATTATTGGTTATGCTAATGTTTGTTTTGGTAGAGTCATTGTCGGGGGTATGATATAGGAAGAGAGCCTAACGAAGGAGTACTGTTGACAATGACCCTAAATTGTTAATTTATATATTGATATTAATTAATAAAGCTGTGGACTTTATACTCCAACAGAATTTTCTGTGTCTGCGTGTTATTAAAGTATGGTTGGCACATGCTGAATAACGACTGTGCAATAATGTCATGAAACCACGGAGCAACGCAGGGAGGAGTGGGCCTTGACAGAGCCAGGAGTAGGCAGGGTGAAGTTCAGGTCAAGAGGCTGTCCTGTGATTGTGCTGGGGGGCGTGGGTTAGAAGGGAAGGTTAAATAGCGGCCATTTTAGGGTAAGTCATTTTAACTTGAGCCTTTCTTACCTGTAAATTGTCCCTCCCACCCACCCTATGAGTTAGTAGTAGTTCCCGTTTGGTCACAGCGGCGGGAAAAGGTCTTGGTTAAACTGGAATTTTGGTGGGTTAAGAAATTGGTAGGCCAAGGTCTAGGCTGGAGTAGGCCGGAAGTCAAAAGTATGGAGGTAGGTTCGAGCCGGTCGGTGGCTACGAACCAAGGGGTGTAGGGGTGTCTGGGTACACCCCTGCAGTTAGACAAATGGAGGTGGGGCCTCTTGGTAGGCCGTTGAGTTACGTGTATGTATTATTGGTTATGCTAATGTTTGTTTTGGTAGGGTCATTGTCGGGGGTATGATATAGGAATAGAGCCTAACGAAGGAGTACTGTTGACAATGACCCTAAATTGTTAATTTATATATTGATATTAATTAATAAAGCTGTGGACTTTATACTCCAACAGAATTTTCTGTGTCTGCGTGTTATTAAAGTATGGTTGGCACATGCCGAATAACGACTGTGCAATAATGTCATGAGATTACAAGGTATGAAGCCAGTATTTACAAAAACTAATAAAAGAAGTAGAGTGAAAGAAAGGTAAAAGAAAAATTATGGACTCTTGAGCCAATAATTATATTAGGAGAAATAGGATAGACAGCATGAAAACTAGATTGTAACAGAAAAAAAAAATAGGAAAGGAACAGCGCTACAGTACTGATCACAGGGGAGAATAGAGCTGCACACCTGAGGGGAAGGGTAACCCTCAAACCCTTCAAAGAATAGAGAGAACAAAATACAACAAATACAGGGTGCGCTAAGTTGGACAATGAGAGATCATAAACAAAAATCAGCAATAATATAAAGAGTCTCTTAAAGTACAGTGAAGAACTGGAGTGTATATTCTTCAGTCCTTGCTTTGAATCCTCAGTGGTAAATATGAAATACAAAAGCAGAAACAGAGACCAATAGTGCAAAACCGTTTTAGGAAAGCTGGATCACAAACAACATTGAAGTAGAGAAGTGTCAACTCACAATATAAAGAGCTATGCCCAGATCTAGGTAAAACAGCATACAGTGGTATTAAATAATCCCCACATGTAGGATATAACTGGACACTTGGAGGTGTATCTTCAAGAATTCTTACAGCATTCCAGATACGCGTCAGCATATAAAATACATAAAAGGGGGAAAAACCCAATGGTGCAATAACGTAGGTTAACTGCAACAACAGACAACACTGAGGTCCTAAGAGTGCCAACTTACAATTGGGAGAGCTATAACCAGCTCTGAGTAAAACAGCATACAGTGGTATTTAAACTCCCCCCATGTAGGATATCCTTCTAGCGATGCTTGCAGGGCCGGTCTTATGAAAAAGAGAGGGCCCATAGTGTTTGCCGTATAAAAATAGCAGTGAAAGATAAAATGAAACATACTTACAGTGTTCAGAGCAGCCACACTGCTCTATGAACCAGGCGTAGGTGGAATAATACCCACCAGGGATTACTTTGTAGTACTGGATCTTTAAAATGATAAAAAATCAGCCAGGATAAAACAGCAACAAATAAAAGTGTGCAAAATACTTTTATTGGATTCTTATAAAAACACAACACATTTCTCCAAAAAACAGGCTTTATCAAGTGTAGACAACTGATCCTGGCTATTCACCTTTTATAGGCATGTAAAATGGCATAAAATTTGAAGATTGGCGCAAAAATTACGTTATTGCCGCATGACTGCGGTCACATGATTTTTTTTTTTTACACAGAACAATAGAACAAGTAAAACAGTAAATAATGCTCGTTTTCCAATATATTATATATGGGGACATTTGGATCCGATATAGAACCTTTTTTTCACTGAGGAAATAAGACTTATGGTGAAAGTAAAGGTAAGCATTTAAGCTTTAAACTTGAGGGTGAAAGGTCGCAAGGTCGTGGCCATTTTTAACCGTGGGAGTGGGTTGAGAGGGAGTTTTAGAGTGACAGGAGGTGGGCAGAGCCGGCAGATTGCCATGAGCGTCACAGGGCAGGGTGGAGAGTGTAGTTATGATCGCGTCCGTTTGCAGGACGTGATCAGAGGGAAGAGGGGGCGGTCCTAAGCGGCCGAAAGTAGGAGGGAGTGATTGTAATCATTCTTCTCGTAGGAACAGGAAGGGGGATAGAAAATAGATGCAGGGAAGTGGGATGAATACGTAGGCGGCCATTTTACTTAAAGGCAAAGGAGTTAAATAGTCTAGTGATAGGGGATAGGGGCAGGGTGAATTAGTGAAACATATATAAACATACAGACTCCATATGAAAATAAAAATAGATTGATTAAGCCATATGAGCTAATAAAAAAAAATGATACATTTCTTGTATTAATACTACCCCATCTATCCCCATAATCTTTGACTACAATAATAAGAATAGGGACATAAGGAAAACGATCCAGAAACACTGGCACATTTTATCTGAAGACCTTGTTCTCAATAAGATTATTCCAGAAAAACCCAACATCATTTTAGAGAATATTACACATATATATTGATAACTACATAATAAACCTTTAAAAAGCATTTTTATGCTTTAGTTATATTGTAAGAAAATGCTTGGGTAAGGACAAACATTATTGTCATTAGAATAGGGTGTGAAGACCCCTGGATGCTTATTCTGCCTCACAGCCAGAACTGGTGACCTCTGGGGATTGCCTGGATCCATCCAATGCATCAGCCGCCAGACTGGGAGATACCATGAAATGTTCTGAAACTATTTGCCAGATTGGAACTGTGCTGTGACCTGGTGAATCCTTGTCAGGGTATATCTCGGTCCCGCAACCACCAATCACGTTGCTATTTTTTTTAGCATGGGCGCTCCATCGAGAGCTATCCAGGGATATTTAATATGTGTGGGTGCTGGCCTCCCCTTGCTTTTTATAAGATCATGAAAAGCAGCCACACTCATGGAACTCTAAGTTGGATCGGAGAATGGCCACAACCCAGTCAAACTTTAACATGCTATAATTCTGACGTGGATTCTCTGATCAGGTCGCTATTTGGACCGTATGGGCGGTAGGAGGAGAGCTGTCCAGGAAAAGGGTGTTTCTGGGGACAGTTTTTACATTTTGGGCTATATGCTTTGGAGACACAGCATGGAGTCTACCTGGTTAGCTGCGGATTTCGCAATCAAGACACCAGAGAGAGTGGCAGCGTGGTGGGACTATTGTAAAAGCTTTTGGGGTAGCATGTAGGATACCCTTGTGTGTGAATCCACATTTCTGTGTATAAAAAGCTGTGTTTGTTCAGTAAAGCTGCATTCTACTCCCCTTCTTTCCGTCTTGGCTAATGTGTAGGGAAAACTACTTATAATTACTGCTTCATTGAGGAAAGGGTCTCCAGAGCTATAATCACTGCAGAGAGCTATGACTGCTGCAAAGAGCTATAACCTCTGCAAAGAACTACAACCACAGCAGCCTGGTCCATCAGAGACCCCAGTTAAGTTTCAGTGACTTGGTCTGAAGTGCTCCAGGGTCCCTGATTGCAGCTAGGAAGCAAATTTGATGGAGGTACCAATTAGTAGTGCAGGAGCACTGTTACAGTAATTACCTGCATTTTAGAATTTTTTACCGTGAAACACCAAAGCAACTATGTTACATAATATTTTCTATATCTGTACAAATTATAGCCAGGAAATGAAAGTGTAAGGCAAAACCAGCTACGTGTACCCCCCAACCCCTTTGTGTGTCTCTCCCCCCCAGCACTTTGTGGGCCTCTTTCAGCCCACAGCCCCTCAACATGTCTCTTCCCCCAGTCCCTTTTTTTGTCTCTTGCTCCCCAGCCCCATTGTATGTCTCTTTCTCCCCTACCCCCTTTGAGTGTCTCTTCCCCAGGCCCTTTGTGTGTCTCTCCACTAGCCCCTCTGTGTGTCTCTTCCCCAATCCTTTTGTATATCTCTTGCTCTCCAGCCCCACTGTATGTTTCTTTCTCCCTCCTAGCCCCTTTTTGTGTCTCGCCCAGTCCCTCTGTGTGTCATTGTCCCCTTTCCCAGCAACTCTGAGTGTTTCTGTGTCCCCATCCCCAGCCCATCTCTGTGTGTCATTGTCACATTTCCCTTTTGTGTATCTTTCTTTCTTCAACCTCTAGTGTGCTTGCTCACTTCCCCTGTGTAGCTATCTGAGCAGAACGCAGTTAGGGAGTCTACTATATTCTCTACCTGGTTGGACAGGAAGCTGTTTGTTGCTGACAGCAAGTATTTCCTGTCTAGTCGGGTAAAGAATACAGAAGATACTTGCAGTATGCTCAGCCACAGAAGAAGAGCATGAGAATTGAGCAGTAAGACTGCAGGGTTATGATCTATAAACTAAAACCACTCTATTAATCTAAAGCTGTTTACCTGCCTATAGTGTCCCTTTAATTAATTCTCCTTACCTTCCTCACTGGCATCATCCACAAGAATGATTTCCTTTAGCAATATTGCGGGTGATGTATGTAGAACACTATACACTGTCCGGAGCAGGGTTGACCAAGCCTCGTTATGAAACACAATGATTACACTAGTGGATGGAAGTGGTGGACAACGTTTGAATTTTTGTTCAATGCACCTACAAAAAACAAGCCTTATTAGCATCAGCTACACAGTTACAAATTGTAAAAATCAAATGAATACACAGAAAAGAAGAGAACTATATGCAACCATTGTAATGTCAACATTGTCTACAGGCAGAATGATTAAATATTACATAGATAAGTGGAACTGGCGAACCAAATTTCCTTGGAAGTGACTGATGTTTTGTGGTTCATCAACATTACATAAGCAAATCAGTCAATGCAATATGAAAAGGTTTATAAAGAGCGGTTAATTAATTAATATAAATGCATACTGACAGTATTTAAAACCCTAATATATATGGCTCTAATGTGATGTGTTGGTACTAGACTTGGGCATTCGTATTCGTACGCTCTGATTTTTAAACAAAAATCTGCATTTTTGTCCCCTAGTCTGAATACTGAATAACGAATGGGGAGCCGAATAAGCGAATAGGAGCCAAATGAAATTCTTCCATGTTCCATTAGTTTATTTGTTCATTGTCAAGTCGCATTCTGTCTTTTGTACTTCACTGTTTGTAGTTCAAAAGGCTGTACTCTTCATCCAAATGCACGAATTGCTCATTCTTTTGGTCTGCCTTCGTTCTTTCTGCTATCTGATGGGATTAAACGAAATTAACGAATGTGCACTGAATGAATAAACTAAACGGGGGACCTAGTGTCCCCTCCAGCCCCCACTCATTAGCAGCGGGTGGGGGCCATGAATAATAATAGGAGGAAACCTATTGTCCCCCTAACCTATAAGTAGCGGGTGTGGGCCTTAAAGCGGCACTGTCATGCCGAACTTACCTTTCCTCAATCTCTTCCTCTTCTCCCCCTCTCTCAGGATCTGTTATTCTTTTCTTCCTGTCTTCTTTAGTTTTCTTTAAAATCATAAGACAAAGTCTTGCCTTATGGAGGATTCCCCTGCTTGACCAGCTCTGACCAGCGGAGGAGCAAAGTGTGCTTCATTTCCGCTGGTCAGAGCAATTTTCCCATGATCCCTAGCTTCCCTCTGTGTTCCCACAATGCTTCCTGTCACTTTACACTAAACTGCCGAATTGCGTTCTAACTGAATGACAACAGTCTGTTCGTTTCTTTTAGAACGCAATTCGGCATTTTATTCGGATCAGAATTTCATTCTAATGAATGAAACTCTGATCCTATTCATTGCTGTGGCTGCATTTTGCAGCCGCTTAGTAGATAACTCCCTAATTCCCACGGTATCAGGGAGCTATCTACTAAAAGGCTGAAAGACCTAAATTGGTCTAACAGCCAACTTTACTAATACTAAGTAAAGATTACTTAGTATTAGTAAATAATATGCCCCTACTCGCTATATCGCGAGTAGGGGCATGTGTAGTAAGCGTGGTGGGTGGGTGGGGGCCCTAATAAAACAATAAGGGGGGGGACCTACTGTCCTCCCCCCCGGCCCCCACCCATGCGCGGTGGGTGGGGGCCCTAGTAAAACAATAAGGGGGGGGACCTACTGTCCTCCCCCCCGGCCCCCACCCCTGAGCGGTGGGTGGGGGCCCTAATAAAACAATAAGGGGGGGGGACCTACTGTCCTCCCCCCCTGGCCCCCACCCCTGCGCGGTGGGTGGGGCCCCAATAAAACAATAAGGGGGGGGACCTACTGTCCTCCCCCCCTGGCCCCCACCCCTGCGCGGTGGGTGGGGGCCCCAATAAAACAATAAGGGGGACCTACTGTCCTCCCCCCCTGGCCCCCACCCCTGTGCGGTGGGTGGGGGCCCTAATAAAACAATGAGGGGGGGGGACCTATTGTCCTCCCCCCTGGCCCCCACCCCTGCGCGGTGGGTGGGGCCCAATAAAACAATAAGGGGAGGGACCTACTGTCCTCCCCTGGCTACCCCTGGTGGAGTGGGGCCTAGTGAAACACCCCCAATCAAGGTGACTAGGGGTCCCAAGCCCCTAGTCACCATCCCCCCACCCAAAAAAAACCTATCCCCTACCTACCCCCTCACCCTACAAATAGTGAGGGGGGAATAAAATAACTAACCTGTAAAAAAAAAAAAATTAAACTTACCATTTGACGTCTTCTTTTTTCTAAAATCTTCTTTCTTCAGCCCCCAAAAAGGCCAAATAAAATCCATTACACCCGTCGCACTTAAAAAAAAAAAATAAAAAAAAAATAAAATAAAATCCATGTTCGCCCTTCGAGGGCACGCCGCATACTGAGCTCCGCAGGGCGGGTCAAGGCTTATAAAGCCTTGCCCCGCCCTGCAATTAGGCTTAGAGCACTCTGATTGGGTGGCTTTCAAGCCACCCAATCAGAGTGCTCTGTGTCATTTTACACAGTGGGAAAATTCAAAAGAACTTTC
>OW240912.1:347634409-347739912 GCA_933207985.1 Pelobates cultripes
GGGCCGGGGGGGAGGACAGTAGGTCCCCCCTTATGGTTTTATTAGGGCCCCCACCCACCGCGCAGGGGTGGGGGCCAGGGGGGAGGACAGTAGGTCCCCCCCTTATGGTTTTATTAGGGCCCCCACCCACCGCGCAGGGGTGGGGGCCAGGGGGGGAGGACAGTAGGTCCCCCCCCTTATGGTTTTATTAGGGCCCCTACCCACCGCGCAGGGGTGGGGGCAAGGGGGGGAGGAAGTAGGCCCCCCCCTTATTGTTTTATAAGGGCCCCCACCCACCGCTCAGGGGTGGGGGCCAGGGGGGGAGGACAGTAGGTCCCCCCCCTTATTGTTTTATTAGGGCCCCCACCCACCGCTCAGGGGTGGGGCCGGGGGGGGGAGGACAGTAGGTCCCCCCCCCATTATCTTTATGGCCCCCACCCGCCGCTCAGGGTGGGGGAGGGGGGAGGACAATAGGTCCGCCCCCCCTTATTGTAATTTATGTCTTTTTTTTCAACAGTGAGCAGCCACAGGCTGCTCACTGTTTAGTAGACATGCCCCTACTCGCGGTATAGTGAGTAGGGGCATTTGGGAGATTTAAATCTCTCTTGTGCTATTATGGGGGTCATATTGACCCCCATAGAGTGAGAGGGGGTACTGGGGGGCTTATGAAGTGGTGGGGAGCACTGCTCCCTGCCGCTTCTATAGTTACATATTACAAGGAGGGAGCTGCACGCCGGTAGCTCCCTCCTTGTAATAAACTGCACGAACAAACATACACTGATACATTGTGTTTGTTTGTTCGGCTGATCTTTCTATTCACTCATTCGTCTGTCTGATGAATGAATGAATAGCTGAAATTCCCGTTCGCATGTCCAGGTGTTTCACTGGGCATGTGCGGGAATCTCAGTGTCTGCCTAGTGTGGGCAGATGACGTGTCCCACAGGGACTTCCTCTACCCACACAAAGATGGCGGCGCCCTGAATCAAGATCGGGGCAGAAAATAAGGATTAAAAAATAGGTAATGTGGGGGCCTAGGGGCATTTGGGGGTGACTAGTGGGTCAATTGGATGTAGTGGAGGCGGGAGGGGGGTTAAAAAAAAACGGGTTTCGGCATGACAGTGCCGCTTTAAGTAATAATAGAGGAAAAGGGCTATTGTTCTTCTCCAGCAACAGTCGTAGGTTGCTGTTTAGTAGAGATGCCTCAACTCACAGCATAGGGATTAGGTGCAGAAGGGAGGTTATAACCTCCCGTATTTACTAATATGAGTAAAGTTGGGTGAAAGACCAATTCTGGTCTTTCAGCTTTTAAGTAGGTAGCTCCCTAACACTTGTGGGATTAAGGGGGTATCTACTAAACAGCCCACGAGATACAGCTCCGGCCAGCATAGGATTAGAATTTCATTCTATGAATGAGATTTTGAACAGAAATAATGAATGAATGTATTTTTTTAAATCAAAATAATGTCCGAATTTCGACTGAAAATAAATGAGTCAATACACGAAAATTTCTCTAGTGCCCAAGTCTAGTTGTTAACAATAATATTATAAAATAAGACAAACTATTACACCAATTAATAGGGATAAGATGTTAATAAGAGCCCTGCTCAAATGAGCTTACAAACCTGAGGAGATACTAAGAACATGAGAGGGAGAACAATGTGAGGGGAATGAGATTACAAGGTATGAAGCCAGTAGTTACAAAAACTAATAAAAGAAGTAGAGTGAAAGAAAGGTAAAAGAAACATTATGGAATCTTGAGCCAATAATTATATTAGGAGAAATAAGATAGACAGCATGAAAACTAGATTGTAACAGAAAAAAAAAAATAGGAGAGGAACAGCGCTACAGTACTGATCACAGGGGAGAATAGAGCTGCACACCTGAGTGGAAGGGTAATCCTCAAACCCTTCAAAGAATGGAGAGAACAAAATACAACAAATACAGGGTGCGCTAAGTTGGACAATGAGAGATAATAAACAAAAATCAGCAATAATATTAAGAGTCTCTTAAAGTACAGTGAAGAACTGGAGTGTATATTCTTCAGTCCTTGCTTTGAATCCTCAGTGGTAAATATGAAATACAAAAGCAGAAACAGAGACCAATAGTGCAAAACCGTTTTAGGAAAGCTGGATCACAAACAACATAGAAGTAGAGAAGTGCCAACTCACAATATAAAGAGCTATGCCCAGCTCTAGGTAAAACAGCATACAGTGGTATTTAATACTCCCCACATGTAGGATATAACTGGACACTTGGAGGTGTATCCGCAAGAATTCATACAGCATTCCAGATAAGCGTCAGCATATAAAATACATAAAAGGGGGAAAAACCCAATGGTGCAATAACGTAGGTTAACTGCAACAATAGACAACACTGAGGTCCTAAGAGTGCCAACTTACAATTGGGAGAGCTATAACCAGCTCTGAGTAAAACAGCATACAGTGGTATTTAAACTCCCCACATGTAGGATATCCTTCTAGCGATGCTTGCAGGGCCGGTCTTATGAAATAAGAATCACAAGAGAGGGCCCATAGTGTTTACCGTATAAAAAATAGCAATGAAAGGTAAAATGAAACGTACTTACGGTGTTCAGAGCAGCCACACTGCTCTATGAACCAGGCGTAGGTAGAATAATCCCCACCAGGGATTACTTTGTAGTACTGGATCTTTAAAATGATAAAAAAAAATCAGCCAGGATAAAACAGCAACAAATAAAAGTAAGTGTGCAAAATACTTTTATTGGATTCTTATAAAAACACAACACATTTCGCCAAAAAACATGCTTTATCACGTGTAGACAACTGATCCTGGCTGTTCACCTCTTATAGGCAAGTAAAATGGCATAAAATTTGAAGATTGGCGCCAAAATGACGTCATTGCCGCATGACTGCGGTCACACGATTGAAATTTTTTTTTTTTTACACATTAGAACAATAGAACAAGTAAAACAGTAAATAATGCTCGTTTTCCAATATATTATATATGGGGACATTTGGATCCCACACAGAACCTTTATTCACTGAGGAAAAGTGATTTATGGTGAAAGTAAAGGTAAGCATTTAAGCTTTAAACTTGAGGGTGAAAGGTCGCGAGGTCGTGGACATTTTTAACCGTGGGAGTGGGTTGAGAAGGAGTTTTAGAGTGACAGGAGGTGGGCGGAGCCGGCAGATTGCCGTGAGCGTCACAGGGCAGGGTGGAGAGTGTAGTTATGATCGCGTCCGTTTACAGGACGTGATCAGAGGGAATAGGGGGAGGTCCTAAGCGGCAGAAAGTAGGAGGGAGTGATTGTAATCATTCTTCTCGTAGGAACAGGAAGGGGGATAGAAAATAGATGCAGGGAAGTGGGATGAATACGTAGGCGGCCATTTTACTTAAAGGCAAAGGAGTTAAATAGTCTAGTGATGGGGGATAGGGGCAGGGTGAATTCGTGAAACATATATAAACATACAGACTCCATATGAAAATAAAAATAGATTGATTAAGTCATAGGAGCTAATAAAATAAAATGAAATGAGAAATAAATAAAATAGACCTTATACACAGATAAATAGAGGGTAATGAATAATAATCAGAGTACACTATTATTCAGAAAAAAGGGAATAATATAGCATAAAGCACCAGTATAAACAATTATAAAAAATTAAAAAGGTCAAAGTCTGCATTTAGACCTTCAGGGGTTAATGTCTTCAAGTTAAAAACCCATTCCATTTCGGATTTTCCCAGAATATTTTTTATATCGCCACCCCTCCATGGGATATTACATATTTGGATAGGGGTGAATTTAAGAACATTAGGGTTTTTTTGGTGATGTGTTAAAAAGTGCTTAGACACTGTATGATTTTCAAATCCGTTCCTGATGTTACGGCAATGCTCGGATATCCTAGTTTTTAAAAATCTGGATGTCATGCCCACGTACTGGAGGCCACAAGGGCACTCCAGTAGATATATAACATTTTTAGTGCAGCATGTGATAAAATGTTTAATATTGTAACTTATATTGGTAATATTAGATTTGAATTCAGTGGTCTTATTAGGGACTGACATTTGGGTAGTCTTGCAGACAATACATTTCCTGCACTTAAAAAAACCTTTAACATTAGACAGAGTGGCTGGTGTTTTTTTTTTTGTGTGAGCCTTAGTGAAATTTTTGGTTAAAAGAGTTTTAAAACTAGGAGCACCTCTAAAAATGATGTTGGGTTTTTCTGGAATAATCTTATTGAGAACGGGGTCTTCAGATAAAATGTGCCAGTGTTTCTGGATCGTTTTCCTTATGTCCCTATTCTTATTATTGTAGTCAAAGATTATGGGGATAGATGGGGTAGTATTAATACAAGAAATGTATGTATCATTTTATTTTATTAGCTCATATGGCTTAATCAATCTATTTTTATTTTCATATGGAGTCTGTATGTTTATATATGTTTCACTAATTCACCCTGCCCCTATCCCCCATCACTAGACTATTTAACTCCTTTGCCTTTAAGTAAAATGGCCGCCTGCGTATTCATCCCACTTCCCTGCATCTATTTTCTATCCCCCTTCCTGTTCCTACGAGAAGAATGATTACAATCACTCCCTCCTACTTTTGGCCGCTTAGGACCGCCCCCTCTTCCCTCTGATCACGTCCTGCAAACGGACGCGATCATAACTACACTCTCCACCCTGCCCTGCGGTGCTCACGGCAATCTGCCGGCTCCGCCCACCTCCTGTCACTCTAAAACTCCTTCTCAACCCACTCCCACGGTTAAAAATGTCCACGACCTCGCGACCTTTCACCCTCAAGTTTAAAGCTTAAATGCTTACCTTTACTTTCACCATAAGTCACATTTCCTCAGTGAATAAAGGTTCTATATGGGATCCAAATGTCCCCATATATAATATATTGGAAAACGAGCATTATTTACTGTTTTACTTGTTCTATTGTTCTGTGTAAAAAAAAATGAAAAAAATCGTGTGACCGCAGTCATGCGGCAATAACGTAATTTTTGCGCCAATCTTCAAATTTTATGCCATTTTACTTGCCTATAAAAGGTGAATAGCCAGGATCAATTGTCTACATTTGATAAAGCCTGTTTTTTGGTGAAACACGTTGTGTTTTTAGAAGAATCCAATAAAAGTATTTTGCACACTTACTTTTATTTGTTGCTGTTTTATCCTGGATGATTTTTTTTATCATTTTAAAGATCCAGTACTACGAAAGAAATCCCTGGTGGGGATTATTCCACCTACGCCTGGTTCATAGAGCAGTGTGGCTGCTCTGAACACTGTAAGTACATTTCATTTTACCTTTCACTGCTATTTAATATACGGTAAACACTATGGGCCCTCTCTTGTGATTCTTATTTCATAAGACCGGCACTGCAAGCATCGCTAGAAGGATATTCTACATGTGGGGAGTTTAAATACCACTGTATGCTGTTTTACTCAGAGCTGGTTATAGCTCTCCCAATTGTAAGTTGGCACTCTTAGGACCTCAGTGTTGTCTATTGTTGCAGTTAACCTACGTTATTGCACCATTGGGTTTTCCCCCCTTTTATGTATTTTATATGCTGACGCTTATCTGGAATGCTGTATGAATTCTTGAGGATACACCTCCAAGTGTCCAGTTCTATCCTACATGTGGGGAGTATTAAATACCACTGTATGCTGTTTTACCTAGAGCTGGGCATAGCTCTTTATATTGTGAGTTGGCACTTCTCTACTTCTATGTTGTTCGTGATCCAGCTTTCCTAAAACGGATTTGCACTATTGGTCTCTGTTTCTGCTTTTGTATTTCATATTTACCATTTAGGATTCAAAGCAAGGACTGAAGAATATACACTCGAGGTCTTCGCTGTACTTTAAGAGACTTTATATTATTGCTGATTTTTGTTTATTATGTCTCATTGTCCAACTTAGCACACCCTGTATTTATTGTATCATGAAAACTAGATTGATGTTTACCCTCTTAAAGGGACACTGTAGTCACCAGAACAACTGCAGCTTAATGCAGTTGTCCTGGTGAGTATAATTATTCCATGCAGACATTTTAATGCAAACACTGCATTTTCAGAGAAATTCTGAAAGTCTCTGGAGGTGCTTCCTGGATCAGTGCTGCATGGAGACGCTAAACTTTCCTCACAGAGATGCATTGATTCAGTGCATCTCTATGAGGAGGTGCTGATTGGCCAAGCCGGTGTTTGGCCTCACCCCCATCCCTCCTCCTTGTCCATAAAAAAAAAAAAAAAAAAAAGATTGGCTAAAAATTGCGTAAATTCTGATGATGTCAGCAAGGAGGCGGATCAGGGGCAGGGCCAGAGCAGGCAGACCCGCTCGGTGCTGGAAATAAGGCAGGTTTTAATTCCTTTAAAGGGGTGTAAGGGAGGCAAGCCACTTAAATGGAGGTTTTAACACTATAGGGTCAGGAATACAGGTTACTGACCCTATAGTGTTCCGTTAAGGACCACAACTTTTTTAAGATGCAGCGGCATTGTGACAAAGGACTTTTTGGTGTTTTTTCCATGCATTTATTCCACCACAATTACCCCCTTTTTATCCTGTCATACATAATATATAATTTTTAAAGTGTAAATAGGGCTTTCCTTTGATACCCTATATTTATACATAATGCAATGTTAAATAACACTTTTTTTTCTCAGTTTTACATGCAATAATTTCTACACACCAAGTGCAAGAAAACTAGCTCAAACTAGATTCACCAATTAGTCCTGATTGCTAAATTGGCCAAAATATCTAGGTTTTCATTACATTTTTAGAAGTTATAAAACAAGGAGTGAATTACAGTCTTAAAGCTAACATTTAGCAAAATTTGGTATGCTGAGATTACAACTTTAATAGTAGTCACAGAATCCAAAACCACCACACAAGTATATCTTTGTAGAAAGCACATCCCTGAGGCTATATAATTAAGAGCATTTTGAAATTTTTTATTTAATCGTTTAATCACAAACTAGTCAACTTTTTTGTTTTTTTTCCTCACACGTTTTATTTTGCATTTTTGTATTCTGCTACTGTTCTCGGGTACTATGAAACTCCACATGTATACCTTTACCTCTAATCCAGCCCATAATCCAACCCCTAATCCAAGTCCAAGCCCTAATCCAAGCCCTAATCCAGCCAATAATCCAACCTCTAATGTAACCCCTATTCCGAGTCAAAGCCCTAATCCAGCCCATAATCCATCCTCTAATCCTACCCATATTCTGACCCTCATCCTGTCTAGAATTCCTAGTTTACACACTGAGCCCTTTGTAAAGTGTGATTGCAACATATTTCTAGCCTCACTCTGCTACTTGGTTGAGATCATCAAATTTGATAATATCAGCCAATCCAACGCCTTTCCATAGGAAAACATTAGGAGGCTATTGTTCATGCACAGCAAAACACCACACTGTCCCAGATAGCATCTTCTGATAGAAATGCATTAAATCAATTGACCCAGGAAGCACCTCTAGTGACTGTCTGAGTGACTGTCACTAGAAGTGGTCCTGGGCAGCACTGTAAACCAAGCCTTTAAACCCCCCCCCCCCAAAAAAAAAAAAACCTGCAGGCTATATACACCAGAACCACTGCATTAAGTTGTAGTGGTTCTGGTGACTATAGTGTCCCTTTAAGTTTCATTTTAGTTTTAATACTGAGTAAGGGGACTGTGCCAGAGGATTCTAAACCTCTATATATGTCCCCTATATATTTAAAACCTGTTTTGTACCCTATTAGGGTTAACAATAGTATATGGGTTTAGATGTCAGTGTAGGACTAACCTAAGAGGTTTTGCCTTGACATGTCAAGTGAGCTTACAACTTTAATGGCCACTGGAGAGATACTAAAAACCTCCAGGTATTTAAATGTACAAAGGGATTTGGGACAGTGCACAAGTAACTATTTTTTTGCCTGTTTTTTTATTTTATTTTTATTCTATGTATTGAGGCTGATGTGTACTATAGTTATTGTTGCCACCCAGGAGTAGTGGGAGTTTGAATGTAGGACTTAATTTTGTATATTAGTAGCATTTAATTGACGTCTTGTGGGTGGACATATTAGCTTACTTATACATGCAGATAGTTAAAGGGACATTATTTTCACTGGAACAGCTACAGCTTATTGTATTTGTTCTGGTGAGTATAATCATTCTCTTTAGGCTTTTTGCAATAAACACTGTATATTCAGAGAAAATGTGATCATATTGCAGCCTATAGATACCTCCACCGGCCGACCCTCAGATGGCTGCTAAAGGTGCTTCCTGGGGTAGTGGTTTTGGTGAGGGGGCATTTTCTATAAATTTGGCTTTGTAATTTGCAACACACATTATTTTTTAGACTCTTCATCGTCTACAGTACTGACACATATAACTGCTCTACGCAAAAAGACTATAGCCTCAAAACTACTTGGACCACGCCCCAATCACACTGTCCCTCCAGGAAGATTTCTCAATTAGAGGACATGCTACCTGGTGCATGAATGAACAAGTCCTTACAGATTCAGATATCACTTCTCAGAGCTAACATAGAAACATAAAATGCCCAGTTAGCTGATAACATATTTCTTAATCAATAAAACTACTGATACTAAGATTGAAAATATTTGGCTGGCCCACAAAGCATTTGTTTGAGGCTTATTTTTTAAATATGCTAGCTACGAAAAAAGAAAAGGGCAGCAAAAGTGATCCGATATAATGACGGAATTAACTAACTTAACACATGCTAATAAATCACACTCCTAACTAGCGAATACAATGAGACCATTATAACTACAGTCTCAGTACTTGTATTACTAGCATCCCAGCTTAAACCAACAAGGGTTACCTCAAGAATTGCCTGTCTACACCCGGTGGGAATTAACCCAATTCTAGACCCACGACAAATTGTAAATTAATTTGCATAGTACAATAACATGCAATACAATATAAAGAATGAACCAACCTTCGTCGACAGACAAACATTATTTCTTAGGCTCCCAACACCTACCATAGCTTAAAATAGCTGAACTCCGCCCTTCCAACTAGAAGAATTCTAAAAAAGTAATTGCACAACTACCAGCACATAACCCTCCAGGCCCCGACAGCTTAAAGGAACACTATAGTCACCTAAATTACTTTAGCTAAATAAAGCAGTTTTAGTGTATAGATCATTCCCCTGCAATTTCACTGCTCAATTCTCTGCCATTTAGGAGTTAAATCACTTTGTTTCTGTTTATGCAGCCCTAGCCACACCTCCCCTGGCTACGATTGACAGAGCCTGCATGAAAAAAAAAACTGGTTTCACTTTCAAACAGATCTAATTTACCTTAAATAATTGTATCTCAATCTCTAAATTGAACTTTAATCACATACAGGAGGCTCTTGCAGGGTCTAGCAAGCTAGTAACATAGCAGGGGATAAGAAAATCTTAATTAAACAGAACTTGCAATAAAGAAAGCCTAAATAGGGCTCTCTTTACATGAAGTGTTTATGGAAGGCTGTGCAAGTCACATGCAGGGAGGTGTGACTAGGGTTCATAAACAAAGGGATTTAACTCCTAAATGGCAGAGGATTGAGCAGTGAGGCTGCAGGGGCCTGTTCTATACACCAAAACTGCTTCATTAAGCTGAAGTTGTTCAGGTGACTATAGTGTCCCTTTAATCAATCATTTTTAGAGATACTTTCACCACATTTAGTATAATTATTTGAACATGACTATGGTTCAGGCAATACCCTACCAAACATGCTTTTGTCTCCACTTGAAAGAGCCATCTTAGGTGAAACACATTGTGGATATTTTATTCTGTATTCTTAATAAATAATTTTAACTACTTTTAACATACTTTGATTGTGCCATTTTCCTTTTTTTCATTTTTATTTTTTATTATATTTTACTTTTTGCTGCTTGGTATCCTGATTTTATTTCTTCATGCTGAGTATTACTCCAAAGAAATCCTAGGTGGGGATTATGCCACTTACGCCTGAGTCATTGAGCAGTATGCCTGCTCAATCATATGTGAGTACCCAATTTATTACTTATACTACTTAAATATTATTTTAAACAGTGAGCACTATCATCTGTCTCTCTGTCATCTTGTTATATTACTCATCCATCTATACTAGACGTATTGCACTGTATTGCATCATCTGTCTTTTTCTTCCACATACGGGGCAAAAGACTAATACCTCTCTACGTATCCCACAAGCGGGGATTATACCACTGTATGCCATCCACACTGGAGCTAGTTTAGCTCTACTACACGTGAGTAGGATTACCATAGACCCTCTCTTCCTGCTACTCACTCACTGTTTACCACCCGCTTATCCCAGACGGCAGGTGCCAACTCTGCAGCACTATACTGGAAGGGAAGAGTGTGTGATGATCAGACTCTGCTGGGTTTGAACCCTGGTTTCCATGCTGCTGATCCTCTTCCTTGCCAGTTCACCAGCCTGTCTTTTGCAGATTTACATCTGATAACCTTGACTCTACAAGCACTAATATTAGTGCCAACTCTCTTCAGCTGTGTCTGGTCAGGTGTCTGGTTCTTGGCCTATATAAGCCACTTCCTGTCTCTGTACCTTTGCTGATCTTGCTGCTGGACTCCAAACCTTTGTAAAATCAATATCATTACAGATTGTCGTAGCTTGAAAAACTGTAGGACTCAGGAGAGTTAGTGGCTGCTTTAGAATGCAGCCTTGAAAACCTCCCAACCCTAGAAACTCCCCTAGTATGTGGCTGACAAAGGAGCTGCTGAGTGTAGGTGGTGTTACACCAGCAATACTCTGCTGAGTAACTACCTACCTACCCTGTCACATAACCACACCTGAACAGCAATTCAATTAACCTACCCATCAACCTGCTATACATATGCAGTCGGTGTGTGACTCTGTACCTGCTATTGTTTTCCTATGTATCTATGTGACTGTGTTTGTGATTTTATGCCTAAGTATGTGACTGAGTGTGTTGTGTGTCTATGTATGGGAATTTGTCTGTCTTTGTATTGATTATGGGCAATGATAAATGTTCTATTATTGTGTTCCCATTCATGCGCAATAACTTATGATACCTATAGGGGGTGTAGTGAGCTATGTGACCTTAAGAACAAGAAGATGGCCGCTGCATATTTAATGAGACATTAGGTATTGGTTATGTTAACTCTGTGGGTGGATACTAGATGGGAGGTTATTTAAGGTGTTACCAGTAACTAGAGAGAGTTTTGATGACTGGGTCAGAAGAAGCCAGGTATCTTTAGAGGTGCCCATGTAAATCCATTTAACATGTAGCAAGGAACTCACCTCATTGTTCTGTGTGTTACGCTGATTCAATTATCCTGTGTAAGCTGCTGAATCTCCATGAAAAGAGCTAAGAAGATTTCTTACCTGATTGTATTGTTTATAGCAATGTGTGTTTTAGAGTATTTGTTTTTGTGCTTGATAATTGTATTCCCAGTAAAGGTTTGTTTATACTTTCATCAAAACTTTGCCTCTTGCCGGTTCATTCAAGATATTTACTAATATTTATGTGATTGACCAGTATACCTTTTATTATTTTATTTCTGGTATTATTTCATATTTATGTAATTCAGAACTTCATAAATATAAATAAATTACTTAATTTACTATTACAGTATTTGAATGTATGTGCCTCTGTGTTTTGTATGAATGTTTGTAACTATGTTAATACGTGTATATCTGTGACTGTGTTTTGGTGGGTCTGTTTTCATGATGATGTATGTTTGTGATGATTGTAATGGTGTGTGTTAATTCATGTCTGACAAGGTTATTCACTAAAACAATTGTCAGGAATTCAATGCTTCCAGTTTAACTTTTCTATCATCCACTTTGAAATCCCCTATTAATTCCTGACAATTCTCACTTTTGGAAATAACTGTGATCGATTCAGTGTCCATACGACAGCGTGAATGTGTGTGTGTTGTATTGTGTGTGACTGTCTAGCTATGCATGGGGCATTGTGTGTGTAATTGTGTGATTATGTATGTTGTGAAAGGGGAGGAGTTAGTAAGATGGTCATGCCCACCTGGGGGCGCCAAACAAAACTCTGCACCCAGGCGTCTGTGACCCAAGGATTGGCCCTGGCCTGGTTACAATATTTAATTTATACGTCTAGGACAAACCCAAGTGAAGGCTACCCCTTGGACTAGTGCAGAAGACTCCTCGAAAAGGAGGGGAGGAATTACATATATCTATATTATAAAGCAACTATGTTGGTGTCAGCAATTGTGCTACATGCTCCTGCAGGCACCTTTCAGTGGGTGGACAAGAAACAGAAACAATTCCCAAAAAACACTTTGCTAAAATACCTGTGGACCCCTAGAACATTACACAAAAACACATATCTTTGTATCCCATGACAGAAGTGACTATCTAAATGTGGGACCAATTCATGTCCATTGTCGTCCATAGGCTATCAATCACATTTCCACCCTAGTGCCCCACTGATTTCCCTACAAACCATTTCACCATGGATCTTCTTTTCTAAGTGGTCTGAGGCTGGAGTTATTTACATTTATGGAACTTCTGCCCAACAAACCATTTGTCTTTCAAAAACAATCGGAGATAGAATGTTCCTTGGAACAGGAGTGGACAAAAGCTCTCACATCCCTCTCCAAACTAACCAAGTGTTATTCTCATACTGAAGCCCAAAGGAAACTAATTCACACCTAGTAGACTCCATAAAATACACTGAACTAAATTATAAACGCAGCACTTATGTTTTTGTCCCCATTTTTCATGAGCTGAACTCAAAGATCTAAGACTTTTTTATGTACACAAAAGGCCTATTTCTCTCAAATATTGTTCACAAATCTGTCTAAATCTGTGTTAGTGAGTACTTCTCCTTTGCCGAGATAATCAATCCACCTCACAGGTGTGGCATATCAAGATGCTGACTAGACAGCATGATTATTGCAAAGGTGTGCCTTAGGCTGGCCACAATAAAAGGCCACTCTAAAATGTGCAGTTTTATCACACAGCACAATGCTACAGATGTCGCAAGTTTTGAGCGTGCAATTGGCATGCTGACTGCAGGAATGTCCACCAGAGCTGTTGCCCGTGAATTGAATGTTCATTTCTCTACCATAAGCCGTCTCCAAAGACGTTTCAGAGAATTTGGCAGTACATCCAACTGGCCTCACAACCGCAGACCACTTGTAACCACACCATCCCAGGACCTCCAAGATCATCTGAGACAAGTCACACAGACAGCTGCGACAACAATTGGTTTGCAAAACCAAAGAATTTCTGCACAAACTGTCAGAAACCATCTCAGGAAGCTCATCTGTATGCTTGTTGTCTTCATCGAGGTCTCGACCTGACTGCAGTTCGTCGTTGTAACCGACTTGAGTGGGAAAATGCTCACATACGATGGCGTTTGGCACTTTGTAGAGGTGTTCACGGATTAATCCCTGTTTTCACTGTACAGGGCAGATGGCAGACAGCGTGTATGGAGTCGTGCGGGTGAGCGGTTTGCAGATGTCAACGTTGTGGATTGAGTGGCCCATGGTGGCGGTGGGGTTATGGTATGGGCAGGTGTATATTATGGACAACGAACACAGGTGCATTTTATTGATGGCATTGATCCCATGGCTAGGATCTATACACAATTCCTGGAAGCTGAAAACATCAGTTCTTGCATGGCCAGCATACACAATGGACATATCACCCATTGAGTATGATTGGGGTGCTCTGGATCGGTGTATACGACAGCGTGTTCCACGTCCTGCCAACATCCAGCAACTTCACACGGCCATTAAAGAGGAGTGGATCAACATTCCACAGGCTACAATCAACAGCCTGATCAACTTTATGCGAAGGAGTTGTGTTGCACTGCGTGAGGCAAATGGTGGTCACACCAGATACTGACTGGTTTTTGGACCTCCCCGGACATCCCCAATACAGTAAAACTGCACATTTTAGAGTGGCCTTTTATTGTGGCCAGCCTAAGGCACACCTTTGCCCTAATCATGCTGTCTAATCAGCATCTTGATATGCCACACCTGGAAGGTGGATGGATTATCTCGGCAAAGGAGAAGTGCTCACTAACACAGATTTAGACAGTTTTGTGAACAATATTTGAGAGAAATAGGCCTTTTGTGTACATAAAAAAAGTCTTAGATCTTTGAGTTCAGCTCATGAAAAATGGGGGCAAAAACAAAAGTGTTGCGTTTATAATTTTGTTCAGTGTATATTGGACAGCCTCACCAAAATCCTGGAGATGCAGAGTACAAGAGGGTAATATGTTACACATGTGGTGGTGATGTTGAAATCCAGCCATTATGGGATTATTGTGTTCTTTAGATATTTAGGAGTTTTCCAATGCCCCCTCCACTTGTTTGTCACTTCTACTGCCTCTGACAAAGTACTCTAGCTCCCACCAACTTTTTGCCATTTTCTTGCTTGCAGCTCCTAATTTAAGTGCTGCCACGTGGAAAAAGACTAGCTGCTCTTCACTTTCAGAACTAAAAGATAGGATACACCAATACTATATTTATGAAAGCATGTCCTTTGAATCAGCATCTAAGAGAGAGAAATGTAATGAAACTTGGGATAACTGGATTAACAGATATTATACAGGGAACACGTTAACATGAACAATTTCAAGTGATACTAGTGTAAAATACAAGTGATAGGCTGCCTCCCCAAATTGATTGATTACATAAATTGATTACCTATATTGGTTACAGGATTTGCAATCACTAGGCAGATCACTTTCACCCACAGATCATATGATAAACTACACACAGCTGGACACAACTTCCACTGCTCATTGTAGTACATCATGTCATTTTTCTTTGTCCTTATTTAACCATTCTACCTTCTGTTAATATCTCCTGTTATATTATTTCTCTTGTTGCACTTTGTAACATATTGTGTTAACCGTGCTGTTACTCTGAATGGTATATACTAAAGTACTGTTCATTGCTCAAATGCAACGAAAATCCTCAATCAAATTCATTCATATTCAAAAATGCAGATATTCTAATAATTGCATTATTTGTCCAAGGTTACATTATATTACAAACATGTAACACAAACAAATGTTAAGCTTGGCACCTGCCCTACAGGATATTACACAGAATCAATTAAAATGACTTCACTCAAACCTGTTTTTAGTTTTTATGAAGACGCATACATGCTACAGTGACAGCTACCACTTAAATGTCAACTTAAATATATTATTTATTTTATTTATGTATAAAATATTTTACCATGATGGATACATTGAGATTTCTCTCATTTTCAAGTATGTCCTGGGTCCACAAAACATTGCATTGTTACAATAGGATACAATATTACAAACATTCAAACACATATATAGGTTTAATACATAACAGGTAATACATATATTCAACCACGACAGATGCATTCTGTGCTGAGGTATATTGCCATCAATCTCTTAAAAGGTTTTAGATTGAATGAAGATTTGACTGTGTCCCTGAGGTTATTCCATAATTGCAGTGCTCTGTAGGAAAATGAGGATCAAGCCACTTTAATTTTGTATTGCGATATGCTAAATATCCTGCTAGTACTGGATCAGAGGTTATAGGAGGTGGGAACAGGTGGTGAGAGCATTCTACTCAGGTAGGGTGGGAGAGTGACGAACGCCCTTTGGTCTGGTCTTTCGCCACAGGCTCCTGGAGGAGCATGCTAGCCAGCCTCCTGCCCCAAGACTATGGGCCACGGAACCAGCTCATAAAAAGACTTGGCTCATGGGATTTATTTGTTCTGTTCGGGAACTGAACCAACTCAGGAACTGCGGGCCACCTCTGTGCTTGTTAACCTCTGTATACCTCGCCTGAAACTTCTTTCATCGTGGGTTCTAATTGTGTTGCTGGGTTCTTGTTCGCGAGAAACTCCCGAACACTGCTGAACTTTGATGAACGCCTGCTTCTTCCCCACACATGTCAGGAGAGCGCGGTTCGGTAGGTTTGTTCATATGAACCCAACTAACAAACTCTACCAACAAGCCAGAGTGTGTATTTGGTAGTTCGCATGGAAATCCCGAAGTTGACCAACAAAAGCATCAAACACCCTGAAACTGTTTTGGGCATAGGACCATGTGTGTGGCCAGTCAGAACTTTACCCCGTGGCATTTCAGCGGTGTTCATGGTATCTGAGTTCTTTTCGGATATGTTGGGCGCTCAGATCCAGGCTATCCAGGGATATATAGACTGTGGGAGTTCCTATATGGGAAATATGTATTTTGATGTGTTTTTCATATTATATGTTTTATTGCTGAGTCATGGTGACACTGCACTTTGGGGACATTTTGTGGGTGTGTTTGTGGGAGTGTCCTGGGCTGGTTTGCTGTGACTCTGAAATGTATAAAAGCAGGCCATCTGGCCAGATTAAAGCATTTCAGCTTGTACTCCCAGAACTATGTGTTGTCTGGATACTGGGAGGGGAAGGAGCTAATCACTGTTCCAGCTTGTTCCAGCATGGAGGATTCAGCTGGGAAAGTCCTTGTAAGGACTGCAGCTCCCAGGACAGTGTGTCGTCCAGTCCCTGGGAGTGGATAGAGCTAGTCCTCTATTCGACTCCAGGATGGAGAGGTTCCAGGACTCCAGTCAAGCCACGGCGCGGGGGGCAGAAGCGCTAAGGTTTTTCCCCTGTTCCAGCCAGGAAGCAGTCCTTTGGCGGAGGTACCCAGCTGGAGTACAGAGAGCTCTGTTACAGGTACCTTCCCAGAAATGCACTTATGCACAAGGCTGGAAAGATGAAGAGTGCGTCGGGATTCCAGCGACAGACAGTTTAGCTCTTTTAACATGTCACAGTGGTGGGTAAAGTAATTACACTTTAGTAGAAAGCGGCAGAATGAATTATATAATGTTTTAAGTTTATTAAGGTGGGTGTGCGGTCCGGGTACATACACTACATCCCCATAAGCAATGACCGGCATTAGCATTTGTTGCTCTGTTTCCTTACTGAATGGCTTAGACAGGATTTGTTTTTTGTACAGTGCACTTAGCTTTGGGTAACGTTTTGAAGAGATTTTTTTCAATGTGAAGGCCAAAGGATAGATTGGGGTCTAGCAACATACCTAGATATTTAAAAAAACAGACTGCTGTCAGTGTGCTATTTGAATTTGTTCTGGATACACAGTTGTTGAATTTGTAGTTTATGTAATTTAGGTAAATTTACAAAGATCATTGTAACAGTTTTGTCAGTGTTTAGGAAGAGTTTGTTATCCGCTATCCACTTTTCTACCTCTGTGAATTGGTTTTGGAGCACAGTCTCAAGCTGTGGTAGATTGGTTTAGTAGCGTAGATTACAGTGTCGTCTGCATACATGTGTACAGTTGAGGATTTGCAGACGTTAGGCAGATCATTTATAAATAATGTGAATAGCAGGGGGCCGAGAATGGAGACTTGGGGAACACCACACGTGACTGGGAGAGGGAGGGAAGTCTTATCAGAAATGGCCACATATTGCAATTGGTCTTAAACACATGATCGAAACGAGGTTAGCGGATGATTACCAATACCTGAATTTTTAAGGTTTTGCAAAAGAATGCCATGGTCTACTGTGTCAAAGGCCTTGGCAAAATCAAGGAAAATAGCTCCAGTTAAGTCTCCTTGTTCCATGCCAATTTAGATGTTATTGCAAACTTTTAAGAGGGCAGTTGAAGTTGAGTGATTCGGGCGAAAGCCTGATTCATCAGGGGTCAGATAATTTTATAGTTGATAATATTCACATAGACATATTTTTCCAAGATTTTTGACAATACAGGGAGCAATGATATCGTAGGATTGTTAGATACCAAAGTATTGTCACCACTTTTATGCATTTTTTTTTATTATTTTCTTTTACAGGGAGTGCAGAATTATTAGGCAAGTTGTATTTTTGAGGATTAATTGTATTATTGAACAACAACCATGTTCTCAATGAACCCAAAAAACTCATTAATATCAAAGCTGAATATTTTTGGAAGTAGTTTTTAGTTTGTTTTTAGTTATAGCTATGTTAGGGGGATATCTGTGTGTGCAGGTGACTATTACTGTGCATAATTATTAGGCAACTTAACAAAAAACAAATATATACCCATTTCAATTATTTATTATTACCAGTGAAACCAATATACCATCTCAACATTCACAAATATACATTTCTGACATTCAAAAACAAAACAAAAACAAATCAGTGACCAATATAGCCACCTTTCTTTGCAAGGACACTCAAAAGCCTGCCATCCATGGATTCTGTCAGTGTTTTGATCTGTTCACCATCAACATTGCGTGCAGCAGCAACCACAGCCTCCCAGACACTGTTCAGAGAGGTGTACTGTTTTCCCTCCTTGTAAATCTCACATTTGATGATGGACCACAGGTTCTCAATGGGGTTCAGATCAGGTGAACAAGGAGGCCATGTCATTAGATTTTCTTCTTTTATACCCTTTCTTGCCAGCCACGCTGTGGAGTACTTGGACGCGTGTGATGGAGCATTGTCCTGCATGAAAATCATGTTTTTCTTGAAGGATGCAGACTTCTTCCTGTACCACTGCTTGAAGAAGGTGTCTTCCAGGAACTGGCAGTAGGACTGGGAGTTGAGCTTGACTCCATCCTCAACCCGAAAAGGCCCCACAAGCTCATCTTTGATGATACCAGCCCAAACCAGTACTCCACCTCCACCTTGCTGGCGTCTGAGTCGGACTGGAGCTCTCTGCCCTTTACCAATCCAGCCACGGGCCCATCCATCTGGCCCATCAAGACTCACTCTCATTTCATCAGTCCATAAAACCTTAGAAAAATCAGTCTTGAGATATTTCTTGGCCCAGTCTTGACGTTTCAGCTTGTGTGTCTTGTTCAGTGGTGGTCGTCTTTCAGCCTTTCTTACCTTGGCCATGTCTCTGAGTATTGCACACCTTGTGCTTTTGGGCACTCCAGTGATGTTGCAGCTCTGAAATATGGCCAAACTGGTGGCAAGTGGCATCGTGGCAGCTGCACGCTTGACTTTTCTCAGTTCATGGGCAGTTATTTTGCGCCTTGGTTTTTCCACACGCTTCTTGCGACCCTGTTGACTATTTTGAATGAAACGCTTGATTGTTCGATGATCACGCTTCAGAAGCTTTGCAATTTTAAGAGTGCTGCATCCCTCTGCAAGATATCTCACTATTTTTGACTTTTCTGAGCCTGTCAAGTCCTTCTTTTGACCCATTTTGCCAAAGGAAAGGAAGTTGCCTAATAATTATGCACACCTGATATAGGGTGTTGATGTCATTAGACCACACCCCTTCTCATTACAGAGATGCACATCACCTAATATGCTTAATTGGTAGTAGGCTTTCGAGCCTATACAGCTTGGAGTAAGACAACATGCATAAAGAGGATGATGTGGTCAAAATACTAATTTGCCTAATAATTCTGCACTCCCTGTATATATAAGCACACATACATACTGGCAAAGGAAGAGCACTTTACAACTGCTAACGTGGAATGGTTACAATAATTTTTTACTTTTAAAATCAGTTTTTATTTTATGTTTTGTTAACAAACTCGAATTGTTTGAATAACTCTTTCACTGTTTTAGCTACTACTGGTCCGCAAAGCCACCATTCCTTAAATTAACCACTCATTTTATCTAAAAATATTTATTTATTATTATTTGCTGAACTCTAGATCGATGAGATCCAAACTTTGATCAAATTTAGCAGCTCAAAGGATGAAGTAGAAACATAGAGATTTTTTGGTGTGGTTATCGTAAAGAAAATTAATGCTGTCTGGCATAGTCATAGTTATTTACTAAAAGGGAGAATTCAAAGTGAATTAAAAGAAAATTTTACATCTAAGTTCAAAATAGCCAAACTGGGAAATTCTCTAATTCAACTTACCTTCAGTTCAGCTATTCTAGTCTTGAATGTGAAGTTCTCTTTAAATACACTTTGAATTCTTACTTTAGTAAATAACTCCTAAACTCCACGACTTGGAAAAAAAGATTAATGACAATAATAAAACACACTGTATTCACATCCAGATTCCTTTGTAAAGCTGTGTTTATAATGTTGTAGAGATCCTTATATTAGTATTTTAAATGTTGCTCATATTTATAAGTCAATAAATGGGGAAAAAACAATCAAGAACATGAACAACGTGAAATAAACCAGAAACATTACACAAATTGATATTAGTAAAAAAATTGATTTTATTAACTTAACGATCAGTGAAAATATTTTTTGTAGAAAGAGTTAGCTTACAATTAGCACTCTGTATTTAAAGGACCACTCCAGGCACCATCATCACGACAGCTTACTAAGTAAATGTTTGAACTGACCCAACAATTAAAAATTGTAAAAAATTGAAGCTGTCATAACTGATATATGATATTCTGCGAATAAAGATTTTTTTTTTTACAATCTACTGTTAAATGTAATGGCTATTTATGAGGTAATAGTGTCTCTGACTGCCTCTCTTCTATTTCTAACTGGATGGCTGTTCACTTCCTTAAACTCAACTTGACCAAAACTGAAATTCTGGACTTTCCTCCCTCAATTGTTGCTACTCCCGTGTCTGTCTCCCTCCAAATCAACGGTGCTACCATCAGCTTCACCACGCAGGCTCGCTGCCTAGGTGTTTTCTTTGACTCCGACCTCTCCTTCACGCCTCATGTTCAGTCTATCACCAAATCCTGCTGCTTCCATCTCAAAAACATTGCGCGCCTCTGACTCTACTTATTGCCAGATGCGACTAAGGTGCTGGTCCATTCCACTGTCCTTTCTCGCTTTCACTACTGTAATCCGCTTGTCTGTGGTCTTACGCAGGGGTTTACCTGGAGCATTTAGCACCCGGGGCAGAACCTATATTTGGCCCTCCTCTCTCCCCCCCGCATAAAAATGTAAAAAACACCAGCAAGTTTTTAGCACTGAGCAGTGTTTTGTTTTGTTTTTTTATGTATTTAGCACCAAGCACTGTTTGTGTGTTTGAATGTAAGCATGTTTTTGTATGGAGTATATGTGAGTGAATGTACTGGTGTGTTTGCACTTATTGGCATTTGAATGCAGGAGTGCATTTTTCTGTAGTGTGGTTTTTGAATATGGTGGTGTGTTTTTATGTAGTGTTGACATTTGGATGCAGGATTGTATTTGTGTGTAGTGTAGGCGAAATGCTGAGATGTATGCACATATACATACAAATACTTACATATACACACACTGGCACACTTACACAGACACATATGTACACACATGCAGTTACACAGAAACAGTCATACACAGATACAGACAAACACTGACACATACAGATAAACACACAGATACAAACACACCTATAGATAAAAACACAGAAATGATATCCCTGTATGTTATGTTTTTGCAAGTATTTATTCAATTGCAGTTTAAACATCTGTATGGACTCCGACAAAACCACCTCTTCAGGCAGAGAATTCCATATCCTTATTGCTCTTACTGTAAAAAAAACTTTTCTTTGCCTTACATGAAATCTCCTTTCTTCCAGCCTAAATGTGTGACCTCATGTCCTATATATAGCCCTGTTTATGAATAGATTTCCAGATAAAGGTTTGTACTGGCCCCGAATATATTTGTATAATATTATCATATCCCATCTTAGGCAACGTTTTTCCAAACTAAAGAGATTTACATTTTTTAACCTTTCTTCGTAACTAAAATGCTCCATTCCTTTTATCAATTTTGTAGCTCACCTCTGCACTTTTTCTAGTGCCATGATATCTTTCTTTAGAACAGGTGCCCAAAATTACACATGACAAAACCTTACTGGCCTTAGCAACTGCAGATTGACATTGTATATTGCTGCCTCATTTGTTGTCTATAACAATTTCCAAATCCTTCTCGTGTGTGGTTATCCCTAGGTCACTACCATTTAGGGTGTAAATTGATTGGGCTTTCTTAACCCCGAAGTGCATAATTTTGCATTTCTCTACATTAAATTTCACCTGCCATTTTAGTGCCCAGTCCCCCAATCTATCCAAATCCCTCTGCAGCAAAGCAATATCCTGCTCACATTTTATTACTTGTTTTGTGTCATCTGCAAACACTGATACTTTCAAATCTCTACATAATGCTGCTCCCACCTATATATCCTCCCTAATACACAAGCATGTCCCGTCTAGGCCCTTACGCTCTGCTAAAGACTTACGTCTGTCTTCTGTCAGTACTCCCACCTCTGATGCTCGCCTTCAAGACTTCTCGAGGGCTGCACCATTCTTGTGGAACTCACTTCCCTCCTCCATTAGACGCTCACCCAGTCTCCACTCCTTTAAAAAAGCGTAAAAACTCACTTCTTCATAAAAGCGTATCAATTAAACTGTTAATAGCTCTCAACTGATTCCTCTCTTGCAACTAACATTAGTCTAATGCTATCCTTTACCTTTTGTGTCACTTTACCCCACTCCCTCTAGTATGTAAGCTCTTTGAGCAGGACCCTCAACCTCTCTGTTCCTGTGTGTCCAACTTGTCTGGTTACAACTACATGTTTGTTCGTTCACCCACTGTAAAGCGCTGCAGAATTTGTTGGCGCTATATAAATAATAACATAATATAGATGTGATCACATCACACTGCTTCAACACTTTTTAATGGTGCTTTAACTAATATTGGTTCAACAGAAAATAGTTTTATATGCTCTTATTAAAGTTACAAATGACATAATCGTAGCTAAATCCAGAGGCCACCACTCCATACTAATTCTTCTTGGTCTCTCTGCTGCCTTTGACACTGTTGACCATGGCCCCCTTCTCCTAACTCTACAATCTCTTGGTCTCTGTGACACAGCCCTCTCATGGTTCTCCTCCTATCTCTTCCAATGCTCCTTCAGTGTCTCTTTTTCCAACGACACCTCCTCTCCTCATTCTGTCTCAGTCGGAGTACCTCAAGGTTCAGTTCTTTGTCCCCTTTTGTTCTCTCTCTATACTGCCTGTCTTGGCAAACTCAGTAATTCATATGGATTCCACTACCACTTGTATGTCGACGACACCCAGATATACCTCTCCTGCCCTGACCTCTCCCCTGCTGTCATACAACGTGTCACGAAATGCCTCTCTTCTATCTCTGATTGGATGTCCTCCCACTTTCTGAAACTCAATCTCTCTAAAACGGAGTTTCTTTGTTTTCTTCGTTTTCTTCGTTTTCCTCCTCATAACACTAATCCTCCTGCTTCACTCTCCCTGCAGGTTGACGGTACCTCCCTCACCCCATCCTTTCAAGCTTGCTGTCTTGGTGTAATTTTTGATCCTGGTCTCACCTTTGCACATCATGTCCAGTCTATTGCTAAAACCTATTGATTCCAGCTTAAAAACATTGCCTGCATACGCCACTTTCTTATGCAAGATGCTGCCAAGGAGCTAATTCATGCTCTAGTAATCTCTCACATGGATTGCTACAATCTGTGATCTGATCTTTCTCACCTCTCACACCTCACCCCTCTGTCAATCCTTAAACTGTCTTCCTGTACCCTACAGGTGTCAATTTAAAATACTAACCATTACCTATAAAGCCCTAACCAACTCTAGCCCCTCTTACATTTCTGCACTGATTCATAGGTATGCCCCCTCTCGGTCTCTCTGCTCTACTGGTGACCTTCTCCTGTCTGCTGCTCGCATCCTTACTGCAAATTAAAGCCTACAAGACTTCTCACGGGCGGCTTCTTTCATTTGGAACAGCCTGCCTACCCCTTTCAGACTCTCCCCTAGTCTTCAATCCTTTAAGAAGTCCCTCAAAACCCGTATGACCTCCAAGAGTAACTTCTAACTCTCAAACCTTCTTCTTACTCTGTCCTAAAGGGCCACACTCCACTCTCGTCCCCAGTTCTGCTACTTTCCCACCATGTCTATTTGCTGTCTCCCTCAATACCCTTTCTATTGTGTTTTTATACCCCACCACCTCTAGATTGTAAACTCATTTGAGCAAGGTCCTCAACTACCTATTGTTCCTGTTACATTTTGTTATCGTCTCATTTGGTAAATTCCCCTCTTATTGTAAAGTGCTGCGGAATAAACTGGCGCTATATAAATACTACTACTACTACTACTAATAATAATACTAGTGTTATACACTCAAGCTTAAGCTTAAAGGGACACTATACTCACCAGACTATATATTTATTCTGGTTAGTATATACAATCCCTGCAGGCTTTTTTTTGTAAACAGAGAAAATGCAGTGTTTACATTACAGCCTAGGGATACCTCCACTGGTCACTCCTCAGATGGCTACTAGAGGTGCTTCCTGGGGCTGACGTTCAGTGTTTCCACGCTCTGCATGGAGACATTGAACTTTCCTAACAGAGATGCATTGATTTAATGCATCTCTATTAGGAAAGTTCAATGTCTCCAAGGAGGTGCTGATTGGCCAAGCCAGCATTTGGCCCCACCCCCATCCCGCCTCCTTACCAGTCTCAGCCAATTCAATGCTTTTCCTTGTTGGAAAGCATTACATTGGCTAAAATCATAAATTCTGATGATGTCAGCCAAGAAAGCGGATTGGGAGTTGGGTCAGTGCTAGCAGACCCCGAAATGCTGCAAATAAGGTACATTTTATTACCTTTTTAAAGGGGGAAAGCCACCTAAATGATGGTTTTAACAATATAGGGTCAGGAATACATGTTTGTGTTCCTAACCCTATAGTGTTCCTTTAAGTGATCACACTCATTCCAAAGAAGATTAATCCACACATTAATGGATCCTATTGAATTAATTACGAAACAACTTGATAAACCACATAATGACTTTTTTAATAATTAACCAACACCACAAAAATTGCACATGAACAGAATAGCCACTACATATCTCTATATACCTCTCTGGAGGTGATACTGCATGGAGGTAACATCATCAAACATACAAACAATTCATGGTTGATCAATTAAAGCAAAGAAACTACAAATAGGCACTGTACATTAATGTAATGTAGCAAAATGTATAACATAACATAACAAACATATACACACAACAGTGTATACATGTAATCAAAACGTCTGATTTGAACATTCTTAAAGAAACATGAATATGGATGATGACACAAATGTCACCTATTAGCATAACTGCTCTATAAATGGGTCAAACAGGCAGTTCAGATCTTTCAGATGGATCGATTTTGTTTGTTTCACCTTGCAATCTCAGAGTATCAATCTCAAAACATGCCATTAATGATGATGACTGAAGTAAACCCATTTGTAAGTCAATCATTTTAAAATTCAGTGGAATTAACAGCATAAAAAGTTGCAACACTTTTGGATTATGACTATTTTAAAATTCAATTAATATTCATATTCAATTTAAATTTAGAAAACATCATTGATTGAACAAATACTGACTCTGGATGGTAACCAATTTAGAAAACATCATCGATTGGAAATTTGCTTTTTTATACAATATTTGGAAGTTAAATAAAAAGAACAAAAAACATACTTCGGCAATAAATAAATTATTAGAGGTCATATTTATCAAATTAAAAGAAACGCTATTCTAGAGCAAGGGCACTAGCCTTAACTTTAATAAATGAGGGCATAAATCTAATATTCTAATTACTATTTTTGGCAATATACTATTTTTGGCACACGTGCAGCAGTTTCACATTTAGCTAGCAAGTATGTACAGATAAAGAAAGGACAGTTATACAAGAATCATAAACAGATTCAATTAATTAAACTGTATCCCATTTGAATACTTTTTCTTTGTAATTAAATTGTTTTTAAATATTTCTTTATCAGTTATCAGGAAATAAATGGATAGAAAATGCTTACTCTGGTGGTCTTGTGTCAGGTCCCAAGGCTCTGTGAAGGGAGATTTTTTCACTTGCAAACATATTGAAAGAATGCTTTTCATATCCCTTCTCTTTCTGCTTTGTCTCTTCTTGGTTCCATTGATCTTTCTCAAATGGTCTTCCATCAGCTCCAGGGCTACTGGGATCCTGTGGTGGTCTCTCCATTAATGGCTCAAGGTCTTCAGGGGCGTAATATCCAGGAAGGCAAAAACTGAGACTTTCAATATGTTCCTCTTGTTGCACGGTGTCCTTGATCTGGAGTATTTGGCTCAAGCCCGTTGCATTATTTGCAGCTGTTATGATTCTGTCAATCACCTGATCTTTTCTCTCAACTATATTGTTCATCCATGTGTCAATGTTTGTGCTGTACTTAACTTTTGTTTTCATAAAGAACACACATATGATATAAAATATGCCCACAATTACAAGATTTAGAGGTCTACAGTACTTCCTTGGTAATCTCATTGTGAGTTATTTGAAGTCCTTACAGCTATGGATACATTGTGCTAGAGGTAGGCAAGATTTGTGACTAGTTCATCCAATAGTAAAACATTCACATATTGACACAAGGAAACATTATAATTAATGTAGTGTACATACACAAAGGACCTAACTAACAGGTTTACACAGAAATTTGAAACTGAACATGAAGTTCTCCCTGGAATACAGGGTATGTCCTGACGACTTAAACAATTTAAATTTGGCAAAGTATCATGTTGCAAATGTAGATGTTGATCATCTTCTCAATATGGTGAAACTCCATTTTCTTACATTTTATTCATACTGGGTAATTGGGTAGATAACAATGATAGCTTTCTTATAATGTTGTGCAGTTATAGGTATTTTATGAGTGTGTCTATGATGTGAACTGTTAGAAAAAATACATGTTTAAAAAATGTATTGAAAGAAATTACAATAAAACCCAATTTCTGTTTATGTTTTAAAAATATACATTTTATATGATTTGCATGTGATGTAATGAGGACACTTTGTGGATACTGGTCCCATAAATTCCCTCAAAGTGTAGAGGAACATAAACTGACTATTTCAGGTTAGATTTATCATGGCAAAAATAGATGCTACTCAGGGGCAAAGTACTAAATTTTAAGCAATCACCATGGAAAACAAGCAAATGTCAATCAGTATTGTGTGATATCATTTGTCCATGGTCTTCAAACATTTTACCATAAAGAGAAGGCCTGACCAAAAACTAGATACCCAGACCTTACCCTGAACCCCATTAAAACACTGACACAGGTTTTACTGTTGGAAATATAACTCCACAGCTATATTATTAATAATTAATTAAGGTATAAGAAAATAGGGTCATTGCCAACAAATATTTTATTAAAACCAACATCCCCTTCACACATAACATACCCCTGGCAATGACCCAACAAGAATAACAATAAATAACAATATAACTAACAGATAACACTGTAACACTGCCTAATCGACACTAAAGCTCCATATGTCCACTTCTTGCTCCATCTACCCACCGATTTAACCTGGCCATTCCCCGACAAAGCTCAGTACTTGACACCTAAAGCTCCTGAGCGCCCCCCCACCACACCGAAACAGGGACCTGTTAAGACCTTCCTGAAGGCCCAGATTAAATAGGTCGCACCCCACATCAGAAAGATGTACCCCATCCCACCTAAAATACCCAGGAAGCATGCCTTCCAAATCCCCATGCCTCACAGCCACTCCGCGAATCTGCCTAACAAAGACCGCCATCATCTTATTGATTTTCCCCCGACATGAGCTACTGGAACTGGTTCCCTGACGTGTCTCTAGTGGAACTGAGGAACCATTTCAGACCACCACACCCGGAACCAGCTTCCGTAGCCGGTCCATATTCGTCTTCATCCACCTAACCAACTCCCATTGCGGGATCAGCCCCAAGTCATTACCTCCAGCATGAATCAATAACACATCCGGAGTGGAAACCCCCGCCAACTCTAAAAAATTTCCCCACTAATGCCTTGCCAACCATAACCCTGAAAACATAACCACACCAGCGTCACCAAATCCAGAGGGAAGCCCAGCTGTACACCATGTCTTCGAACTGCGGCTCTCTTCTGCACCCAATAGTTGTAAGAGTGGCCCACCAACCAGGCCACCAAACCTAAAGCGAAAACAGAGTAATGGACAAGGCATAAATACCAAACCAACCACCTCCAACTCCATAACCGTTTTAAACCACGTGATTCGGCCCCAAGTAGGACCTAAACTGGATCGATTCCTACCTATATGTTTCACCAGCTCATCCACTAACCCAGTCGGGATGCCTCCGTTGCCGCCCCATCTTTAAATAGGTCCCAAACTGCATGGGATCCAAACCCAATCTCATCAAACCCATCTGAAAAACCCTAAAGATTAGAAACCGCAACAAAGCTTAACCATTGCCATGTACCAAAAAACAGCCTGCCACCCCCGGGCGAAACCCCAAGTAGCTCGACGCACACAAAACCGGGCAGACACCCAACCTTGGTAGGGAAAATAAGATCACCAAACCACCCTTACCAAACACATCTGTCTTGGAACAGCCCAACCGAATAGCCACCATAGCTGCCAGTAAATCGACGTCTGAATGTTGCACCCCACCAACACAAGCTCGATTGCGACTTACCAGTTCACCAATCCAGAAAGCCCCAAAGAACGCTAATGAGAAAGAAACAGAAAATAATACCACCTTATAAGGTGAACAGATCTCTGGCAGCACTCCCACTAAGCGCTGAAGAACCGCAAAAGATACTGGTCTCCTAGTATCCTCTGTCTTCTTACCCTTCCAAAATAAAAAAAAACGCAACATTTGACAAACTATAAAATGCTTGCTTATGTCTTCCCAAACATTTAACTTAAAAGAAACGCCAATGCCGCCTGTGACAAACTCCCCTTTCCAAGTGAGTTTGCCAGGAGCTCCTGGAGGAACTTGCTTGCCAGCTTCATGCCCACAGACTATGGACCCTGTAAAATGTAATATAAAAGTCTCCGTTTGTGTATTTGGGCTATATGGTTTGGGAACCGAACAGCCGCATGAACCGGAGACCACCCTGGAGCTTGTTAAACCTAATTGATACTTTGTAGAAATTTCCACCGCAGTGCTAAAGTCCCTAATAAGCATCCGCCTGTCGTTCTGAGTGTTATGCACAGGCAGAACTTCAGACAATGACAGTTTGGAAGCAACCTGACGTATATCATTGGCAAAAACATGAAAAACTTAATTTACCTCTGAAACCTCATTGCAAGCCAAGTCATTTGTCCCTAGATGGACAAGTACATCTAATTCCCCTTCCTGCTTTCCATAGTCTCCAAGCCTATCTCCATAATACCACTACACTCGGTGCCTGAGAATGTCTCCACAACACCATTACACTCTGTGCCTGAGCCTGTCTCCACAACACCACTACCCTCAGTGCCTCAGCCTGTCTCAACAACACGTAATATATGGTCTAAAGAAGCTAAAAAAGCTTTTGAGCTACTTAAAAAATAATTTGCTTCTGCTGACATATTGGTACACCCTGACAATAGCAAACCCTTCATACTAGTGGTAAACGCCTCTGAGACAGGGGTAGGGGCTGTCTTTTCTCAAAGGGTGAGTCAGGATACCCTTTTGCATCCTTGTGGCTTCTTTTCTAGAAAGTGGTTGCCAGCGGAACGTAACTATGATATTGGTAACAGAGAATTGTTAGCCATTATCCTAGCTCTGAAAGAATGGCGACATCTTTTAGAAGGTTCCAGGTATCCACTCCTGATCATAATGGATCACAAAAACTTGGTATACATTGGTGATGCTAAAATGCTGTCTTCAAGACAAGCTATATGGTCGTTGTTCTTGTCATGTTTTAACTTTATTATCACATACAGACCAGGTCCTAAGAACGTTAAGGCTGACACCCTATCTAGGCAATTTGACCTAGAGGCAGAACAAGAACAAGAGACCTCTCCCATTATACCACCTGAATGTATCATTGCCTCCACAGTTCTTTCCTTGTATTCTCCTCTTCTTTGTGCTATAATGGCAGCCCAGACCCAAGCACCTAGTGATAAACCTTGAGATAGGTTGTTTATTCTGTTACTGGAAAGAAAGGAGGTACTAAGAGTGTTTCACGATAATGTGACAGCTGGACATCCAGGCATTAATAAAACAGTTACCTGTGCTCTCTCCTTAATCCCTATGTATATTTAAACAAATGGAGGTCATTTAGTTACTCCAATGGCCACTGGAGGGAATGCCCGCCTGTCAACGTCAAGGCAGACCTCCCTGGACAGGTCCTACTCTGACCCTTCACCTTGCTTCTATGAGCTTCTGGCAAAGATTTATCTAATGAGACAGAAAGGGGTATTTTATTTTTTTGGACTTTACTATATGTATTAGAGCTCATCTGTACTGTGGTCGTTGCTGCCGCTCAGGAGTGATGGGAGTGAGCGCAGGACTTTTCTTTTTGTATTAATAAAACGGTGTCCGCTGTCTCTAGATCATTTTGGTGGCCATCTCTTAGAAAGGACATCAGAGAGTATGTGGAGATGTGGAGGCGTGAACTATTTGTGCGGTTTCTAAAGTTCCCCATAAACTACCTTGTGGGTTATTGCAACCGCTCCCTATACCCAGTGCCCCATGATCTCACTTATCTATGGACTTTATTGTGGAACTCCCAAATTCTATAAGCTATAACACCATCCTAATGATTGTTTACCGCTTTTCTAAAATAGCACACTTTGTTCCGCTTAAAAAGATACCTTCTTCCCAAGAGCTGGCTCATATATTTATACACGAATTGGTCAGATTACATGGTATTCTGCTAAATATTGTGTCAGATAGGGGTTCCCAACTTGTGTCACGATTTTGGAGAGCGTTTTCTAAACAGTTGGGTATAGAATTATCGTTTTCATCTTCTTGCCATCCTCAAACCAATGGTGCGGTTGAGCCAATCAATATTGGAACAATATTGGAACAATATTTGAGATGTTTTTTGATGGCACTCAGGAAAACTGGTCTGATTTGTTACCGTGGGCCGAATTTGCCAGAAATAATGCTATCCATGACTCATCTGGACATAGTCCATTTTTTGTTAACTGTCGTCATCCTATTGTCCTCCCTGCGGTGTTCTCTGACACTGCTATTCCCACTCTGGATGACCATCTCACATGTATTTGTGAGACTTGGACAAAGGTCCACTCGGCTTTGGAAACAGCTATGGCTCGTTTCAAACTGCAAGCTGATAAGAGGCAGGGTGCCAACCCTGTTTACCAAGTGGGTGACCGGGCAGGGCTCTCCACAAGGAATATTAAACTCAAAGTCCCTATCATGAAGTTTGCATCCAGGTTTATTGGTCCCTTTCCAATTATTTGTAGGATTAATCCTCTGTCTTTTTCTCTGGCTCTTCCTGCCTCTCTGCGTATTCCTAACATGTTTCATGTATCCCTACTTAAGCCTGTTATCTGTAACAGGTACACCAGCCCTTCTGTCCCTCCACCTCCTTTGGTTGTTTCTGGACAGGAGGAGTATGAAGTCTCCTCTATAATTGACTCCAGGTTTTCTCGAGGGTCTCTGCAGTATTTGGTCGATTGGAAGGGTTATGATCCTGCCGATTGTTCTTGGGTATCTGCTTCAGGTGTACATGCAGGCCGCAAAATCCGTTCCATTAATGGCAGGTTTCCCCTCAAGCTTGGTCCTGCTTATCCGGTGGGTGGTCTTCAAGTGGGGGGCACTGTCACGGCTTTCAGCTCTTCTGTCGGCATGGCTGCATATAAACTAGACAGCCACGCCGACAGAAAAGTTTCAAACATATCTTGGTCTTGGCATTCAGCTGACCGGTCTCCCTCCATTCCGGTCCCCAGCGGGTGTGACGTTCATAGGAACGCCTGCTACTGTGGTTCAGGATTGTATAATAAACTTACCTTTGCCCACATTAAAGATGGCGCTAATGTGCGTGCGACATCACATCATAGATGTGCATGTACGTTTTGGGGTCAGTGGTCATGGACAGCCAATTACAGCCTAAAGAAGGCTATTTAAACCCAAATTACCTTTTTGCCAGTGCCCTGTCGTGGTTTCCACTAGCTGGTTATCCGAGAGTGTGTTCCTGATCGTGTTTTTTCTGGTATTTGACTTTGGCTTTGTTTTGACTTTCCTGATTTCTGGTATTCTTGACTTATGGCTTTCCTCGTTGCGTCTTATTCTGTTTCCCTGACCTGGGCAAGTATTTTGACTATTCTCGGGTATGTAAAGCCCGGCCATTCTATGGTCCGGTTAGATGATATCCTTAGTCTTAAGTGTGACACAATTCTGCCCGCTGGATCAACTATAATCCTGACAGTGGACCAATTAGAAATTAAGTAATCCTATTTAACTCTTGTTCAGGCCATTATTCTGTGTCCTATCATGGTTTTTACCTTGGTACATGCATAATGGGTTTTGTAAGCTTTTCTTGATTTTCTGTTATTGACATTGACTTGCTTATTGGCTTTTTGTACTTCTGGAATTCTGATCCTGCTTATTTAGCCATATATGCGTATTTCTATAATCCTGACCTTGGATATTTCGGACTTTGTCTCTATCTATATATAACATTCCAAATCCAAAGCCCGGCAATACGTCTTTTATTGACCCTCCTTTCCTATATGCTATAAATTAGGGTAAATTCCCTGTGACAGTGGACTACATCACCATTTGCTCTTGCAGCCATAATGCTGGCAAAACATTGAGGAGATATAGTCAACACCATCTGGCAAAGGTTGTCTACAACTGTTTTAGAAGGAGGGAGCTTAGGTGGCACTAAAGGAAAATGTGCATAACTCTATGAAACCACCTCTATAAAAGCTGATTTGTTAGTAATTTGCTGGTCTGGAGCATTGAGGTGTGTGTGATGATCTTAGAGAAGCAACTGTTGCTTTCCATCAAACTGTGAAGGGTTTTAAGGTAATTTACAAACAATTAAAAGTCTATCATTCTATAGTGAGAACGATTATTAAAAAGTGGGAAACATTCAAGACAGTTGCCAATCATCCCAGGAGTGGATGTCCCAGAAAATTCACCCCAAGGTCAAACTGTGCAATGCTCAGGAAAAATGCAGAAAAACAACTCAGACTCTACAGGCCCTAGTTAGCATGTTACATTTTAAAGTTCATGACATTACAATTTAAAAAAAGAGAATGTATGGTTTGTTTGGAAGGGTTGTCAGGAGAAAGCATAAAAAGAACATGGCAGCATTGCTAAGGTTTGCAAAGTTGCATCTGAACAAACTACAAGACTTCTTGAACAATGTCCTTTAGACAGACAAGACCAAAGTGGAGATGTTTGGCCATAATGCACAGTGCCATGTTTGCCAAAAACCAAATACAGCAGATGAGCGCAAAAACCTCATACCAACTATCAAGCACGGTGGTGGACGGTTGATGATTTGGGCTTGTTTTGCAGCCGAAGGACTTGGGAATCTTACAGTCATTGAGTCGGCCATGCACTTCTCTATATACCAAAGTATTCTAGATTTAAATTTGGAGTCATCTGTCCGACAGCTCAAGCTTGGCCGAAATTGGGTAATGCAACAGGATAATCATCCCAAGTACTCCAACAAATCTACAATAGAATGACTGAAAAAAAAAAAGAATCAAGGTGTTGCAATTGCCCAGTCAAAGTCCAAACCTCAACCTGATTGAAATGCTGTGGTGAGACCTGAAGAGAGCTGAGCATAAACAAATGTCAGCAAACTTCAATGGTCTGAAACAATGTTGGAAAGAAGAGTGGACCAAAATACCTCCACAACAATGTGAGAGACTGATAAAGTCATAAAGAAAATGATTACTATAAGTTTAAGCTGCTAAATGTGGTTCTACAAGCTATTGAATTATAAGGTGTACTTAGTTTTTCACACATTATGTCTTGATTTTTGCTTTATTTTTGTTAAATAAAAATAAATAACACTGTGTATTATGTCATGTATTGTTCATCCGAGGTTGCAGTTATCTCATTTCTGCTAAGGAACAGATTATTGTTATTATGTCCTGATATGTACTCCCACCTCTGATGCTCGCCTTAAAGACTTCTCCAGGGCTGCACCGTTCCTGTGGAACTCACTTCCCTCCTCCGATAGATGCTCACTCAGTCTCCACTTCTTCAAAAAATAATTAAAAACCCACTTCTTCATAAAAGCGTATCAATTAAACTGTTAATAGCTCCCGACTGATTCCTCTCTTGCAACTGTCTAATACTATCCTTACCTTTTTGTGTCACTATACCCCACTCCCTCTAGCATGTAAGCTCATTGAGCAGGGCCCTCAACCCCTCTGTTCCTATGTGTCCAACTTGTCTGGTTACAACTACATGTCTGTTCGTCCACCCACTGTAAAGCACTATGGAATTTGTCGGCGCTATATAAATAATAACATAATAATAATAATAATGTAAAACCATAGAATTAAAAGAGGGTGTACTTTCTTTATCCCTTGACTCGATATATATATATTTATTTGAAAATATTTGAAAATGTTATCCAGGAAATCTTAAATTGAGTTCTATATTTGTTTCCCTCAGATAGAGGAATTATGTATCAGTCATTCAATGACTTGTCATAATTAATATAATAAGCGCTTTATATATATAGGGGTATATTATCTAAGTGGTAATCCCATTTCCTTCTTTCTCTTTTTGTTATATTTTTGGCTGATTATTAAAGGGATACTATAGGCAATTGAGCAATGACACTGCAGGGTATATACACCTTACAGTCTCTGCTTCATTAAGTAAAAGTTGACATCCGTTTAATGTCTTTGTGGGTTGTTCCCAGCATTGCAGAGAAATAGGGTGGCTCCTTTAATTTCTTTTATTTTTAATACATACTGCTACTACCCACACTTTTACATAATAACACTAATAAACACACACACTGTACACACTATGCACAAACATAAATTGACACAAATATTTAGAAATACATACACACATAGACACTTACTCAGACATTTACTCACTTACTCTTTACGTGTGTGTGCATACAGCAAATTTCATCAAATTTAAAAAAAATTAAAAAATTATTAGCTTGGAAGTAAGGGGTGGGAGGGGTGCTTGAGAATTCTGTGACTATAGGTTCTCATGATATAAATCCGGCCCTGACTGAAGCATGGCTGGTTTGGTTCACTCCTCCCCTCTTTATTTCTTTTTCTTTTTTCTCTCTCTTTTTTTACCATTTGTCTTTCCACCTTGGGGTTTATTCTTCTCTCTATTTTCTTTTTTTTCCATGTTCCATGTTATAGCCCTATTGGGTTCTACATGTTCTTATTGTTCACATTGTTGAGCAGCAGGGCAACTTCATAATACTCATAGTACTTGTAAACATAATACGACTGGATATTGGCTAATTGTGAGCATTGACTTCTTGTTTGGGAAGTTGCCCTCTAGTCACTTCTCATGATTTGTGCAATGTTTATAACTTATTAACCTAATTTGTGCTAACAATGCAACATACATGACTGGTGCCTATGTTGTGTAGATCTTGACTTTGTAGGTACTTTATTCTTTTATGTTAAACATTGAAACATGAAAAAATAAAAACAGTTAAAGGAATTAAGTATGTGTTGCTGAAAATTTGGCATAACTATTATTTAGTATTTATTTGTACATTCATCTGGACCAGTACTTACACAAATTGTCCAGTGCTTGGGCTAAGCAATTTTCTCCCTGGACTGAAACTTTGAAGGTAAGTATTTTTTAATTAATAAGTTGATTTTAGCATTATTTTTTAATACGTCGTCTATAGTATGCACTAAAATTGGATGTCATTTTCACCCTAATGTTTTTCTTAAAAAAAAAATTATAACAAGCACTGTATCTCAAACACAAAGCTTTAAACACAGTAGACTGATGCATATTCATGCAGAGCTTCATTTGAAATATAAATGATCCATATGTGGAATAATAAAGTGTGTTATGTGCTGGTTGTATGTGATGTGTGTGTGGTGGCTGTATGTTATGTGTTTAGCCCTCTCCCGCTTGGTTTTCTGCAAGGAAGGAGGCTATGATCCTTGGTGGTCCAATAGTGTATCATACTCAATAAAGAGGTTCTGAGTCACTGAAGGCCCAGCTTGGAAGCGTGAGATATGCACCACCTGTAGATACAGAACTCAGAAATCGCTCCCACTGCAGTTTGGCACTCAAACAAGGGCTCAGAGTGCCCTCCTTCAAGCGGCACCCAGGGCACACCACTGCATTGCAGCCCGATTACCAGCAGAGGACCATCTGGGACTCAACATTACTGGTACATCTGTTTTAATTTATAGTGAGAAAATATAGTTTTTCAAATCACCTCTCTACAGTCCTATCATGAAAATAAACCAAGGAATCAGAGAATTCATTTGTAGGTCAAAAAACATCAACATTGTCTGCAGCATTTTCTGTCCAGTGACTTTGTAACGCAATGGGCAGCTGTAAAACAGTGAACATTGGGTCAGATAACTGATAAGCCATTATGAAGATAGTTATAAGAAAGATGGTGGGGTAAGACTAGACAAGAATTTTTTCTTTAAAAAAAATAACAATATACATGAATTAGAAAAATATACGAGACAGTTTATTATAACAAATATTATATCCTGACTGATGTTAGAAGCTCTGCATGAATATGTATCAGATTTTTTTTTTTTAATTCGTTATTTTTGCAGTGCATAGTGTTACAGACAAACTCTCATAGACACAATAATTGAGATAATACACGAAAATGTAAGCTTCGCATGAAATGTCAAGGAAAGTGCACTATTTTTTGTATAGAAGTAGAATAGACATCAAATGCCCTATTCTATGAGAATACATAACAAGAAAATAAGCTGAACTATATAATAGGGCTATGAGAAAGAACATAATGAAAATGAAAATACCACTGGTTAAGTTGAGTAGCTTTGTGTAGTCATTTAGTTAATGCACCAAAGACAGAATATAAAAGATAATTACAGCTAAGATTTAATGAGAGAGAAACAATTAGAGGTCAACAGACAGTACGGGGTGATTGTAAGCCAGATGGGAGCTGAGATTCATTGTTGCAGTTCCTCTATACTCCATGCCCTATGGTGAGATGTCTAGGCGCTTGGTGCAGGCAGGCTGTCCCAGGGCAGATGAAACTTGTTTTGCCATGGAGGAAATGAGTTGCATCAAACATGGGGATCACAATGATGAGAGAAATATGACCTCCTTGATGGCTGCGTATGCCGCCGCTTCTGCAGTGTCCCTCTGGGGAGATGCCAGAGTTGTGTATGCTTGTGTCGATGGGTAGCAGGACGACTCTGAAAGGCCATAGCTTGGCCATCTGGGTCAGAGGTGAATGTCCTATCCAGAAGCTTCATCCAGATTAATTTACAAGGCCAGGAGGAAAGTGCTCACGTGTGGTAGCGAGCAAGTTGAAATGTCAGTGTCTGCTGGCCCCAGTGGGATGGCCATTTTGATTTCTAATTCTTGGTCTCCCAGTAGATTGTGGTTTCAGCAAGGTGACCACTACAGTACCCCAGTGGGGACTGGGATATCCCCCGCTGGTCCAAAGTTGGAGGGAGGGCAGGGCTTCGGATTATCAAGCTCCAAGTTGTGGCCTCGGATTGGCTGCTTACCTGCCCTCGACTGAAAGTCTGTGTCTGCAGGTTCCAGGCTTGAAAACTACTAATATGTAGCAGTTAAGAACAAGATTGCAGCCAGAAATAAAAAGAGCATAAAAGACCAATTTAAGGTGCAGTATGTGATTTTCCCGGAGGAGCTGCAACACGATATGACTGACTCAGCTGGTCCCCTATGCATCAGTGTTTTAATACAATACAAACATTTTTTTCTTAATTGTATGTCTGTCAGCAACTCTTAATCAATCATTATTTAAAGATCTTTGATCTTTTAGATATAGAAAAAGTAGAGCAATGTACAATATGTGTCGCTGTATAAAATATGTTTACTTAATATGTCTTTTTATATGCTTTTTGAAAATTATTATTATTATTATTTTTTTTTTTTTTATAATGTTGAACACTTTACAAGACTTTTAAATTTCTGGTGTGACATGAATTTGAATGCATTTCATCCAAAATTAGCCTGTTGGTATATGATTCTTGGAACGTAAAATTTATTTTAATGGACCTCATTACAAGCAAGAGAAACGTTGAGCTTACTAAAGTATCCGCACAGGATCTGATACATTGTTACATTTGAAATGTTGACAAGAATAAAGACATGTCTCAATACTAAAATCATCCAATAAGAAAAATGGGTGTCAATGGAAAGTGGAATAAATATAGACAGTGTGCTAGTACTGACATCTTCTGAGGGAGTCAATGGTTGGTAAAACGCGTTACAATGTCAGCAAGGCACCACATGGGGGACAGATCTACTTTTGCCACAAGTTGTTTTTAGCATATTTTAAATCGTAAATAAATTGATTATTTCCAGAAAACAAGCGTTCCTCTTCGCTCACAGATGACTTTGTCCAGTGTGTACTACTTGTTTGGTACCTGTTGTTGAAACACTAGTGTACACCAGCTAATCTTTATAAATATTCATTGTATTATAGAAAACTGTATGAAATAAGCACAAATCAGAGCTGTCCTCTTTAAGATATATTTTAATGTCTATTGTAAGTGGGAATATATCTTGCCCTACTGGACAAAAATCAATGAATTTCAGGATCAAAATAGAATTACAAATTAAATCTTTATATATGTTGATTTAATATTGTTGGATATTGTTGGATGAATATTTTTGCATAAACGTTTAAAATAACAAAATATATATCTATATAAATATATCAATATAAGCAACAATCAAAATATTAAAATATATATTATTTGAAAAGCTTATCCAGACTAAGGCCATAATCATAGACATCAATTTCTAACAACCTGCTTTGAAAGTAAATTGCTGGTTTCTATGATTCCCTTAAGACTCATATTCCACCTCTTAAAGCATTGAGCGAAAGACAGGTGAAAACATAATTTTGGTTTAAAATATGAAAATATAGTCTTGATAAATAAAGTACAACATTTTCAAAACCTTTCAGGGTTATTAACATAAGAAGTGAAATTGAATTTCAAATTTAAGGCCAGAGAAGCCAAACTGAAAGTGAAATCAGCAGTTTTTCCAGTTTAACTATTTCTAACCTACATTTAACATTCCCTTTGGATTCTCAATTTAATAAATAACCGTGTTTATGTCTCAAATTATATGAACTATAGTTTTATTGCACATGGTATATCAAATGAAAGGGACAGTAACCAATAAGAAATTATTTATTTTATTTTACTGAAAAACAGTGACATTTGATGGTTGAATCTTTTATCCACAGCTTCATCATTCCATCTTAAGAGTTCGCATTAATATTCTGAAAGACAGAATAAAACCCTTGTTAGCTCATTCATGTAACATCTTACTTGGCGACACTGGATTTACACTACTGGTGACGCCATCATTAATAAAATAAACAACAATTGGGAAAATACAGTAAATTAAGGCAACAAACATCGAGGGAAAAGAAAGAAGTCCAAGACACATTCTAACAGAGAAGAAAATATCTATTTGCCAACAAACATTTCTACTGAGTCGAGAAAGGAAAAACTTGAAACCTATAAAAAGTTTAAAAATTTGAAAAATAAATATATATACATATTGGGAGAAAACTTACATCATTAATCCAGCTAGTGTAAGCTGAGACTCTGGTAAACACAGTGGGTTTGCGTATGGCATTGCATCCACGAGAAGAAACAAAACTGGTTACACCATGGACTTCATAGCCTCCATTGACTAGACAGTTAAGAGGACCTCCAGAATCTCCCTATGTTGTTAGAAACAAAAACAAAATATAACTAATTGAGACAATAATGCATACATTCTTGAAAAGAGTGATATGTCAAAAAAATTTTAGACATTTTTGCCTTTCCTAAGGGGTAATTAAAAAGTAGCCCAGTTGGTAAATGATCCAACTGAACTATCTATTATTATTAGTAATAGTATTTATATAGCCACAACATATTCCACAGCTTCAATAAGAGAAAGGAACGAGGAAGGTTTTTAGATTTACGTTTGCAATCTAAATCTACTACCCTTAATAAAGAGCAAGTTGGAATATAATTAGTTAATATATAAAATATTACTTTGAATATTGAATCAATATTGCAACAAACGAGAGCTGCAAAGAGAAGATAATCTTTGAAGATATTTAATTAAAACAAAAAAACATTTATTCAGTCAGTCAGTCATTCATTCAAAGCATGATATAAGCTCAATTTAATATGTATCTGGGTTTCAAATTACATTTACTGTTGAGGCTAGTTTTTGTGCTGGACGTATCCTGGAATGTAACATTTGCCTCAAACCGGTAGAACGTTTCACTGCAAACATGAGATATTTACACAGCGCTACTGTACATTGTTTTCATTTTAGAAATGGCAGAAGTTAATTAAATTTCTAAAACTGGTGCAAACAAAAGAGCAATTAATGTTTTTGCAATTCATTTAACTAGAGAAATATTTTTTTTTAATTGTTTCAATAGTGCAACACTAAACATCAGTTTCAATATGAATTTCAGCACAACTGATTTATAACACTGAATTTAATACACATTTTTTTTTAAAAATGCACCAGATTTCACCCCAGTTTGTAAATTCAGTAACATTTAAACTAGTAAGTGTTACCATGATCATGCAGATGATCAATAACACATAACAATCTCACTTTGTAAATGCAAATGAGCAAAAATATTGATTTAAAAACCTCTTCTAAACAAATTAAAAATAAAAGCCTTAACATATTTCCACCCCTGTCTTGCTGACATTTTTCAGGAGCATTGTAACAAAAAATACTTTGATAATGATGCTTCTTATGCAAATGATCAGTAAAAAAAAGTTATGTATATTAAAGCATTTTAGCCATTTAATTAAGTCTGCTATGAGTTGTATGATTGTGAAAATTCTGAAAGTCGCTAAGCTATGTGGTTATATCATTGGTCTTAATCTTTTTTTAGGGGTGCCCAAATTACCTACATGGTATTATCTCAGTGACTACTTCTTTACTTTAGCTAAGTTTAGCTCAGAGAAAAATTCTTCTATTGTAATATAGCATTTTACAATACATTCTGCAACATGACTAAATTAGATTATTCTGATTGATCATGGGTATGTCCATTTTATTGAGGAATAAAAGGCTGTTGTCTATTGTATGCATCTTCCTGGCGTCCCACCAACAATATGTGCATACTCAATTCAGTGAGACCCAAGAAAATAGCAGAAGGAATATGACTATTTAGGTTTAGGTAGTGTAGTGTACAATAGGTCATAAGAACTTACAAAACACCCTGATTGAGCTCCATTTCCTCCAGCGCACACCATGGAAGTCTTAACGGTTGAACCCCAGTACAAAATGCCAGAGCATGTTTTATGGTCCACCACTGGTAGAGGAGCCTCTTGAAGAACTGCTGCCACTGCTCCATTTGCTAGTTAAAAGAGAAGTTAGCTATTCATCTAATGTAATACATTACATGTGCAAGTCATGTCTTACAAAGTTTTTTTTCCCAGTGCTTATATGGTCTGCGGCACATAGGTAAAAGCTCAGATAAATAACATCAATAAGATTATTCACAACACCGAGAATTGATATTGAATTTACCAGGTAATTGATAAGATGGAAGCAAAGCTGAATCGATATTTTTTTTCCATTTATTATATCTGTCTACTTGTCATTCTGTGGTGAATTTGCAATAAGTAACAGTTTAGTGGCAGGCGGGGGCCATAAATATAATATTTAGGGGGGAGGATCTAAGGTTTCTTGTCTCTCAGAGTGCTCTGGCAGCTATTGCAATTGTAACAGCTGACAAAACATAAGTACCTCTGCTATGAGAGCTCAGCCTGTAGTGTGCCCTCTTTGAATGAAGATGGTTTATTTATATTATTTTGTGTTTTAGAAGTTGTTGTTGTTTTTTTGCAAATAATTTAAAAAAAAATACATTTTTTATTTTATTGCTTCGAGAATTATGGATTTTAATTTGGCCTCATTTTTGTGGCTAAAGAAAATAAGAGTTAGAAGACGGGAGATATTTTTTTCTTTTACACTTATTAGTTTTATTTCCCCGCTTAGTATTATCAGGGTTGGGGGTTAGATGAGGTTATTTAACTTTAATGGCTGAGTAGCTAGGGGATTGAGGACCCCTAGCAATCTTGGACAATGATATCTCCACCCTCCATTATTTAATTATTTAGAACCCCCAGCCTCCCATGGGTGGGATCTGGGGAGGACACTAGGTTTTTCCCCCTAAATATTATAATTAGGACCTCCACCTGCTGCCAATGGGTAAGGATCAGAGGAACACTTATATCAGAATAACCCACAACCAGCTGACTACGGGTGCAGGCAAAGGAGACTTTAGGATGTTCCCCCTTTTTCTTTTATTAAATAGCCCCATCTGCTTTCCATGGGTGGTGGGAGGGAGTTGGACAGTGATCTCCCAAATGGATGGGATCATGGGGGGGGTGGGTCTATTCACAGTGTTATTTAACAGGCTCCACCCCCATTCGCTACAGGGCCATTTGGACTTTAGTGAATTATCCCCTTAGTTGCAAAGAGTGGAGAATGGAGAGGATTACAGAAGAACAGAAGAGCTTTTGTGATCTGGTTTCTGTATTTCCTGAAAGGATATGAAATGTGTCTGTACCGGGGCAATACAATGAACCTAAATACAAAGTAAAATACAGTGGTACTATAAATTACCAATTAAAAATTATTTAGTGCTTTCCTATGGACGCTCTGCGTGATGGAGGCATTAAATGCCTCCAGCGTTGCAGATGCGCCTCTAGTGGCTGTCCGGAAGACAGCCACTAGAGGCTGGCTTAAGCCCAAATGTAAACATAGCAGTTTTTCTGAAACTTCTATGTCTACAGCAGGCAAGGTTAGCCCTAGAGGGACCTGGCACCCAGACCACTTCATTGAGCTGAAGTGGTCTGGGTGACTATAATGACCCTTTAATGCCAAGTGCGAGGATTTTGTTACACCAGTGGGAGGTATTACGTTTTATTGTAATCATGATTAGAACTTTTTAAAAGATTCAGAATTAGATATGCCTCCAATAATAGAACTTACTGCTGGTATAACCCCATCCAGTAACAGTGCAAGGATGGTTGTTTGCAAGGATAACATTAGACTCAGGTAATTGAGCGAGTTGAACTGCATTGTTCAGGATGGCGTTGGTGGCCAAGCGAATAACAGCAACATCATATCTAGAAAAATACAATGTATGTTAATGTTCTGCAAACCACAGATTTGTAGATTTAAATTTTTTTTTTTTTTTTTTACAGTAGATGACTTACACAAACAAACCATAGTCACTGGATAATCAATATCAAAGGTGATCTGCATTTTAGCTGCATTACTCATTGTCATGGTGAGCCGCAATTTCTCCCACTTCATTTAACCCATTGCTTACCCAGCTGATACATCATTGGTGTTCCACTGGGCATGAGATATTACTTTATCCACAGAGATAACCTGACGAGTTGGTTCGGATTCATAAATGTTATGATCTCCCAATGACACACGATAAGTATCATAACTGCATTTGAGTGAAAGTGAAACATTACATGTTTAATGAAGATGTAAAAGCTGAAGAAAAACACCTAAAAAGACCAGTTTAAAAAAAATCAATATCATATGACCTAAAACGTAATATTTGCATACATCAAATTAAATGTGACATTCCAGTGATCATTAATGATTGCTTTACCAGAAATTTTAGAAAGGAAAGCTAGAGTGTTTTTAAAGTTTAATGTAGTCATGGCGACGTGGTTAAAGATGTATCATTATGTCAGAGTGAAGTGGTTACAGATGTCACGAGTACCTAAACCATTTACTGAGCACTCCAACATGTTAATGTGTATATATATATATATATATATATCACATGGTAATAACTCAGGCATTTTTTTTTTGCCTCCAGCAGTTTCAAAGGAAAACACTGCACATACAGATGGAAAGCACCATGAGCACTTCAAATTACTGATTTTCAAATCTCTAGTTTTGCAAAAAGACATTCTACTTAGCAGTGTCCTCTACTTATTTATACAGTGCAATTAATGTCAAATATAAACATTAAAGCATCAAATTTGATGTAACAAAATACGTTACTGGGTGGTAATTAATCCACGTCTTTGATTATTAGGTGATCACTAGGGATTACATTTTCTGTGAATCATTACAGTCCCTTGTGGTTACATGGGGACCTATGGACTCCTTACAAGGTAGTTCACTTACTGCACTTAGGAGTGGAACCTTTTTATATAAATATTTTTTTACATACAACATTAAGTTATAATATGTATCTTCTGTTCTTTTGAACACATTAAAAAAAAACATTTTAATTCACTCTCCAGCAACTGTTACCTGTCGACACAGTGAGCAGCTGTCAAGACCCAATTAGAACGGATCAAGGTTCCGCCACAAATATGGTACCAAACTCCACCAGAGAGAACCTGTAGCGAAATCTATGGAAAATAATAGAATAAGCGTCTTGAAAAGATTTGTTATTTTGTGTGAAGCTTTATTTAGAAAAAAGGACAAATGTTGGAACTTCAGCAAGTGTAGCCTGCAGTTCCCTTTAAACACAAGCTCTCTTTCGTAGATTATTCAAAGTCTACTACCAAAATAATCAGTCTCTGGGTTTAGTCCAGGGCTTTCCTTGCTATATCTTATCACATATCTTGCAATTTGAGACTACAGATAATGTGAACCACTTGTTTGTCATTCCCATGAGAGTTTTTTGGGATGTCTCTTTTGCATTCCTATTATTTCTACCTCTCGGTTACCATATTTCTGTTTTCTTTGCCTCTCGTGCACAGGATCCATGCAATCATACACAAATAGTACATACAGAAACACTGCCGCATTCAAACTCCAAAATTATATGCAAACACACCTGTTCATTCAAACACCAATACTACACACTAATGCACATCCGCATTTAAAAACCAACATTAAATACAAACACACAACTGCAAGGAAACACAAACATTACACAAAACACACCCCTGTATAAAAATACTACAATTATATATAAGCTCCCCTTCAAGCACCAATACTACACACAAAAGCACACCTGCATTTAAAATCCATTTCTGCATACAATCACAACCCTGCATTCAAATACAAATACTACACACAAGTACAACACTGCATTCCAATGATAACATTACATACAAATACACCTCTACATGCACACATATACTCTATACAAAAACATGCTTACATTCAAATGCACAAACACTGAATGCAAATACAACTCTGCACAGATGGGCAAATGGTAGATCCCCAACTGGCATAGCATTGTTGGTGTTGTACGACGGATGTGGTCTACCTTTTGGCCACTCTTGCAGTAGAGGAGGGCCCAAAAAACTTTCTTGCACCAGAGCTCTCTCTACATTAGCACCACCACTGAGCAGAACCCAAGCAAGCCACCCTCCTGCACATAAAAGTTATGCTAACAGAAGGGTGACTAATGCTAAAAATATAACAATTATATGTATTGTGTGTGAATATGTCAGTATATGTGTGTATTATAGTGTGAATGTGTGTATCTGTGTGAGTGGTGTATCTTAGTGTAAGTGTATCTATGTGTGTGTCGGTGTGTTTAGATATGTGTAACTGTGGGTCACTATGTATATCTGTGTGTGTATCTATGTGTGTATATGTATCTGTGTAAATATGTATGTATTTGGCTCTGCATGCGTATATGTGCATACATCCCAGCAATCAAACTCCAACATGACAAGCAAACACACCCTCGCAATCAAATGCAAACACTACATAGAAGTACACCACTGCATTCCAATGGCAATGGTACATACAAATACATCAATACATGCACACACACATTCTCCATACAAAAACATGATTACATTCAAACGCTCACAAGTACAAAGCTGCAAGGATGGGCAAATGGCAGGCATAACATAGTGGGAGTTGTATGACAGGTGGAGATCTCTGTTTTGGCCTCCTTGTGCTAGAGAGGGGCCAAAAAAAATTCTTGAACCAGGGCTCTTCCTACATTAGTTCTGCCACTGATCACAGGAAATCTAACAACCAGAATACCAAACATTAGCTTTCATTACTAAATAGTAATGTGTTTAAATTAGTTCAATATTTTTACCATCTCTATTTAGAGACAGTTTTTTAAGATTAAAGAAAAGTGCAACACGGGACAGAATAAAGGTTAGAGAAGTTTACATTTTATCGTATCAGGTATGTGATAGCACTTGAAATAGTAACGTTTGCAGTCCATAGTAGTCACCTTTTAATTTCTCACACTATATTGCCAAGTACACAGTATTAACTTAATCACATTAAGTCAGGATGAAATTAAAAAGAGATTTGGAGGAACATGTGGGGAGGATAGTAGAGAGAAAGTGTTTGGTGGGTAAAGACCCTCCCTCCAACAATGGCAATGCATGAGATAAAGATAAACATAGAAGACAAAAGGTAGGGTCGCACTCAGTCGCAATATACCAACACAGGGTGCTACTGAGCAAGGGTCAGCAAACTCCCAAAAAATACGTAGTAATGAGAAAGATCTCAGGCACTCACTGTAATTGGTTCCAGGCAGATTTATTATTATTCAAGCTTGATAAAGACCTGTATAGATCGAAACGTTGTAATAAATCTGCCTGGAACCAATTACAGTGAAAGATAAACATAGAAACATGGAATGTGACAGCAGATAAGAACCATTCGGTCCATCTAGTCTGCCCAATTTTCTAAAAACTCTTATTAGTCCCTGGCTTTATCTTATATCTAGGATAGCCTTATGCCTATCCCACGCATGCTTAAACTCCTTTACTGTGTTAACCTCTACCACTTCAGCTGAAATGCTATTCCATGCATCCACTACCCTCTCAGTAAAGTAATACTTCCTGATATTATTTTTAAACCTTTGCTCCTCTAATTTAAGACTATGTTCTCTTGTTGTGATAGTTTTTCTTCTTTTCAATATAGTCTCCTCCTTTACTGTGTTGATTCCCTTTATGTATTTAAATGTTTCTATCAAATCCCCCGTCTCATCTTTCCTCCAAGCAATACATGTTAAAATCTTTAACCTTTCCTTGCAAGTTTTGTCCTGTAAATTTTATCCAGTTTAGTAGTCCTTCTCTGAACTCTCTCCAAAGTATCAATTTCCTTCTGGAAATACAGTCTCCAGTACTGCGTACACTACTCCAAGCGAGATCTCACCAGTGTTCTGTTCAATGGCACGAGCACTTCCCTCTTTCTACTGCTAATACCTCTCCCTATACAACCAAGCATTCTACTAGCATTTCCTGTTGCACTATTACACTGTCTGCCTACCTTTAAGTCATTTGAAATAATCATCCCTAAATCCCTTTCCTCAGATGTTGAGATTAGAACTTTATCAAATATTCTGTACTTTGACCCTGGGTTTTTACGTCCAAGATGCATTATCTTGCACTTATCCACATTAAATGTCAGCTGCCACAACTCTTACCATTTTTCTAGTTTACCTAAATAATTTGCCATTTGGCTTATCCCTCCTGGAACATCAACCCTGTTACATATCTTAGTATCATGAGCAAAAAGACTTACCTTACCACAGAAACATTCTTCAATATCACTAATAAAATTATAAAAGAGAATGGGTCCAAGTACAGATCCCTGAAGGACCCCACTGGTAACAAGACCTTGTTTCGAATATACTCCATTGACTACAACCCTCTGTTGACTGTCATTCAGCCACTGTCTAACCCATATAACAATATTGGAATCCAAACTTAAAGATTGCCGTTTATTGATAAGCCTTCTATGTGCAACAGTGTCAAAAGTCTTACTGAAATCTTGGTAAGATTGTATGATTTTTACAATACAAGACACAATATAAATAAAATGGTCCAATATATTAATATTGAAGTTTGTCATTTCATTCCTATACTTCCTATATATGTCTCCTAGCATGTTCCCATAATATTTTTCTATATTTTTCTACACTTTTATTTTACTCCTTAAAGAAATATTTTCAAGGTGTTACATGGTGCAAGCAGCATGCAAAGCTCTAATCTATTTTAATAGCACAAGTTGTTGAGCTTTTTTATTTTTATTTAGTTATTAGTTAATTTATTTAATTTAGTTTTTATTAATTTTAAAACGTTTTCATTGATCATCACTAACCTGCCATGGCCAAGAATTTTTAATTGCGTCGGTTCCTCCTACCACACGGGAACTTCCATCGTAAACCCTTAATTCTTCAAAACACTGTCCTACACAAGAAAAGTAGAATAAATAAATAAAAATGAATGGACTCTTATCAATAGCGTACGAATGGTAACTTTTAACGAGCGATTCAAATCTATAGTACAATAGTTGTACTTACATCCTTCCACAAAATAACTAGTGTATGTAATCTAGGTGGAATGTATTACTGGGACTATATCCTAAATGAAGGCCTGATTTATGCCCTGCTGTACATTCTATACATGAAGGCGAGCACATGGCATTATTTAAAAATGCTGGGTAGGCATACATGCCCAAGCATGCAGCTGAGTCTGTTTTATACTTTATGCCAGTAAATACTTAAGTGGTGTTGCCAGGAAAAATAAAACAGTCACCAACTTAACATCAGCATTTAATCTTAAAGACTATGCCATGCCACTGATATACAGTGTTGGTTTCCTATTGTCCTGCATCTAAAGGAAATAAAGAAATAAAGAAATACAAGAATATGTTAATGTGTATAAAGCTATGATGAAGTATATATCTGAAAAGCCAGTCTGAGGTTGTGCACAACCTCAGAGAGGGACAGATTTCCCACAAAGCCACCAAGGCCACGTCCTTAGGATGGCAGGCTGGAGAGGGGCAGCATGGGCATTGGGGAGATTGAAGATCTCCATAACTTGTCAGCTGATTGTCATGCTATGGGACGCAGGACTTGATTGGCCATAGAACACACCGGACAAAAACCTGGTGGACCGATGTTCTTTTAAGTGGGTATGCTTACAAGCCATGGCTGCAGTCCCGCAAAGTGCTGGACTACATGCTATGGCTTTGTCTCTCCCAGTGTGAAGTACAAAGAGATGATGACTTATTGGTCTATTTTCCGGTCTGGCCCGGCCCTCCAACAATGAATGAACAACCACTGCCTCACAATTTGTAAAGTGGCCTTAAGCCTGAGTCCTCCATATGAGGACCAGCATCTTCAACATGCCAGGACGTCATGGGGGTGATACTCCAAAGCAGGTAGGGAACTGTTATCCTTCTCTTTACAGGAAGTTGTTATATTATGGAGGGTTCATATGTGTGTGCTAACTGTGAGTGTATATATGACTTTGAATGTCTATCAGTGAGTTTATGTTTGGATTAGTGTGTGTGTGTCTCTATATACATTTGAATATTTGACTATGTGTATTTGTGTGTATCTTTTTGTGTCTTTGTGAATCCATCTGTATGTGTGCATTCATGAGTGTGTGATTGTGACATATAGCAGCCAACCACACACATGCAATCCCACAAACATACAACATCATAATCAGCTACCACACATATGTGTATATGTGTATGATTGTCTAGCAGTGTGTTTTTTCATTTGTTCTTGAAGAGTGTACGTTTTGAGAGTTTTTGTGGGTATCTATGTGTGTTATACGGGGTATGTATCTTCCTGAAAACCACTAGAAGCGCTTTTGCTGAAATAAACTAGTCAATCACATGTTCTCATAAATTAGTCTTCTAATCCTTCATTATGGAATATCGATGATCGCAACAATGGAGGCGAGCCAGCATGGCCAAGACTGGAGCAATGTGGGCTGAAAGATGAGTAAAAATGGCTCTTTATTGCACATGAGGTGAGGGGGCAATAACAAAAACAGTTAGTAGGATACTAAAGTATTAGGAATACATGTTTGTATACGTAACGCTATAGTGTTCATTTAAGTTATCACATTAGATGTATTATGAATTCTTTATGTAATGGAATGCTATGAAAATTCTTCAGATATCAGAAATTTTTACAATTCTACATATTCATTTTTCTTTAGTCTAGGGGTTTTACTTAAAATATGAAAATTGTATGGCATGAGAATTCTAGAGGTTACCTTCAGATAATGTTATTAGAATACAAAATACTTTAGTTATCGCTTTATAATTCCATAAAACATTTATAGGTGAATTCTAAAGTCAGTATATTTTAATCGAATTGTATGAGATGTATGCAGGCTATATATCCACAATATAATGGAGTTTCATCAATAAACTAGGAATTTTGGGTGTTTGAAAAGGGATTTGCAATGATAATCTTATTTTAATTTCAAAATACTTTGATAGGTTTTCTAGCAAGAATAGATTGATACTTGAAGAGGATGTCTTCTTAGAATTAGACTACAATCATGTGTTCTTGCGTTATTTTAAACATTTTCCAGTTCTGAGAAATTATTATATGTTGTTGATGAGAACTTTTCAACTTTCCTCAGGGTTTCTTATAATTAAACATTCTGTGGTTGATAAAATGAGTGCACTTGAATTGAGGTGTCTAATTGTAACATTTAAATCCCAAGACATACTTAAAAACTGAATAAAGCTAATAATAAATAATAATAATATATTCATCCTAGTTATAAATTATTAAAATTAATGATATATAGTCTTCTCATAAAAATACGAGTTATCTTTTTTATTACTATTTTTTTTTTACAATACTATTACTTCAACTTTCAGTACAAAACTCAGATTGCCTTCTTTGAATTCCAACAGAAGTCTACATTCTGTGTTGTCAGAAAATTCCTAGAATTTTAAGTGTTATTTTCTAAAATATAAGAAAAAAAATACTACTTACCACAAAGGACTAGAGCCAAAAGGAGAAGGAATCTGAACATCTTGAGTCACACTCAGATAATGGGCTTTTTTAAGATTCATTGCCTCTTTTATACCTTGATTGTGGATGGAAAATTGAACTGCCATCTTTTGAAAATAGTGGGAATACGTCCACATGCTAACATACAACTGATAACAAATGTGTTTATACTGTAAGCAAATCCAACTATTATCTCACATAGCAAGGACAAACATAGTTTAGTAGAAGTATCAAGTAGCCTTAAGTAATTATTTTTAATACAACTATTTTTGTTTGTTTTTTAAAAATTATGTGATCTGATTTTGAAACTGTCAATACATGTTAAAATTTAAATAAACATGTAAAACTATCTTTAACTGTGTCCTAATTTTTAATGAAAGGTAATAGGACGGGGCCGGACCATCGAGCTGATGGGACGCCATCTCATGTAGCTCCAGTCCTGGATCTCAATGGGGGAATACCACTTCATCACAGAGAGGCTAGCTGGTAAACAGAGGGCCTGTAAATGTGAAGATGCCTCGGTTTTGGGACTACTCGCTAATAGGAGCCTGTGGCCTATAAATAGACACTGGAGACTCCTGCTCTTCCTGGGTGAAACATCCCAACACGGACATACTTGTCGCACTCGAACTGCAATGACAGACAGTGGAGATCATACTATACCCCCTCCCAGGACAGATGGAGGTTACATGTTACAAATTTTGAGTTTTCTGTTTGCTTGACAATTTCACTCCTAACAGAGCTCCTGAAGGTGCTTGGCAGACTCCCCCACTCGGTGAACCTCACCACATTTCCACTCACCTTCTAACTGAAATTTGTAGACGACTGTCTCTGACCTGACTAGAGGAGTGTGTCCCAACCGCTCATATGCCTGGGAGCTACCAACCCACTGCTGTTTATGCCAGGTTGAAAGCCTGCTACCTGGATGGACCCTCTGCCTCATTGCTGGGAGTCCTGCTTAGCTTGGGGCTGTGGCCTCTGGCAGACTGGTAGCTGGAGGGCTGGGCAATCCCTGTCTTGGATGAGAGGCAGGCGATGGGAAAGACAAGTGGAGGTGACATGCGTGACTTGTGCTGCTGCACAATATTGACAGTCCTCTAATTATTCACTATTAGATGTTCACTATTATTCACTATTATTATTATTCACTATTAGACTAGGGTCTTCACGTACACCCTACCTCTTGTCTGTTGCATAACAATTTTTTTTTTCTTCGGGACAAATTTTTAATTTGTATTTTTCTTGTTCAAATATGATTTCATGTAATACGTTTCATTCTGCAAGTACCTATTTAACCCCTTAAGGACGGAGCCAAATGTACACATTGTGAACAAAACAAAATGTAAACAAAACCTGGCATTTGCGCTACATGTCTGTCCAACCGTAATACACCTCTTTCATAGTAAATGCACCCACCCTTATTATATACAATTTTATTCAGGGGAACAGGGCTTTCATTTAATATCAAATATTTAGCTATGAAATTTAATTTAATATGAAAAAAATGGGAGAAAATAAAAATTTTTTAGTTCTACATGACATTTTAAAGGTCAGTGTCATAATACTGTTTGCTTTTACTGCAATAAAATACACATATTTGTATTCAGTAAAGTCTCACGTGTAAGACAGTACCCCCTATGTACAGGTTTTATGGCATTTTGGGAAGTTACAGGGTCAAATATAGCACGTTACATTTGAAATTGAAATTCGCAACATAACCAATCTGGCGAATTTTAATGTGAAAAAAATGAAACGCAAGCCTTATATTTGACGCTGTAACTTTTGAAAACACCATAAAACCTGTACATGAGGGGTACTGTTGTACTCGGGAGACTTCGCTGAACACAAGTATTTGTGTTTCAAAACAGTAAAAAGTATCACAGCAATAATATTGTCCGTGTAATGCTGTTTGTGCGTGAAAAATGCAAAAAACGTCACTTTTACTGGCGATATCATCGTTGTAATACATTTTACTGTTTTGAAACACTAATATTTGTGTTCAGCGAAGTCTCCCGAGTAGAACAGTACCCCCCATGTACAGGTTTTATGGTGTCTCGGAAAGTTATAGGGTTAAATATAGTGCTAGCAAATTAAATTCCCTTTACTTTCGGCATGGGTTGTCAGGCAGGTCCTGCTAATTGTAATTAATTAAGATACCTAATTATGTAAAAATATTACATAAATATATATGTAGAATTAATATATGTATATATATACGTATGTATATATATGTATATATCTATATAATTTTTTAAAAATATTTTTATTTATATATAGGTATATATATAGTGATATATACGTATATATTTATGTATATAGATATATATATTATTTCGTTCTACGTGTATTTTGATATATATATATATATATATTAATTTCACAAAACAGTTAGAATGAAATAACACACATCTATATATTTTTTAATTATTTATTTTTAATTATTTTTTTAATTTTATTTTTTAACGTATTTACATTTTTATTTTTTTTATATTATATATAAATATATATATAACAATAATTATATATATATTTAATCAGTATCAGTCTACGTGTAATTTGATATTAATATATATATATAATTATATATATATTAATAGTAAAATACACCTAGACGGTGTACATGTGTTTATGTATATGTGTATATATATACTTAGATCATATATATATAATATATATATATGATCTAAGTATATATTATTTTTTTTTTTTTACACTTTTAACTTATTTTCATTTTATTTTCAGCCAGCAGGGGGACCACCTGTCATCACAGGCAGCCCCCCTGCTGGCAATACAGAAGCCAGCTGTCCCCGGCCATGTGATTGTGGGGTCCTCGCAAGGACCCCACTCTCACACGGCCGGGGGGCTTCGTGGAGGACGGATGTGCCGCGGGGGGCTCCCTGGGAGTCCCCCCCACCGCGATCGCCGGCGTGGGACCGCTGGCGACCGGGTAAGTACCGAAAGACCGGAGGGCGTACTATTACCACTGTGTCATATCTTTGGTACATATGCCTTGCTTATATAATGGTGTGATACCTTTTCGATACTTTTGCATTTACAGATATATTGACATTTACTATGAGCTTACAGTCTAGAGGAGGTGGGGTTTAAAAACACAAAAGATGGACAGCAAACAAACATGGTGGAAAAGTAGCAGAAATTCTGGTGCCCCCTGCTATTCACATTATTTATAAATGATCTGCCTAATGTCTGCATATCCTCAACTGTCCACATGTATGCAGACGACACTGTAAGCTACGCTACTAAACCAATCTACCACAGCTTGAGGCTGTGCTCCAAAACCAATTCACAGAGGTAGAAAAGTGGATAGCGGATAACAAACTCTTCCTAAACACTGACAAAACCGTTACAATGATCTTTGGAACTGTACCTAAATTACGTAAACTACAAAATCAACAATTGTGTATCAGAACAAATTCTAATAGCACACTGACAGCAGTCTGCTCTTTTAAATATCTAGGTATGTTGCTAGACCCCAATCTATCCTTCACATTGAAAAAATCTCTTCAAAACTTTACCCAAAACTAGGTGTCATGTACAGAAACAAATCCTGCCTAAGCCCTACAGTAAGGAAACAGTGCAACAAATGCTAAAGCCGGTCATTGATTATGGGGATGTAGTGTATGCACCCGCAATGCAAACCCACCCTAATAAACTTAATACGTTATATAATTTGTTCTGCCACTTTGTACTAGAATGTAATTACTTGACATGTTACCACTGTGACATGTTAAAAGAGCTAAACTGGCTGTCGCTGGTATCCCAACTCACTCTTCATCTTTCCAGCCTTGTGCATAAGAGAATTTCTGGGAAGCTCCCACCCTTCCTGAATAGAATGCTCTCCTGGCTGTTCCCACCTCCTATAACCTCCGATCAAGTACTAGCATGATATTTAGCATACCGCAATACAAAAATAAAGTGGCTCGATCCTCCATTTCCTACAGAGCACCGCAATTATGGAATAACCTCAGAGACACAGTCAATTCTACATTCACATCATTCAAATCGTTTAAGAGATCTATGGCAGTATACCTCAGAACAGAATGCATCTGTCATGGTTGAATATATTTATTATCTGTTATGTATTAAATTTATATATGTGTGTATGTGTATAGTTTGTATATTGTATTTTTGTAATATTGTATCCTATTGTAATAATGCAATGTTTTGTGGACCCAGGACATACTTGAAAACAAGAGAAATCTCAATGTATCCATCCTGGTAAAATATTTTATTTAAAAAAAAAAGAACAAATAAATAAAGACTAAATATGATACAAATATTTTGTATATATGCAGACACAGTCTTTTGACAAGTATTTATTTTTAGTTTAAAGAGGGACTGGGGGTACCAGTAATGGTGGCTCACTATGGTTTGATCTGCCACCTCTCTATAAACTTTGCCCTTAACCTGTTGGGCTTTACTCACTTAATGTTCTAATACCCATATTCCATGAATAATATAAGGTTGTTAGTACTTACAGTGTCACCTAGGGGCAAATTTGTTTTAATATTTTATTATTTCATAAAACTGTATTTGTATTCCTTATAACCTGTGGCAAACCTAGCCACTTAAGACTGTAGTTACCTTATGTGATATTGTTGCTTTAAGACTGCCTGAAATGTCCGTGTTCCCTATTCTGTGTTTTATGTGAATGAGAGCATTCATATGCTATCGGCACGAAAGCCGCAAGCATTCATATGGTAGTTTCACGGATAGTGAATTTCAACACTGTTCCTGAAACGAACAAAGTACCAAATGGGAGACCACACACAGGGGGTCGTGTGGCTCCCATTACGGATGGCAACAATGTATCTCTCTGCAGTTAATAGATTTTCACGGTGGCCGCCGTTCAGATACCGACCACGCGGCGGCGGCCATCCTGGATCCTTTGTTAGCCCAGCGGTGTTTGGTCGTTGTGCGCCTGGAACTAAAATCGGCTGCTCAATGGCACGAACACCGCTGGACTTCCAGGCATCTCTCTACATGTGTATTCGTGACTTTTATGAGGAGTTTATATCAAGGTGTATTTCGTGCGGCGTTCGGCTAATTGTGCTGGGATCTGAGCGGTACTTTCATGAAGTATGCACTCAGACCCCAGCTATCTGCCGAACGGTCATTCGGTACAATGGCACGAATAATATATAAGTTATGGATTTTTAAGTAAAAAGCCAGTTCTGCTGTACAGAGGGATAATCCACTTAACTGGATATTCTTATGGGAGTATCCCTCTCGTACAGCAGTGCATGGTGGGAAAAATGTCCTGTATGTTCAGTTCCCCATGTAGTCCCCTACTGTACAACCTCTGTAAAGTAATTAAGGAAACCCCTTGCATGGGGAACCACATAAATACTGGAGCTTATGAATAAAAACCTCAGTTGACTCCCAGCCTATGTGTCGTCTAGTTCTTGGGAGGGAAGAATTCTTATAACGCTACTTGGATTATTATATGCTGTACCTGCCTACTTGGATTATTATATGCTTTTCATATATACCGGCAGAGATATCGTGGATTATACTACCTCTCCTCTACATAACCATTTATGACTTACCAGTAACAAACCAGTTCAAGAACATTATAGTTCTGTGGGCTCTTACATAATACATAAATACATAATAATATTCCAACATGATTAATTAAGCTTTACAAAATAGATAAATTAAATCAGGAGTCCTCAAGTAAAAAAAGTACTAATGAAATGCATGAACTTAAAGACAAAATAAACAAACTTGAGATGGACAGAATAAATAGAAATCTAGAAAAATGAAAACACTGTACGTTAAAAATAACAAACTTAACACATTTTTAACCAACAAATTAAAGAAGAGACAAGAGGTAAATAGAATAAATAAGATAGTCCACTCGAATGAGGTTTGTCTAGCTCTGGTAGATATAGTCCAGGCATTTAATAAGTATTACAGTTCTCTATATAATTTACCGGCACCAAAGGACCAGGAACAACTGGTTAATTATTTGAAAAATTGAGATATAAGACAAGTACAAGAGGAGAAGCAGAATTTGTTGAATGCCCCGATTAATAATGTAGAAATTAGTAAAGCCATTGGCGAATTGAAAAGAAACAAAACACCAGATCCTGATGCATTTACAGGCTCTTTTATTAAAATCTAAAAAAATGAAATAGTACCAGAAATTACAAAAGTCTTTAAAGGGACACTCCAGGCACCGAGACCACTTCTGCCCATTGGAGTGGTCTGGGTGCCAACTCCCACTACCCATAACCCTGCAAGTGTAATTATTGCAGTTTTTATAAACTACAATATTTACCTTGCAGGGTTAAGTCCTCCTCTAGTGGCTGTCTAGTAGACAGCCACTAGAGGACACTACCATGTTCATAAACACGAAAAGTGTGTTATAATGACGCTGGACGACCTCACGCTATGTGAGGACCTACAGCGTCGCCGAAATCCCCATAGGAAAGCATTGAAAGCATTACTCAATGCTTTCCTATGGGGAGGTCTAATGCGCATGCGCGGCACCCCGCTCATGCGCATTATGTCTCCCCCACCACCTGTCGCGAATGCCCAATAGGTCTCCCCCTCTGGATGACGTCGGTGGGGGAGGAGCGTTGGCGGACCCTGACCCAGCGCCGAAGGACATGGGCACTGGATACAGGTAAGTCACTGAAGGGTTTTAACCCCTTCAGCAACATGGGCTGGGGGGTGGGAGGGAGAGGGGACCTGCAGTGCCAGGAAAACAGTTTGTTTTCCTGACACTGGAGAGTCCCTTTAATGATATTATTAAAAATACCAGTATGCCTCTGGAATTATTATAGGCAAATATATTACGAATACCTAAGCCAGATAAAGATCTTCGGCATTAAGCTATCAGCCAATATCATTAATTAACACGGATCTTAAAATACTATCTTCAGTTTTGGCCAGTTGACTAAAAGAGGTAATTGCATATATAATTCCCAAAGATCAAATCGGTTTTGTACCGAATAGAAGTTCATTAAACAATATAAGGAGGATTATTGACATCATAGATGCAGCAAGAAATAAAAAGGGAGAATTTGTGTTAATAGCAGTCGATGCTGAAAAAGCTTTTGACCATGTTAATTGGTCTTTTTTATTTAAAACATTAGAGGCTTTTGGATTTAATTTTTTTTGTTTTTTCTTAGGGCTATATTATATAGTAATTCCACTGCTAGAACTGTGAGACAAAATATACGTCCAGACTGGTTCCGATTAAGTAACGGGACATGACAAGGCTGCCCTTTATCACCACTAATCTATATTTTAACCACAGAAATTTTAGCTCGAGAGATTAGAAGGTAGATATGTCTTGCAATTGCTGCTACCTGTATAATATTAGTTTAAAATTTGAAGCATTTGACAGTATTATTCTATGAATGCTGATTTCCTTATGTCTGTAGATCTTATGTTGTGTTGTGCATGGCATTTTAAAGATTCTGGAGTCTTTTAAAGTTAATGTCTACTAGGAGATCACAACGGGTAATGTGTTCCTTCTTTTGCAATTTTTTTCACAGCAAAATAGTTCTTTTATTATTCATTATTTGCCATTTAGGAACTCAGGAGGGAGATGGTAAGTATGAAAGAGACATTATAGGAACCCAGACCACTTCAGTTCCATTTGAGAGAAACTGCAATGATTACCTCGCAGGACCAAGACTGCCTCTAGTGGCTGTCAGTCAGACAGCTACTAGAGGCATTTCCTGGATTCTAATGAACTCCAGGTCACCTAACTGATGCTGGATGTTAATGAGGATATGGGGAATTACACTGGGGACATAAGGATATATATTGAGGATATGGGGAAATACACTGGGGACATTTAATGAGGATATGGGGAAATACACTGGGGAACATAGGGAGATTTAATCTGGATATGGGGAGATACACTGGTGACATTGGGACATTTAATGAGGATATAGGGAACTACACTGGGGAACATGGGGAGATTTAGTGAAGATATGGGGAGATACATTGGTGGACATGGGAACATATAATGAAAATATGAGGAGATACACTGGGGAACATTGGGAGATTTAATGAGGATATGGGAATATACAATGGGGGACATGGGGATATTTAGAGGAGAGGATGTAAAGGCTTCAGAAGGTGGGATTTTGGTAGACAGTGGAAGTGAAGCACTGTTTCCCAAGTACCACAATGTCATGGACTGCCCGTGCAGGAGCAAGTAAGGTAAAACTGTGTGTTTAAATTTTTAAGTGGATTAAGAGTGAGATTTGAAAGTGCCCTCCTCTGGCTTATGATCAAGGGAGTTTCAGTAATTTGTGCGTATGCTAGAGAACCAGTATCCAGTAATTTTAGGGCAATCCAAGCAAATGTGTAGAGGTGTGCAAAAATTGCATCTTCATTGTAGCAGGACCGCTGCCTAACCATGAATTGCCTTTTCCTATTTGTGGATGTGCTCCCCTGGAATGTGTGTTTCCTCTTTGTAGTTTTACCATTTTTGTAATTGTTACACTAAATCATGCAAATTTCTTTTCAACCACACAGGGGTGCTCCGGTGCACGGAGCCCTGTGCGCCGTACCACCCCGATACCCTATTTAGAATGTTTAGTTGGAATGTTCACACCTCGCTAGTGATTTGTGAAAACCGCAGACCTCGTGTTTCAACCACGCGGGGGTGTTCCGGCGCATGGAACCCCTTGTGCCGGACCACCTCGATACTTAATTTAAAGTGTGTGGTTAGAATGTTCACACCTCGCCAATGAGGTGTAAAAACCGCAGACCGCAAGAGAAACAGGCGGCGGGCACTTCCCCTGGGTGGCCACCCGTTCGTATTACCGAACGCCCACCAGGGGAGGCATTTGCATCCCCTACCAGCGTGCACAGTCTTCGATTCCCGTGTCAGGGATTGTCTTACCCGCTCCCCAACGGAGCTATGATCACTGATTTCCCCTACCTGCGAGCAACGAGGCTAGGCTTGTGACTGCCCAGGAAAGTGCTCTCTCTGGTGGGTGCGTGGGGATATCCATTGGAGAAAGGGACACGCGCCAGCAGGGAATCCCTGGGGCTGTGAGTCGGTGTCACGGCCGCAGGGTCCCGATGGCCGTGTAGTAGTCCCTGCCGACCATTGGGAGAAGGAGCGCCCATTTAAACTGGGTTTGCGCCATTCTCCTGGTCGGTCGGAAAGAGGGAGCGCTGATTGATCGCTGTGAGGTGCCGGCAACCAATCAGAGTAGGAGCGCCCATTAAAACAGGTTCCCGTTCTTCGGATATGGCGGCAAAACTCCTTCCTTCCCTCCCCGTGTGCTGATTGGCCCGATTTGGTTCATGCCCTTTCAGCTGATTGATTGTTGCTTGGTTTGGGCGCGAAGTTTGAATTTGCCAGACTAAACCAAGCAACACCATCGAACGAATTTCGGGGATGTACAGAGCCTCAAGACCCAGAGATTGGATGCTGATATATCGGGCTCTGTACATCCAATCACCCTGCTTTTTGCAGGGATCCCAGATGGGACTCGGGGCTATTTGACAAAATGAGTTCCAACTCTGTAACCCCTTCCCTTCCAGGGTGCCAGGCTCCAAAGTTCACCCCCCTGTATGTAATGTGTTTTCATGTGTGTCCCTGTGTACTATTGGTATCTCCCAGAGCCGGAGATGGTTAACTGTAACCCAGCCCCCTCCTGCCTGGGATTGTGTTGTGTTGGATGGAGACCCCCTGCGGGGTTCTGTGTATAAAAAGCTGGGTGTCCTAATAAAGATTGGCAAACGTTATACCCCTGGAATTGTGTGTCATCCAGTTACTGTGGGAAATGGGTATCCTAATACATTAATGGTGGGGGTAACCAGCTGGGTTACCTAGGGCCTGCTACATTAATTAATAGATCAGATGATGAAAATTCTAAATCCTGTATTTACTTATGCTATTGTATCATTTTTTATTTTTTTTATAATAATTGTGCTTCACTGTACATAAGTGCAATCCATCCATTTCCCCTTAAAAGATAGATTGCAATTACATTTCTCATTAAAGTCATCTAGATTTAGATTTAGAAAAAAATGGCTTAGCTTAAGAGGCACACAAATGACATTTTCAAAAACATATTTACTCAATGTTCATTATATAGAGCACATAAAGCCTGAAATGATGAAAGCAATTTTTATTAGAATGTTAGTTACAGAAAGAGAATCATATTTTTTTTAATACACAACATTGGTGTTGTAATGAATTTAAATAATGATTTATGACATCAATAAAGCATAATAAGGTATGTAGGATTAATTTCCACTATATGGTTTCCTTATGCCATGTGCTTCTGGCAGTGACATCACAGGCCAGACTACTCTAGGGAAGTTACTTCCCAGAAAGCATCCCACTATGAATAAAAAGCAGAGGTAATAGAGATTCAGGCTCTCTCTCTTGACTGCCCATGATGTAGACTTATCAGCTCTGGCTCCCTAGCACCTGTCAATGACTTGGGGCCTTTGTAAATTATATGTTGGAGTTTTGCATTGTACTGTAATTCATTATTACTGCTATCATTTTATAGCCTGTTGCTTGCAGTAAGTTTTGTAGTAAATTGAAATTAAATTAATTAGTTAATTAATATTGCAAATTATTATTAATTATTGTATGTGAAAATGAAAAGATTAATATTCATAATTAAGCAACGTGTGTTTTTGCATGTTTCCTGGAAATTTTTCCGATGGTTTAGACATTCTGAAAAAAAAGACAAATATAACATTGTCAGAGTAAAATAAGTTTATGTATTGCTGATATCTTCAATAATGAATGCTACTGGATTCAGAAAGATAGATTAGTAATGTACAGTAACTATGTACAGCAGTAGGTAAATGTATTTAGGAGACACAGTGATAGATCTAATGAAGAAGTAGAAGAAGGGAGTCTTAATGTATGTAAAATTACTCACAGCATTGATCCAGGAGATGTAAGCGGATACACTGGTGTAGATGTTAGGTTTGCGTTTGGTGTTGCAACCAAGGGAGGAAACAAAACTGGTTATACCATGGACTTGGTAGACTCCATTTACGAGACAGTTAAGAGGTCCACCAGAATCTCCCTAGATAAATACAAAATAACAATTAATCATTGTTTTTAAACTTAAAGAATGGTGGGGAATCACGATGATCAGTAATACTTAGATATATTTAAAGGAAAACTCCAGTGCCAGGAAAACAATCCGTTTTCCTGGCACTGCAGGTACCCTCTCCCTCCCACCTCACATCCCAGGTGGCTGAAGGGGTGAAAACCCCTTCAGGTCACTTACCTGAGACCCTGTCGATGTCCCTCGATGGGGGTTTTTTCGGGTCGGCGTCGCTCCTCCTAGTAATCACGTCAGCCGGTGGGCGAGACTGATCCCTCCCGCCGGCTGAGGAAACCTAATGCGCATGCGCGGCAATGCCGCACATGCGCATTAGAGATCTCCATAGGAAAGCATTGAAAAAGATTTTCAATGCTTTCCTATGGGGAATTGAGCAACGCTGGAGGTCCTCACACAGTGTGAGGACGTCTAGCGACACTCTAGCAAAGAAAATCTTTGCTATGAATCAGGAAGTGCCCTCTAGTGGCAGTCTAGTAGACAGTCACTAGAGGTGGAGTTAACCCTGCAAGGTAATTATTGCAGTTTATAAAAAACTGCAATAATTACAGTGGCAGGGTTAAGGGTAGTGGGAGTTGGCACCCAGACCACTTCAATGGGCAGAAGTAGTCTGGGTGCCTGGAGTGTCCCTTTAATATTAAGATGTTTGTAATCTTGGTACATATTAGAATAATATTAAAAATAAATCTGTACTAAGCCTAAAGATTGTGAATAGAGTAAGGAGCACAACCATAAATCTTTATATATATGAAAAAATCTTTATTAAATGGGTATATACTATAGGACTGTCTCTTTAAATATTATCCACAGAGGTACAAAGTCATGCTATTCAAAAACATTTACCAGAAAAGCAATGATATAGGCAAATATAAACGCTCAATGCGTAATAAATGAATGAAAGAAATATCATGCAAACAGTCCACTATAATACTAGTATAATGAAAACCCAGACATATAAAAAAATGCAGCAAACCATACCAAATTCAGTGAGAAGTAGGGACAGAGTCAATCAAAAAACCCCCAACGTTTCGGCTGAAAAGCCTTTGTCATGCTCCCTTTTTTCTTCTTCTTCTATTCGTCTTAGAGGAATAAGAGGAGAGAAGGGTAGAAGTATAAACTTCATAGAGTAGAAGAGAAAGAGGGAGTAGGGAAAGATAAAGAAAAATTCAGACTTGGTTCCTCCCTGTTCGAGATATAGCCTCCCTTGCTGTAACCTGAAAAAGGTTCAAAGTGGGCATTAAGACCCACCAAGGAAAGTGTTCTTTGACTCTTTTTAGAGTCTTCGAAATGATTGGAAATATACTTCAAATACCAAGTGTACTTGAAGTTGTTTAATGTATGTATTGTAATGTGAATTTTTTTTATTGTTTCTCGAGAGCTCACTAGACTATCCAAAAAAACAATATACGATAATGGTTAAATTAATAACGTTAAATATTAAAGGTTTAAATATCCCTCAAAAAAGACAAGCTTTCCAAGAGTATCTAAAAAATCGCTATGGTCCAAGAGACACACTGGCGTAAACAGGATGAAAAAAGATGGACCAGCAGATCTTTTCCTTTAAAAATTTGTTCCTCTAGAGAGGAGGGGAAAAAGGGAGGAGTTGCAATATTTTTTCCAAAAGATTTAAAAATAAAGATAAAATTTATGGAAATAGACTTAGAGGGGAGATTTATCATCCTATTAGTCACAATTAATGATGAACTCTTCACTCTAATTAATGTTTATCTGCCCAACAAAAACCCCATATGCCTATTGAGAAAAGTATTAAATAAAGTTGAGAAAGTAGGAGTAGGAATAAAGATATATGCAGGGGACTTTAATAGTATACAAGACCCCATATTAGACAAGTTCTCTGAAAAACAAACTATTTGGGACAAACAAGTTCTAAAAACGCAAGGACTTTTAATAACTTGATGAAAAGAGAAGGTCTATTTGACATATGGAGACTTAACAATCCTGCAGTGAAAGAATTTATGTTTTACTCCTGGCCCCATAATTCGTACTCGCGAATAGATCTTATATTTGGAGATTTAAAATGAATAGATAGAACATTTAAAATAGAAATCAAACCAGTAATATGGTCAGACCATGATAGTGTGTGCCTGGAACTAAACAGTAATAGATTAAAGAGCAGTAAGAATATAACCTGGAGGTTAGATGAATCATTATTATTAAATAAGGAATATAAAGACTATATAGATAAAATGACCATTTGTTATTTTGAAGAAAATAATAATGGACAAGTGGAGAATGATACTTTATGGTGCTCATTTAAAGCAGTAATAAGGGGACATTGTATAATGCTCAATAAATTAAAGAAAAAAAAAAAAGGCGCAAACGTACAAGATCTTTACATTGAACTATATAATTTAAATAAGAAAAACAATGCAAACCCAACCAAGGACAATCAGTTAAAAATAGAGAATATTAAATCTGAGATACAGGAAAAAACTTACGAAAAAATCAGAACAAATATGCATAAACTTAAAATTAAATATTATCATAAATCTAATAGAGCTGATAAAATAATGTCCAATATGCTGAAAAAAAGAAATACAACCAATAAGGTTGATAAAATAATAACTAATGATACCATCTCCCTTCTCCCAGAACAGATAGGGAAAGCATTTAATGAGTATTATGCCAACTTATATAGTCTTTCAGTAACTACTCCTTCAGAAATAATAAAAAAATATATTAAATCAGCAAAATTGAATAAAATAACAGAAACACAAGTAAATAACCTAAATAAAGAGATCACGGAAGAAGAGATCAATATAACAATAGATAGATTAGAAACTCATAAAACGCCAGGTCCGGACGGTTTTGGAAATAAATTCTACAAAACAATGAAACTTCATTTGATAGGCCACCTAAAAAATACTTTTAATACTGCAGTTAAAAAGGGCAGATTCCCAGATGAAATGCTTAAAGCAAACATTCTACCTATATTGAAACCAGGGAAAGATCCAACTAAAGTTCAGAGCTATCGCCCAATATCACTAATAAATGTAGATATTAAGATATTTTCTTCTATTATAGCTAGCAGATTAAAAGAAGTTATGAAACAGCTAATCCATCCTGATCAAACAGGTTTTGTTCCAGACAGAATGTCAAGCAATAATATTAGACGCTTGATTGATGCACTAGATATATCACAACGAAAAGAAAGTCCCATGCTGATCCTGTCTTTAGACGCTGAAAAAGCCTTTGACAGGGTCAGCTGGGACTTTATGAAGTTTACCTTAGAAGAACTAGGCATACAGGGATGGTTGCTTAATGCAATTTTAGCTTTATATAAAGATCCAAAGGCGAGAACAATTGGCCCTGGCATATGCTCAGACTGGTTCAAATTGAACAATGGGACCAGACAAGGCTGTCCTCTGTCCCCTTTATTGTTTATATTAACACTAGAGGTTCTAGCTAACAGAATTAGAAACAACGAAAATATTAAGGGATTCATAGCAAAACAGAAAGAACTGAAAATATCTCTCTATGCTGATGATACTATTCTATTTTTAAGCAATTCGTCAACATCAATATCAAATGCAATGTCAGAAATTGAGATATACAGTGCAGTATCAAATTACAAATTAAATAAAACAAAATCAATTGCTATATATATCAATATGTCAAATCAAGAAATAGATTCCTATCAAGATACATATGGCTTTATTAAAGCTAAAACGTTTTTATATCTAGGAATTAAAATTTGCAGAAATGTAGAAAGCACTTTGCGAATAAACTTTATGGATCTCCTAAAAGAAACTAATAAGAATTTGAAAGAATGGAGAAAATTAGAAGTATCTTGGGGAGGAGGAATAAATATTCTGAAATCATACGTTTTGCCAAAATGGATCTATATGTTTAGAATGCTCCCATTAGAAATCCCGAATGCATGGCTGACAATGATCAACAAGGCCTTTTCTAATTTTGTATGGCGAGGGAAAAAACCCAGAATTAAAAATGGAGTACTAGCAAGAGGAATAAAGAAGGGAGGCTTAGGATATCCAAATATAAGAAAATATTATGAAGCAGGGATTATTACGCATGTCATGGCTAGTCAGATAAAACAAAATAAAGAGGAAGTATGGTGGTGGTCAGAATTAGAATCTAGCCAATTAAGAGATACCCTAGAGTTAGTCTGGAATACAAAAAAATGCAATCTATCCAGATCATACATTTTAGGACAGATCACTCCAATATGGCAAAAAATAAGGAAAAAAATTGATTTGGTAAATAAAATATTTGATTTTCAAAATTTAGATATAATAGAACTAAACATGGAGAGTATTTCCTTAAAACTATGGAAAGAAAAAGGAATAAATACTTTAAAAGATCTGACCAAAGAGGGTAAAATCAAACCTTATAAAACGTTGGTAGAGGAGTTTAAGATCTCTGCTAAAGATGTATATACCTATTTTAGAGTAAAACATTATTTGGAGAAAGTTGAGTTAGTAAAAGAGGGTAAGATGTATGATATATTAAAATCAATCTTATACCAGAATAAAACAAAGCAGCTGTTCTCTAGATGTGTTAGAATGTTGGACCCAATGGATGATTCTGTCCTTCCCAGTGTTATTAAAAAATGGAATACTGAATTAAAAATAAATATAGAATTAACTGAATGGTTATCTACCCTACAAAAAATCAATAAATATGTCCACTCCTTTGTATTGATAGAAACACATTTCAAGTTGGCTAATCAATGGTATATGACGCCAATGAAAATAGCTAAATTTGATACATCTATGGATATAAAGTGTTGGAAATGTAGAGAGGAAAAAGGAAATTATATCCACATGTGGTGGTCATGTAAACAAGTGATTGTTGTATGGCAGTGGGCTCAATTTATCATCCATACACTGTGCGGTGTTAAAATATTTCTAAATCCTGAAATAATGCTATTACACTACCAATGGCCAAAATTAAATAAAATAAATCAATTCCTAATTATTCATTGTTTAATGGCCTGTAAAATAATAATAACAAGAAATTGGAAGGGAGATACCCCTTTTAACATCAAATTAATAACAATACAGTTGGTTTACCAACTTAAAATGGAGAAGGATCATTGCAAGCTTCTGAATGATAATTTGAGCCTATGGGAAAATTGGGAAAAAAAATTACTACAAATGTAATATTAATATCATTTGAAATGAGATAGAGAAGTTGGAAGTCTGTAGAACTCTTGTGGGGGGGTGGTTTTATTTTTCTCTTTTTTTGTTGTTGCCATTTTTGTCTTTGTGTTTATGTGTATGAATTTGAATGTTTTTAAATACTTTTTTGTATAATGTAATTATGGTGATAAATTTGATAATAAAAAAGAATTAAAAAAATAAAAAATAAAAAAATAAAATAAATCTGTACTCGTTTAGCATAATTATCATGAAATAATACACACAATCAAATAATAAGCGCAAGTCAGAGAAACAACTATACACATAGAACATTACAAACAACAAATGTCTGAAATAAAGTTCACTGGGAAGAGATTATCACCCATATCCTGTTCACTCCCTAAGATCCCAGCTATAAATAGTAACTGAGCCCTGTAGAACTCAAAGCCCAGATAAACTGTGATTCCATGACTTCTAATACAGGAACATAGCTCATGTGTGAATATCCATATTATAGTGAAAACTAGTTCCGAAAAAAAAAAAATACCCACCCAGTAGCAGTTTAGTCACCAAATTGGCGTAGTTGTAAATTAGAAGTGTAAATTTACTAACAGTTACTGTGAAAAAAACATCAAGTACTGTACACTGTACTGTCAATTAGCCATAAATACCCTTTAATAAAGCTACTAGTCAACATAGGTCTATATGTTAATAGGGAAATGAAAATCAAGTCATCTTACAGTGCATGAAGCATGGGCACCGTCACCTTTGGCGCACAACATTGTGGTCTTGACGGTGCTTCCCCAGTAAGAGCTGCTGGAGCAGACTGAGTGAGCTACAACAGACAGAGTGGCCTGCTGGAGGACTGAGGGAGAAGATCCATCGGCTGTGGGAAACATACATGTTAATGTTGCACTCAATGCTATTTCTCATGAAAGGAGACAAAGGTGGATATCATAAAGTTAGGGATTTATATTCACTATCAACGCAGTTCATCAAGTTCCATTCTGTATTTCTTTGATATCTTTTTGGGATATTTCAATTCACCATTCACTGACTGAGAGCGAAAGAATGGCACACTGTGCACAGAATTGATTTTATTCAGCCTGAATTCTAGTACTGCGCTGGCTAATGATGCCCCAATGACAAGGGGTCATTAGGGCTTAAACTGCATATGTGGAGTGTTAATGGCGGAACAAATGCAGAGAGAGGGCCCTGGTGCAAGAATTTGTTTGTCCCCTACCCTATTGCAAAGGGTGGCCAAAAGATTGTACAACTTCCACAATGCATTGCCAGTTGAGATTCTACCATTTCCCCATCCATGCAGGGTTGTATTTAGCACTGAGCAGTGTTTGTGTTTTTTAATGTAAGCATTTGTTGCATGGAGTATGTTAACACATACATTATGTGTTAATGTAGAGGTGTTTTGTATGTAGTGTTGATATTTGAATGCAAGCATGCCTTTATGTGTAGTGTTTGTGCTATACTGAAGAAGTGTTTTTTTTTATGTATGCACATATACACATATGCTGACAAAACACACACACACACACACTGAAACACATTCAGATATACAAACACACAGATACACACACATGCAGATATACAGACAAACATATACCGTATTTATCGGCGTATAACACGCACCAGCGTATAACACGCACCTCATTTTAAGAAGGAAATTTCAGGAAAAAAAAACTTAAAGGACCACTATAGTGCCAGGAAAACGAGTATGTTTTCCTGGCACTATAGTGGTCCTTTAAGTTTTTTTCCCCTGAAATTTCCTTATTAAAATGAGGTGCGTGTTATACACCCTCAGGGACCCCCTCCCGCCGGGCTCTGGAGAGAGGAAGTTGTTAAACACTTACCTTTCTCCAGCGCCGGGCGGGGAGCTGTACTCCTCCTCTCCTCCTTGCTCGCGACGTCATCGGCTGAATGCACACGCGCGGCAGGAGCCGCGCGCGCATTCAGCCGGTCGCATAGGAAAGCATTTACAATGCTTTCCTATGGACACTTGCGTGCTCTCACTGTGATTTTCACAGTGAGAGACGTACCAGCGGCTGTCAATGAGGCCAGCCACTAGAGTGCTCGAGGCTGGATTACTAAACATATGCTCTCTTGAAACTGCTAGTGTTTATAAAAGGGTTAATCTGACCTGGCACCTGTGACCTACTTATTGGGAAAGCTGAAGTGGTCTGGGGTGCTCTAGAGAGTGGTCCCTCTCTTTAAATTTCAAATAAAGAACTTCTCTTTACCCTCCCTTTTCTTACTCCCTCTCCCCCTCTTCTTTTACTTCTTCCTTCCCTCTCTTACCCCCCTTCTACCCCCCCTCCCCTTTCTACCCCCTTCTACCCTCCCTCTTTACTTTCTCCCTCCCCTCTCTTGACCCCTTCTACCTCCCCTCCCTCCTTCTTACCCCCCCTTTCTTACTCCCCCTCTTTTTCTTCTTACTTCCTCCCCCACTTTGTTACTCCCTCTCTCTCTTTTCTTAATTTTTACTTCCCTCTCTTTACCTCTCCTACCCCCTTTTACTCCCTCCCAATTCTACTTCTCCTCTCCTTCTCTTGCCATGCACCTCTTTATCCTTCTACCCTCTTGTTACCCCCCCTCCCTCTTCTTAGTCCCTCCCCTTCTTACCATCCTCCCCTTTCTTACTCCCTCCCTCTCTTACTTCCCACTCCCCCCTTCTTACTCCCCCCTCCCCTGTAGCATGGCTGAGCCGCTCTGCAGTCCGCGGTGGCCGGCCGGCCGGAGTGAAAGGAAGGTGCACGCTCAGTGTGCACCTTCCTGTCAGTCCGACCGGGTACAGGAAACAGAAACTCCTGTTCCGCGCGAAGTCCGGCCGGCCACCTATCAGTCCGGCCGGCCACCGCGGACAGCAGAGCGGCTCGGCCACGCTACAGGGAAGGTGAGTACCAACTGCAGCCGCCTGACCGCTCTTGACAGAGCGCTCAGGCGGCTGCAGAATTTAAAGGGCCGGCGTAGAACACGCACCCACGATTTCTCCCCTATTTTCAGGGAGAAAAAGTGCGTGTTATACGCCGATAAATACGGTAGATACATCGATACATATACATATACACACTGACAAACCTTTTAGATAAACAAATACACACACTGACACACATACAGATAAACACTGACACACACTCCTGGCCCTGAGCTGGGTCACCCTAGCACTCTGGGCCCCAGTACAGTCACACTGGCTGTAGTTGGCTGGTAGTTCCACCACTGTGCAGCATTTCAAAGTGAAATGCTGCACATACAGACTCCAGGCACCATGATCACTTCAAATCACAGAAGTGTTTATGGTGCATAGAGCAACCTGTGAATAACCATTCTGTTTGTTTGCATGGTGGTTTCTTCTCATTTAGAACTTTGTATCAGGTTGGTAACCTGTTTTTGCTGTGACAAATACCCCATTGGTAGTTTTGCTTCTTCAGTAAAGAAAGAAAATCCGAGTTTAGAAAAAAATAAATCTTTAGTGGTTTCACTGGAATCTTTCTATGATTTTAAAAACATTTTGAGCATATTTCATAACCAAATCCTGCAACATTATTACCATTTACTACATTGCCAAGGTTCTTAGCAGTGGATCCATTTTGTTTTATTCAATACTCATATATTTCTATATATTATCTTATATGTTGACAATCAATTACTAATTCTTTTTTTGTGGCAAGTCATGGGCTAGGCAAGAAATTTTGTGTTTCCCATAAAACAACTTACTGCTAGTTCTGCCCCATCCAGTAACAACACAGGCGAAATTGTTGGCTAGGACAGTTCCATCGGCGGGCAGGGTAGCCACCTGCACAGAGGGATTCAGAGTGGCACTGGATGCCAGATGAAGGACTGCAATATCATTTCTGTAAGAAAAAAAAGAAAAAAAGAAGAACAACAGAGTATGAATCTGGTGGTTTATTTAGGAAATTGTATGTAAGTGTTTTCAAGTGTATATAGACATGGTTATATTTATAGACATATTTAAGACTCCTTAGATATGTGCCCATTAAGGTCAGTGCTGCCCTTTACTTTTATAAAACAAATAATATGTACTATATATACAGTAGACATCAGTAAATATCACTTGAAATACATCATACTTACCTTTCTGACTAACAATGGCAATTTAATCTGACAATGAATCTTGCAATTTTATTTATGTTTTATAACCAATGAAAGAGCGTAAAAACAGTAATACTACTTCACATGAAACAGAATAAATATATTAAAAATAATACAATTCAATAAAGTAGTGCAATTCCATAAAAAAGCAGCTGTACACATAAAAAAAAAAACAATTCCAGTAGTTTACAACTCACTAATGGGTGTAAGCGCTTAATAGATTAGCCCCTAATTTAAATTATCAGGAGTGTCAAACAAAAACATTGACATCAAACTTCAAAATTCTAATTTAAAAATAAGATAATAAAGAGTTCTAGGGTATTCTGAAGCAGGGGCAGTCTGTAATATCCTACAGTCAAAATCCAGTGTAACAACGTATCCTTGTTCAATTATTATTATTATTATTATGATATTTATAGAGCGCCGTCAAATTCCGCAGCGCTTTACAATGGGAACAATAAATGGCAACGGTTTCCAAGTACCTTAAAAAGTACAAGAGGATCCATAATAGTGTAACACTGTTTTATTTAAGCACCCGCCCCCCCACTAGGAACTCTTACATTAAAATATATATGCTTGTGTCCAAGGACCACAGCATAGCACAAATATAGACAGTGTTACCGCCTCAGTCCTCTGTTACCTGGGACTATAGGTCTGCATAAGCTGAGGGTGAATGCTCTCCCCCCAGAAGAACGCTTGAATAGAATGCCGCTATGCCAACAAGCCGCTCGTTCATCAAACTTTTTTGTCTGTGCTTTCAGACCTCTTTATATGATTATTTAAGTTCGGAAATATTAAACGAACCAGTGGCGTAGCTAGAGATTTTGCCGTCCGGGGCGATTCCTGAATTTGCCACTCCCCCACAATACACACCACGCCACTGCGCCAGCCACTTTGTGAATAATATAGGGAGCAGGAACATGACGTGATTCATATCCACACTCCTTTCATACAGTCTGCGGAATGCTCCCGAGCTGGTGCTCGCCACTATATTTATTATTCACCTCATTGAAATGGCAGACTTAGTTCAGTGTACTAGTTGTTATGCATTTGTTTCACGTTCCACTTTTTGGAGATTTGGATGCTGTCTAATCTGTAGACAATTCTCTATATTGCAGCAGGAGATTGTATTTTTGAAGTCTGAGATTTGTAAATTATCCGGTAAACAAACTCAGGCTGGAACTGCTGCAAAGCCACTGCCACAGAGACATACTAGGAATGGCAGATGTATTACTGTAGGATCCGGTAGACTTAGAGTTGTGGATAAAAGGCATATTGCACAGTCTGTTGCTCTACACAATTCATTTTCTGCACTTTCAGAGTGTAATGGTGTTATGGAGACATTCTCAGGCACCAGGTGTAGTGGTGTTATGGAGACAGGCTCAGGCACTGATGGTAGTGGTGTTGTGGAGAAAGGCTCAGGCACTGAGGGTAGTGGTGTTGTGGAGACAGGCTCAGGTACTGAGGGTAGTGGTGTTGTGGAGAAAGGCTCAGGCACCAAGTGTAGTGGTGTTATGGAGACAGGCTCAGGCACTGAGGGTAGTGGTGTTGTGGAGAAAGGCTCAGGCACTGAGGGTAGTGGTGTTGTGTAGACAGGCTCAGGCACTAAGGGTAGTGGTGTTGTGGAGACAGACTCATGCACTGAGGGTAGTGGTGTTGTGGAGACAGGCTTGGAGACTATGGTGAGGCATAATAGAAAGCAGTTGTTGTTGGGGGATTCCATCATAAGACGTGTGGAGATGGACAATGGTGGTCTTGTGAGATGTCTTCCCGGAGCTACTGCTCACAGAGACAGGAGACGTATTTGTAATATTGTTAAGCAAGCAAAGCAGGAAGGGGAATTGGATGTACTTGTCCATCTAGGGACAAATTACTTTGCTTGCATTGAGGTTTCTGAGGTTAAGGAAGTTTTAGTGTTTTTGCCAATGATCTACGGCAGGTTCCTTCCACACTGTTATTCTTTGAAGTTCTGCCTGTGCATAACACTCAAAATGATGTGTATTAGGGACTTTAACTTGTGGCTTGGTGCATGGTGTCGGGAGCAAGGATTTGGCTTTATCTCTCATGGTAGCTCTGTTTGGAATGGAAATAAACTATACAAAAAAGATGGTTCGCATCTTTCTCAAAAGGGAACAAATGTTCTCAGTGAGCAGTTCAGAGGTTTTGCTAGGATGTATTGAAACTAGGAGGGGGGGTGGCAAAAGGGTGATAAAACATTAATCCAATTGCCCCCCAAAACAAGGACAGGAGGTGCCTGTAGCAAGTGTGTTAAAAAATGATAAGCTTAGAGTCATGTCTACAAATGCTCGCAGTTAGTGAGGAGAACATAGAGTCCATTTTGGTTATGTTAGAATTTGGTAATCACTAGGTAACTTGTGTAGGTGTGATTTATAGGCCCCCAGGACAAATAGAAGAGTTAGATAATCTACTAGTTGAGGAAATAACTAAAATGACAATGAAGGGGAAGTTATCATCATGGGTGACTTTAATCTTCCTGATGTGAATTGGAAAACCAAAATAGCTGCTTGTGCCAGGAGCACACATATTCTAAACTCCCTACTGGGATTGTCTCTAAAACAAGTCATTGAGGAGCCAACTCGTAATGAGGCCATTCTAGATTTAGTGTTAACAAATGGAGATTTGATATCAGATATTACTGTAGGTGAAAATTTAGGATCCAGTGATCATCAGTCAGTGTGGTTTAATATAAGAACAGTGACTGAGTCACACCACACAAAAACAAAAGTTTTAGACTTTAAAAAAACAGACTTTTCTAAAATTAGAATATGTGTAAAGGAGTCATTATCAGACTGGAGCAATTTAAATGGAGTCCAAGAGAAATTGGATTATTTAAAAGTTGCACTGCTGAAGGCAACAAAAAATTGCATTCGGCTTGTCAGTAAAAGCAAAAAATTCAAGAAACCACTGTGGTACTCCGCAGATGTGGCCAAAATAGTAAAAAAAATAAAAGTTAGCATTTAGTAATTATAAAAAAAACAGAGTGATGAAGACTGAATGATCTATAAGATTAGACAGAAAGAGGCTAAGCAAGTTATAAGAGCTTCCAAATCTCACACAGAAGAGAAAATAGCACAGTCAGTAAAAAAAGGCGACAAAACATTTTTTAGATACATAAATGAGAAAAGGAAAGTAAAACAAGGATTAGTTAGATTAAAAACAAAAGAAGGAAGGTATGTAGAAGAGGATAAAGGTCTAGCTGACTGCCTCAATTAATATTTTTGTTCGGTATTTACGGATGAAAATGAAGGAGAGGGACCTCAGTTAGTAAAAAAGGACAAATGAGTCATTTATTACATGTGAGTTTACAGAGGAAGATGTTCTATTTCAACTGTCAAAAGTAAAGACAAATAAGTCAATGGGACCTGATGAAATACACCCAAAGTTATTAAAAGAGCTTAGTGGTGTACTAACAAAACCATTAACAGATTTATTTAACCAATCATTGTTAACAGGAGTAGTCCCAGAAGATTGGAAGTTAGCGAATGTGGTGCCCATTCACAAGAAAGGTAGTAGGGAGGAGTCGGGCAACTATATGCCAGTAAGCCTTACTTCAGTAGTGGGGAAAGTAATGGAAACCATGTTAAAGGATAGGATTGTTGAACATCTAAAAACACATGGATTTCAAGATCAGAGACAACATGGGTGTAACGATACCTTACCTTTTCTCTCCGGACCCGCGCAGCGCGGTGTCCTCTCTTCTTGCTTCCGGGAGGCGGCACAGTTTCTCGGACACTGGACGCTCCAGATACGCCTCTTCTTATGACGCGGTGCATGCACGCCGACGTCAGCATAATTTTCCCACGGGTACTCGGACATTACCACACCCCCGGACCTTTTGGGGGCATGGATTTAAAGCTAAAGGAACCACACTATAAAAAGGCACCCTTTTCAATTGTTCAGCGCCCTATTGTTGTTCTTGCTAGTTCCCTTTAGTGCTCTTGAGAACATTTATTTGTATTTACTGGTATTTGACTTTTGATTTTTCCTCTGACTATTCTACTCTCTGGTTTCCTGATTTTGGCTTGGTTATTCTCATGTGCCTGCTTTCCGTACTCCCTTGACTCTTGGCTATTCCTTCGACCACTCTTTGGCATTTTGAGTCCGGCCATTCTAAGGTCCGGTAGACGTCACTTTCTAATTACACTCTGCGTGTAGGGATCAATGTCGTGACAATGGGTTTACTTCAGGGAGATCATGCCAAACTAATCTTATTGATTTTTTTGATTGGGTAACTAAAATAATAGATCAGGGTGGTGCAGTAGACATTGCTTACCAAGATTTCAGTAAGGCTTTTGACACTGTTGCACATAGAAGGCTTATCAATAAACTGCAATCTTTAAGTTTGGATTCCAATATTGTTGAATGGGTAAGGCAGTGACTGAGTGACAGGCAACAGAGGGTTGTAGTCAATGGAGTATATTCAAAGCTTGGGCTTGTCACCAGTGGGGTACCTCAGGGATCTGTAATTGGACCCATTCTCTTTAATATTTTTATTAGTGATATTGCAGAAGGTCTTGATTGTAAGGTATGTCTTTTTGCTGATGATACTAAGATATGTAACAGGGTTGATGTTCCAGGAGGGAGGCACCAAAGGGCAAATGATTTAGGTAAACTAGAAAAATGGTCAGAGTTGTGGCAACTGACATTTAATGTGGATAAGTGCAAGATAATACATCTTGGAGGTAAAAACCCAAGGGCAGAGTACAGAATATTTGATAGAGTCCTAACCTGAACATCTGAGGAAAGGGATTTAGGGGTGATTATAAGCTCTTAAAGGTAGGCAGACAATGTAATAGAGCAGCAGGAAATGCTAGTAGAATGCTTGGTTGTATAGGAAGAGGTATTAGCAGTAAAAAGAGGGAAGTACTCATGCCATTGTACAGAACACTGGTGAGACCTCACTTGGATTATTGTACGCAGTACTGGAGACCGTATCTCCAGAAGGATATTGATACTTTAGAGAGAGTTCAGAGAAGGGCTACTAAACTGGTTCATGGATTGCAGGATAAAACTTACCAGGAAAGGTTAAAGGATCTTAATATGTATAGCTTGGAGGAAAGACGAGACGGGGGGGATATGATAGAAACATTTAAGTACATAAAGGGAATCAACACAGTAAAGGAGGAGACCATATTTAAAAGAAGAAAAACTACCACAACAAGAGGACATAGTCTTAAATTAGAGGGGCAAAAGTTTAAAAATAATATCAGGAAGTATTACTTTACTGAGAGGGTAGTGGATGAATGGAATAGCCTTCCAGCTGAAGTGGTAGAGGTTAACACAGTAAAGGAGTTCAAGCATGCGTGGGATAGGCATAACGCCATCCTAACTATAAGATAAGGCTAATTAAAAGTATTTTGAAATTTTGGGCAGACTAGATGGTCCAAATTGTTCTTATCTGCCGTCACATTCTATGTTTCTATACATGAATTGACCGCCAAGAGAGGAGCGCTGGATATTGCGTCAATGGAATCTCTCTGCCATTATCCCCTATCAGGTTTGACTCCACTCAAGTCATTGTATTTCCAAATTCACACCCCAGGATGTCAACAAAATGGTTCCACAACCTTAAACAGACCCCACACTGCAAACTAACTTAGCCAAGCCCTCTGGTGAGCAGCTATTCTGCAGTAACCCACCCAACTTACTTTCCCTCAGCATATTTTCCCATCCAGAAAAAAAGTCATCTTCCACTGCCTTCCAGGATCCCACAGTCACTATCTTATATTATAATTCTAACAGGAAATAATACCCTGAAACTGTATATAAATTACATTTATCCAAACCACAGTAAAACATAAGCTGAACTGCGAACATTTAATTATTTACTTACAAATTCCCAAGTCTGCAGATAGTCCTCCCCAACATCTATATCAAAATATTCAGAAACCCACTGCACATATGTACTTATCCAAACAAAAGGCCTCATATCAATTAGCTCAATGCCTTTACTGGGTGCATCACTGCCTGATCACTGCCTCATACTATGAGTGCAATCTTACCAACAACCAATGCACTGCCATTCACAATATCCCCATTAGAGTGCCTCTACAACCCTCAGCATCTAACCAAACACTCCAATATCTCCAGAGTGACCCCCACTAACATTGTTCTCCCAAACTTACATAACAACCCCCTAGCTATCCACTACCATTTGCCTAGAATGATCTGACCTGGATACCTCAAGACACTGACATGATGCCCCCCATTTCACCCTCCATCTAGACAGCCTATTACCCCTAGAATACCCCACTACCATATTAGACAAGATATCAGATGCTTCCTTATACTAGAATTGTCCCTCAGACAGCCCATTTTTATATATATATATATGTCCTGCATACTGCATCCTATTTGAGACATCAGAGACGTCTACATCTACACACTTCCTTAGATGGGGATTATTCCGTCCACGCGTATTACAGCTGAGCTCTAAATTAGCTCTAACAAATGGGAGTGCTATCACATAAGATTATCTCACCACTCTTCACCAACTATACTGTACTGCACTATTGTATAATTTTTGTATTTTTTTTTTAGGTCAACTGTATGTACAACTATCAAAAGAATTGTGTATGTATATATTTATATATATTTCTTATATATTTCTGGGGCGCGGTCTCCTACCATCTTTTTGTAGCCCATTACCCCTGAATTGTCCAAGTCCCCGATTTCACATACCCCCTACCCCTAGGATCATGATGTCCCCCTGTCCCTGGAATGCTACCCAGCCCCCTCCCTATTTCAGATAACCCCCTACTTTAATGTTGAATCAAGATATCATTTCAACTCTGTTTGCCCTATATACCTTATTTCATGTCATATACTGTACACTGACAGTGGCAATACTCTAAATGTAAATATATAACACAGGCAATTTTCAAGTACAATTTTGAGTATATATGTTCTGCAAAATCTACAAAAATATTTGTTTTCAGTTCAGTATCAGATAATTTTATCACAATGGCCATGTTTCTTTTTCATTATTTTTAAATGCATTTGTGGGACAATTTATAGACTTCCATTTTCATTTGATTATTCCAAAACTCACCCATTTGCTGTGTTGTTAGTTTTGTAATATGTGCAACTTTGTGTTTTAAACTGAGAAGTAGAAAGAAAATCGAATGGGGAAAACGTCCCACAGCCCGGAAAAAAGGAGGTGGATGGTTGGCACAAGGTCACCTGCTTCCATACTCCCTTTAATAGGGGGTAACCCTTCCTTTTTCAACTATATAAAACAAGAGCAGGGTCCCTCCAAAACAGAAGGAGGGTCCCAGGGAGGAAGAACGATAAAGAAACAAAAGGAGACCCTAACTTTTATTGCATCTAAGATATTAAAAAGTAGACAAGAAAAAAGGGGGGGCTAAAACATTAATTCTGAATTGTAGTTATCGTCCATGCTTTAGCCAATGCCACAGACTCACTTCAGTTGCTACACTTTGTGCTGTATATTGCCTTATGGTGCTTTCACTGCCACTCATCCACTTTGGGTTGTCTCCCAGGCCATGATGAGTAAGACGGGTTTGCTCCTACTTCTCCGCTTCACAAAGCCTGGCCTGCTTAGGAGCCGATGTTTGGAGACCCGGAGACCCCTCAGTTCCTGCGGTAGGGTCGATATCCTGAGGGACTTCCATTTTGCAAGTTGTCTCATGAGGCAGTGGATGGCTTAAGGGTACACTGTCCATCTTGGCTAATGGCCAAGAAGACGAGCGGGTCGCCGAGACGCCACCGGGAATCACAGCATTCACGGGCGAGGTGAGTAATTGGTGTTCATGACGGGATTCTATCCACTTCCAGAAGGCCGTGCACACTGCATCAAATGCTGCCAGAAACCTGAGTTCCCATTCGAGCAAGGGGTCGATGTGGTGGCCATCTTAACTATACCACGTGTGCTTGCTGTGTCAGGATAATGAACCTCTTTGCAGCTGGACTTGAAGTAGCTGAGCCTAGTGGGGACCGGGATATCCATAGTCGGTCCACGGGGGGGCAGTAGCTGCAGTTGTTGCTAGCGCCGGCAGTTCCAGCCCGGGAGATTGGTCACCTCTCCCTTCCACGGAGCACCTAAGGTGCGTAGGCCGCACAGCAATTCCTGAACACAGGTTGTAAACTGAGGTTTCAAACTTGCTCACTAGAGCTCCCCGACACACTGGAACAGGTGAGTATTCGATTTGGTATACCTTGAGGTGAGAGTCCCACCAGAAAATCACTATTTTCAATCAAGATATGTGGAGCTCACATAAAGCATTTTTATTCACCAAGATGCGCCGCTTCAATCTCAGAAACATAGCACACATCCGCCCCTATTTTACACCAGACGCAACTAATATGCGTGTCCATGCCATTGTTCTTTCTTGCATTGTCCACTGCAATCCCCTTCTCAGTGGTCTTACCACTCTATAATGAATGCAGCGGTGAGGCTCATTTTCCTGTCCGCCCGAACCTCCCACGCCTCCCCCCTCTGTCAGTCTCTACATTGGCTTGCAGTTAGATATAGGGCTCAATTGAAGATTCTGGTGTTTGCTTACAAGTCCGTACATAATGCTGCTCCAACCTACCTATCCTCCCTAATACACAAGTATGTCCTGTCGAGGCCCCTGTGCTCTGCCAAAGACCTATGTCTATCCTCTGTCCATACTCCCACATTTGATGCTCGCCCCAAGACTTCACCAGGACTGCACCTTTTCTGTGGAACTCCCTTCCTATCTCCGTTAGACTTTCACCCAGTCTCCACTCCTTCAAAAAATCTTTGAAAACACACTTCTCCAGGAAAGCATATAATTTAAATTGTTAGCGGATTTTCATACCCCCCCATGACTCCTCTCCCGCAACTGTGAAAAATAACCAAAGTTCTCAGTGAATACTTTTCTAGCAATCTGTTTCAATACCCCTACTTATACCTTTTGTGTCATTATACCCCACTTCCTCTAGCATGTAAGCTCATTGAGCGGGGCCCTAAAGCCCTCTGTTCCTGTGCGTCCATTTGTCTGGTTACAATTACGTGTCTGTACAGCGCTATGGAACTTATAAATAGATATATAGTTAATACATTGCTAAACAAAAATACAAACACCAGTCAAGCCATAAGACTTGCTTTTCCCATAAAAATCTCACTTTAACAGTGCTCTCACTACTGCAGGGGATTCTGGGTAGGCGTATGCAAATTAGCTCAACAAAGAACCACATTTTTGCCTCACAATTCCACTTTATACATGGATTCTTTGGAGTATGTGTCTGCTGTATACTACAGCTTTGAAACACAACTCAGGAAGAGGAGCAAAGCCAGTGAACCACTTAGTTGTTAATGCAACTCATCAGCATGAGGTTGGTTACTGGCTTGCTATGGAGGCTTGGTGTTACTTGTAAAGTACATACCAATAGAGTTGGCGGGGATTTTCCACAACTCTTTTGGTATGTATGTATATATATATATGTATATATATATATATATATATATATATATATATATTCTCTTGCCCCCTCTATGGAAGCTGATCATACCCATCCAAATACTTCAGACTAACCCATGGTCTTAGTCACCCTCCCTTTTATTCTTGTCAACTTTTCAATATCTTAGATTGTTTCTTTGCTGTTCGCCCAATTTTGAGTTTAATATTTGGACTATTCAAACATCTTACCCGTCTGCTGCATTGTTCCACTTCTCGTGTTTCACAATTTTGGACACAGAGATTGCCTGTTCAGTGGCTTCATTTGTGCTTAAGTTGTGGTTTCCCATAACAACACGATAGGTGCGAGAGCTGTATATGTGGGACAAAAAAATGTAAAAAAATTAAATGTTGTTGTGTGTGATGTGTGTTGCCATGTGGGCAGATGAGTGTGCTATGAGTGTGGAAGCTGGGATGTGAATCGTAAAAATTGGGAGAGGAAATTAGGTGTGGGAGTGATAGGAGAGGGGTTGGAAGGAATAGTTGGGAGTGATAGGAGGTTGCAGCGAAGAATGGATGAGTTGGTGTGATGAAGAAAGAGAGATGGAGGGATTGCCGGGAGCAATGGCTCACCTAATGCAGAGAGGTTCCTGTTTTTTTTGGAGCCCCCTCAAGTGCAAAAGAGTCCAAAAGGTAGATATCTATCTGTTGGAGAACTCCAGCGATGCTATGCTAGCTGGGGATCTACTATTTGCCAATCCAGGGTTGTATTTGTGAGAAGCGTTTGTGCGTTTGAATGTAAGAATGTTTTTGTGTGAAGTATGTGTGTGCATGTAAGGGTGTATTTGTATGCACCCTTTCCATTGGAATGCAGTGATGTACTTGTGTGTAGTGTTTGAGATTGAATGCAGAAGTGTGTTTGTATGTGGTGTTGGCTTTTAAATGCAAGTGTGCTTTTGTGTTATATGTTGATGTTTGAATGAAGAGATGTTTGTATATAATTTTAGTGTTTTAGTACAGGGGTGTGTTGGAGTTAGAATGAAGGGATGTGATTGTTTATAATTTTGATGTTTGAATGCAGGGCTGTGTTTGAATATAATATTTGTGTTAGATTGCAGGTGTGTGCATGCATGTTGTGTTGGTTGTGTTTGATTGCTTGGATTCATGCACATACACTGCCACATACATTCTTACACAGATGTACATACACATTTACACACAGATACATACATACATATAAACACACTGACACATACACACACATTCATATCCACACTGACATGCACTCACATACACAGCTACACACACCTACACAGACGCACACACACCTCTATACAGACGCACACCCTAACACACATATGCACACACCCTGACACATCTACACACCCACACCCTGGCACACACACACACACACACACACACACACACACACACACAGAGATGCACATAATGACACACAGATACTCACACAGATACACACCCTGACACACAGATGCACTCCCTGACACACATTTGCACATACACACAAACACCCTGACACATGCACACACAGACACATGCACACACCCTGTCAGATAGATACACACATCTTGACACACAGATGCACAGACACGCACACTGACACACACACACAAACACATTTACAATTTTAGACAGATACACACATTGATATATACATACACACACCTTGACATATAGACACACACACACACACACACACACACACACTCTGACATACATATACACATACACACACACACACACACACACATAAAAGTAAATAATTTTAATATTTGCAGCCACCCTGTTAGCATATCTTTTGTGTCCAGGAGGGTGGCTTGCTTGGCATCCTGCAAGCTGAGACTGATGTGAGTAAGTGTGGGGTCTGCAGCAGCTCACCCCTCCTTCTCTTCCTCCAGCTGCCTGTGCTGCCACCTCCTCCCTCCTACATGGCTCTCTGTATGATATGGGAAGAAGTCTCTGCCTCTAACTTCCTCTCAGCTGGTCAAAACTACAGGGACCCGGTCACGCTCTTAAAGGGTTGCTGTGCCGACCAGTCCTCTGTTTGGCAAAACCCATCGGATGGCCCCAAGTGCATGGGCCACTTGATGGTATGTCCATGATTGTGCAGACCCTGGTTCCACCACTAGCTGGGATTAATGATGATGGGAATAGAGTGTGTAAATAAATAAATAAACCTAAATAATGTTTATTCCCCATCCCATAAGACTTATCTGACCATGGAGGGAAAATCCTAATCCCTGGTGGTCTGGTGAGAGATGCATTATAGATAGGCAATGTATCTCCCCATATGCCTGCTGTCTGTGGCATTTACTGAGCATTGCCTGTTGGTAAGTCGAGGGGATGTAATGGTACAGCCTCCTGCTCACTTACAAGCTCTGCTCGGTGAAGACCTCTAATGCTGCACTATACCACCAATGGTAAGCAGCAGCAATGGAAATACCACCACTAAACCACCAATAGTAAGCAGCAACAATGGTAATACCACCACTATACCAGCAATGGTAAACCACCACTATACCCCCAATAGAAAGTAGCAGCAATGGTAATACCACCAATGGTAATACCACCACTATACCCCAGATAGAAAGTAGCAGCAATGGTAATACCACCACTATACCAGAAATGGTAAGCAGCAGCAATGGTAAACCACCACTATACCACCAATAGAAAGTAGCAGCAATGGTAATACCACCACTATACCAGCAATGGTAAGCAGCAGCAATGGTAATACCACCACTATACCATCAATGGTAACAGCAGCAATGGTAATATCACCACTATACCACCAGTAGAAAGCAGCAGCAATGGTAATACCACCATTATACCACCAATAGAAAGTAGCAGCAATGGTAATACCGCCACTATACCAGCAATGGTAAGCAGCCGCAATGGTAATACCACCACTATACCACCAATTGTAACAGCAGCAATGGTAATATCACCACTATACCACCAATGGTAACAGCAGCATTGTATGGTGCGCAGCTGTATCACTTTTCTTCACCCACAACATTAAATAATATACATAGTATTGATCAAACTGATGTTAAAATAAATAAATAGGTGAAAGGCTGGTCTTGCTTCTTGGGTGCATTAGGGTGTGTCTGGGTACACCCGGCACATCATGAGCGCATGCCTATGCTAACTGCAGAATAGCAAGGAAGACCATAGACACTGACAGTCAGTTTTCAAACACTGTCTGACGCTGGAGGTGTTAGGACATCCAGTGCCGTTTAGACGACCAAAAGTTGTCAAAGAAGCCAGAAGTCCCTCTAGTGGCTGTCTGGTAGACAGCCAGTAGAGCAGGACTTAACCCTGCAATGTAAATATTGCAGTTTATGAAAACTACAATAATTACACTTGCAGGGTTAAGGGTGATGGGAGTTGGCACCCAGACCACTTCAAAAGGCTGAAGTGGTCTGGGTGACTACAATGTCCCTTTAAGGTAAGGCTGCTCCAAAGGATGAATTTGTGCACTAAAGGTATAAGGGTATTACAGCTGAGCATGGCATCACTACATTACAACTATAATGTGATAAAAGCATAAAGTCTATGTCTGACTTCAATACCCTAGAACAGGAGTAGACTACTTTCATCATCCCTCATGCTTTGCCTTCATTATGGCTGTGTGAGGACCTCCAGCGTCGCTCATTTCCCCATAGGAAAGCATTTAAAAGCACTTTCAATGATTTTCTATGGGGAGCTCTAATGTGCATGCACGGCATTGCCGCGCATGAGCATTAGGTCTCTCTGGCCAGTGGGCGGGATCAGTCTCGCCCACTGGCCGACGCAATCACTGGGAGGAGCGGCGGCAGAGGAATAAGCAGCAACGTGGGACATCGTCGCTGCCTCTGGTAAGTTACTGAATGGATTTTCACCACTTCAGCAACCAAGGATGGGAGGTGGGAGGGAGAGGGTTACCTGCAGTGCCAGGAAAATTGATTGTTTTCCTGGCACTGGAGTTTCCCTTTAACTGCATTACAGTTTTAATATTCTTAATTTGTGATGTAAAAGAAATAAAGATGCATGTTGAGGGGATACATTAATATTTCAAAGAAAAAACTAATTGTGTTCCTGAAGTGATTATTGTATGTTAATATAGTATTGAATTGTAATATATAATTTATGAACCAGCAATAGTGTATGAATTGATTTATGGATTTGGACTGTATACATACACGTCTACACAGTGAGCAGTGGTCAGGACACGGTTAGGACGAATCAGAGAACCTCCACAGGTGTGATGATAGCTGTTGCCAGACTGATACTGGAGTGAAACCTGATGAAAAAGAGCAAATACATTTATAATTATCATAAAGCTATGATATGGGGGGATCACCAGAGGATGCTAATGCGTTTCAAGCCTCATGGACACTTATTTTTAGGCAATTTGACATTTTCTGACTAATTAGTAAAAAGTCAGAGTTTAGTGTAACTGTGTTTATTTCAGAGTGAAGGCTCTTTTACTAGACAGTGATTGTAACAAAGTGAAAGGGAACTCAATGTTTTGTGCCCAAATAATCTACACTGAAAAAAGTATCCAATTTAACCTACATTTTCAACCTGGAATCTCAAGTCACTTCAATTGTCTATTAAATGAATAAATTAAGTAATTGAGATAATTAAGTAAATTAGCTAGATAGAAGTCAATATTTAATATAAATTCTAAATTACAATAAAGCATGTATTATTATTACATATTATTATTGTTATTATTACATATTAAATATTAGCAGTGGATCCTGTAGAGTGTGCTGAAATAAGAATTTCCACTTTTTAAATACAATATATCAGGTTTTTGTTTTTTTATAAAATCCATTTTACTTGGGAATTAACGTTTACCTGCCAGGGCCATGCATTTTTGGCTGCATCAGTTCCTCCAAACATCCAGGGATTTATATCCTCCAAAAACTGGATGTCATCAGCACAATGTCCTATGGGAATTGAATGATTTGGGAAATATTACTTTAAATGCATTTAAATCAATGGTACTTGAGACTTATACTAGTGATGATGCCCCAACAGCAACCAAAATAATTAAAGGGACACTAGAACAACTACAGCTTAATGTAGTTGCTCTGGTGAGTATAGTCAGTCCCTGCTGGCTTTTTGCAATAAACACTGTCTTTTCAGTGTTTACATTACAGCATAGTGATATATCCACTGGCCACTCCTCAGATTGCTACTAGAGGTGCTTCCTGGGGCAGTGCTGCACAGTGTGCAGCACTGAGATTCAGTGTCTCCAACCTCTGCATAGAGACACTGAACTTTCCTCATTCAATGCATACCTATAAGGAGAAGGTGATTGGCCAGGGATGTGTTTGGCTTGTACTAGCTCTGCCCCTAATCTACCTACTTGACAATCTCAGCCAATCCAATGCTTTCCTATAGGAACACCTTGTGATTGCCTGAGATCATCACTTCTGATTGTCAGCCAAAGTGGCAGATCAGAGACAGAGCCAGCACCAGCAGACTGGAATATATATAGGATTTTACTATATTTAGAGGTGGCAGGGGGACTAGACATTGTTTTTAACTATGTGGTCAGGAATACATGTTTGTGTACATGTATTTAAAACAAATGCACATATTTATAGTAACATAGTTAAAAACAGACACATGCCCATCAAGTTCAGACTCTCTCACATCTCTTTTCATCTGCAAGCAACAAAACATGACTTTCAATGTTTATTGCAAGATCATTTATAAATATGTTTAATAGAAGCGGTCCCCTAACAGAACTCTAATGGACACCACATTTGTCCAGCTTGAAAATGTACCATTAATGACAACTCTCTGTACTCTTGTTGATAACAAGGTAACTTTATTATAAATATATGAATATGAATTATTTTGAAATCTTGAAAATTACAACCTTAAAAACTTACTATGTGCAAGCTATTGGATAATGATATAACTGTTGATGAGTAAAGGTATTCTGAAAGAGGTTAAATATCTGGGAAAAACTCCCACCAGGGTGCTCCAAACAGGTAGGTTGATTTTCCCAAGCATATGCAATAGTAACAAGTATGAAAGTCTGGGCACTCCCGTTGGTTTCTTTAAAGAATTTTCTGCCCACTCACTTGACATCTTCAATATTGATGATCTCAGACAAACTGCTAATGTACCCTAATATATATGGTTTTACCTGTTAAAAAAAAAGTTTTTACATGCTAACACATCCAGACAAAGACAAAAAACTTTGGATGTATGACATGATCCACAATGACTCTCGAACTGAGGAGCTGCCTTATTATAAGTAATTGAAGGGTTCTGCAGACCTTTTTAGGCTGGTTGTCCCCTCCCCGCCTTCCCCCGCCTTTCACTGTTATCTTTCATCCCTTTCCCTTCCCTCTCCTGTTCACCTTGGTTGAGCCACTCTTGGTGAGACGAACTCACAGACGAGCTGCCAAACATGCAATGTCCTTATACCTGAACAAATCATCTAATGCTAACAGACACAGTGATTGATATGACATAAGACACTATTCTCTATAGCCCCTACGACTCCAACATGGTAATCCATCTAATATCACCTAATGGGACAGGGAGTAACCCTGCTACACAACAGATATACTACAGATATAAGGTAGATGCATGAGAGTAAATGCCAGACGATTTACTTAAAGCTTGGCCGCTAGAGACCTTATAGACCCACACAGTCCATGTAGCACACCCTATTCCTGCTCAAACCTAGGACGCTATGATATATGTGTCATTATTGGTTATGCACTATATTGAACATTGCAGTGTTGTATATCTGTTCTGATACAAAATTATGAAGCATGTATGTAACAAGTCTACATTTTTTTATCCCTCCCTCCCTTTTTCTTCTGTACCTTATCTGTGTTTATTTTATGACAAAATAAATATTGTCAAATTGAAAAAAAAAAACTTCTCTATCATTATAGCCCCTATAACGAACCTCACTAAGAAGACTGCCAATCAGTATGCTTGGCCCCACGAGGCAATGGAGAGCCTGAAGAGAGCTTTTGTTTCCACTGTTATCCTCAGACATCCTGACCCTTCCTTTTGTATTAGAAGTAGATGCTTCTGAGGTAGAAGTAGGAGCTATTCTTTCCCAGCGCTTGTCCCCTGACCAACTTTGCACCCATGTGGTTTCTTCTCTAGGAAACTCTCACAGGTGAAACAGAACTATGCTATTGGCAATAGAGAACTATTGGCCATTATCGTAGCCTCGAAGGAGTGGAGACATCTCCTAGAAGGCTCAAAAGATCTCATCACGGTGCTAATGGATCATAAGAACCTTCTGTACTTTGGAGAGGTGAAACAATTGAATTCCAGGCATTCTAGATTGTCTCTCTTTCTGTCCAGATTTAATTTTATAATTACTGATAGACCTGGACTACGCAATACCAAAGCCGATGCTTTGTCCAGGCAGTTTGATGTGAGTGAAGAGGAGAGAACCAAGGAGTGTTATATCATTCCCCTAGAAAGAATTGTAGCTTCAACAGTTCTTTCCGTCTCCTCTTCACTGTTAAGACACATCATATCTACTCAATCTGAGTCCCCTGAAGACATGTCTAGCGATAAATTGTTTGTTACACCTACTGTCAGACAATAAAGTTATGTCTTAATGTCATGACAGCAAACCCACCGGGCATCCTGGAATAATCAAGACCACAAACCTTGTAGCTCGTGACTTCTGGTGGCCTTCTGTAGAGAAGGACACGAAAGACCATGTGGATTGCTCATACCTTTAACCCAACCCACTAAGCCCTGGTCCAATTTGTCTATTGATTTTATAGTAGAACTTCCCCCTTCTAACAGACGTACTGTCATACTTATGGTCGTAGATAGGTTTTTCAAGATGGCACATTTCATAGCCCTGAGGAAACTCCCCATCTCAGCTGAATTAGCTAGGATTTTCTTCAGGGAGTTATTCCGTCTACATGGCATACCAGAACAAATAGTATCTGTCAGAGGTACTCAATTTCTTTCTCGCTTCTGGAGGACCTTTTGGTCGGAGATGGGTATTGAATTGTCCTTTTCCTCCACTTACCATCCTCAGACTAATGAAGCTGCCGAACGTGCCAAACCAGTCTCTTGAGCAGTATCTACGTTGTTTTGTTTCTCATCACCAAGATAATTGGGTTGACCTGCTTCCTTGGGCTGAGGTTGCTCGCATTAATGCTGCTCATGAATCCTCGGGTTTTAGCCCTTTTTACGTAGTCTATGACGGGCATCCTGTTTTTCTCCTGACTGCATTCTTCTCACAGGGGATGCCAACTCTGGATGAGCACATGGCTGGTTTACGTAGTACTTGGGAACAGGTTCGAAAGCTATTGGCTAATGCTGCTCAGAAACACAGGCAGATAGGCATTGTTGTGTAGTTACTTCCTATGTGGTGGGGGATAGCGTTTGGCTTTCTACCCAAAATATCAGTCTTCGTGTGCCCTCCATTATGTTCGCTCCTCGTTTCATTGGTCCTTTCCTCATCTTGCGCAAAGTGAATCCTGTATTGTATGCTCTAGAATTGTCTCATTCCATAAGTATACCTCATGCCTTCTATACCTCCCTGTTAAAACCTCTGTGATCTGTAATCGATTTACTGGACCTCACACTTCTCAACCTCCTGTATCAGTTGAGGAGGTTGAGTAGTATGAGGATGTTGCTATCCTTGACTCTAGGTTCCTAAGGGGTAATCTCCAGTATCTGGTCCATTGTAAGCAGTATGGCCCTGAGGTGTAGGCATGACGTCTCTCCTGTTCTTAAAGTGAGCACATCATCCGCCTAATCTATTTTGAGTCACAATGATGACATGGACCTATCAGAACATAGATAAACCTATTTAAGGCTTGTTTTAGCCCCCATTTATTACCATATAGTGGTGTCTTTTTAGATCCTTGCTTAATGCTCCTAGAGATTCCCTTGTGATTTCTGGTATCCTGACCTCAGCTTCATATTTGACTTGTGATTTCTGGTATCCTGACCTCAGCTTCATATTTAACTTGTGATCTCTGGTATCCTAACCCAGCTTGATATTTAACGCGTACATTTTCTGGTATCCTGACCCAGCTTTGTTTTGACTTTGTGTATTTCTGTATCCCTGACTTTGATTTTTTCTTGACCATGATTCTCGCTATATCAATACGTTAAGTTCGGCCATTCTAAGGCTTGGAAATACGTCTTTCAGATCCACCTTTTGTGGGTTACCTTTTTCCTGCATGTCGGGGTTTGACTCCCGTTACTGTCTCTTCCCTCCATCACCTTTTGTGTGTCTTCCTTCCACTAACCCAAGCCTCTTTGGTGAGTATTTTAGCTCCAGTCACATTGTCTCCTTCTCCCCTTCACCAGCCCTCTGTGTGCCTCTGTCCCCCATCCCCCATCCTATTTGTCTTCTTATTTTGACCCTTTCCAAGCCCTTATGTGTCTCTTTCTTCCACATGAGCACTTCTGTATTTTTCTTTCCCCACAGGCCCTCTTGTTTCCCTTCCTCAGCCCCTCTGTGTGTCTCTTTTTCACATTTCCCAGCCCTTCTGTGTGTTTCTTTCTCCCCAAAATTAATTTTGTGTGTTTCTTTCTTCCCCAGCCTGTCTCTTACTCCCCCCAAATCTCTTTGTGTGGCTCTCTCTGCCAATATGTGTGTCTCTTTTTTTCCAGCCCCTGTGTGTCTCTGTCTTTCCCAGCACCTCCATGTGTCTTATCACCCCCAACCCCTCTAAGTGTCTTATTTCCCCCCCAGCTCCCCTGTGTGTCTTATTTCCCCCATCCCCTCCATGTGTCTCATTTTCTCCAGACCCTCTATGTGTCATTCCCTTCCCTGCCCCTCCATGTGTCTAATTTCCTACCCAGCCCCTTCATGTATTACCCCAGCTCATTCATGTGTCTAATTTCTCCCCCCTATGTCTGCTCACTTATCCTGTAGCGTGGCTGAGCAGACTGAGAAAGAGGATCTTGTGTATCCTCTACCCAGTTTGAAAGAATGCGCTCTCAATGAGCACTTCCTGTCAGACCGGGTAGAGGATACAGAAGATCTGCTCAGTCATGCTACATGAAGTGACTATTAGGAAGGGAGCACACTGTGCTGTGGGCTTCATGCCTACCTGTCACCCGGCAAATGCACCCCTAAGGCCGGTGCACCGGCTCTAAAGGTATGCCGGTCCACTGGGAAATTCCCTGGTATCCCAGTGGGCAAGTCCAGTCCTGTCTACACTCCAGGACATACTTTAAAAGTGAAATAAAGGTAATAAAAATGTAAATAAAATAATATATTCCTTCTAGTTATGTATTAATAAAATGAATTCAATATATCTTCTCATAATACTTTGATAATTCTTCAGGTTAACAATTTTAAATAGTTTGAAGCATCTTTAAGTGTTTTTTTTTTGTTTTTACAATACTGTTAATTCTACTTTTAGTACAGAATTCAGATTACCTTCTTTGAATTCTAACAGAATTCTACACGCTGAGTTGTGAGAATATTCTAAGAATTTTCAGTAAAATTTGAAGAGCCGCTTACCGGAGAAACGTGCGTCGGGGCTTGAGACTCAGCCTCTCGATTAAATTCTTAGACCACTCTTGTTTTGATTAATAGAAAGTTTTGGGATTCTCTTCAATAATCTATTTAACACTTCGGGTGGCTTGTGGCTTCGGACTGATTTAGCCATCTGCAAAACCACGGCGAGCACTGATACAGCGCAGTGATACACTGCAGACAAAAATTTGCCATTAAATTGACGCAGTGTTGTGTCTTGCAGGGGGTTCTTATGTTAGCAAGCTAGTTGAGCAGTTACTTATTTGGATAGGTGCCCTCGAAGGCACAGTTGAACTTCACACATCCATTAGAATAAATTCTGGATGTTAAATTTCATGCATGCTAGCACTAAATAGAATTTTCAGTTAGGAAGTCAGCTCAGTAGCCGATAATACAGAAAGGTGCCCTTGAAGGCACAGATCAAAGTTACATTAATTTAATAGATTCACTCTGGAATCCTACTTGTAACGCCAACTAGTACTAATAGATTTTACAATCTCCAGCATTTTTGATCATGGCACTAACATAACTGTTGCTAATTAATAATTGGATTTGGACTAGTTGTATTTATGCTCCTCATGCTGCTACAGCAATTGTATACTTTATTGCAACATTAATAAGTTACGTTATATAGCCCTTGCACATGTGTAGACCGTACTATCTAATGAGACTTTAGAATTCATAGTAAAGATATATATATATATATATATATATATATATATATCTTTCCTTAGGTCTGTCTACACAGACATTCTGTCTAAGGACATTTTGTCTATTGGTTTAATACTCTTTAAGTTTCATATATTATCTCTTCTAAATTCCCTTATCACACATTTACATTTTTGAAAGCATTTTTTTTGTCTACACTTTCTATAATTATTATTATTATTTATTTTTATCTATTCTATTATTAAAAGTTATGTTTTAAAATTATCTCAGCATAGGACAGTATTTCTCTCCTTCTCTGCTTAGAATTTTAAGTGTTATTTTCCAAAACGAAAAACTTACCACAAAGGACTAGAGCCAAAGGGAGAAGGAATCGGAACATTTTGAGTAACTCTCAGTCAATGAGCTTTGTTTAAGACTCATTGCCTCTTTTATACCTTGATTGTGGATGGAAAATTGAAGTGAACTAGAATATTTTGAAAACAGTGGGAATATATCAACAAGTTAATCATACAACTAATAACAAATGTGTTTAAACTGTAAACATATGAAAATATTATCTCACATAACAAGAATGATTGGGTAACCAAAAATAATAGATCAGGATGGTGCAGTAGACATTGCTTACCTAGATTTCAGTAAGGCTTTTGACACTGTTGCACATAGAAGGCTTATCAATAAACTGTAATCTTTAAGTTTGGATTCCAATATTGTTGAATGGGTAAGGCAGTGGCTGAGTGACAGGCAACAGAGGATTGTAGTCAATGGAATATATTCGAACCATGGTCTTGTCACCAGTGGGGTACCTCAGGGATCTGTACTTGGACCTATTCTCTTTAATATTTTTATTAGTGATATTGCAGAAGTTCTTGATGGTAAGGTATGTATTTTTGCCAAAGATACTAAGATATGTAACAGGGTTGATGTTCCAGGAGGGATGAGCCAAATGGCAAATGATTTAGGTAAACTAGAAAAATGGTCAGAGTTGTGGCAGCTGACATTTAATGTGGATAAGTGCAAGATAATGCATCTTGGACGTAAAAACCCAAGGGCAGAGTACAGAATATTTGATACCCTACTAACCTCAACATCTGAGGAAAGGGATTTAGGGGTGATTATTTCTGATGACTTAAAGGTAGGCAGACAATGTAATTGAGCGGCACGAAATGCTAGCAGAATGCTTGGTTGTATAGGGAGAGGTATTAGCAGTAGAAAGAGGCCATTGCCATTGTACAGAACACTGGTGAGGCCTCACTTGGAGTATTGTACGCAATACTGGACACCGTATCTCCAGCAGGATATTGATACTTTAGAGAGAGTTCAGAGAAGGGCTACTAAAGTGGTTCATGGATTGCAGGATAAAACTTTGCACAACAACATGTGAAATTGATTGTCACTCAGTGTTGCTTCCTAAGTGGACAGTTTGATTTCACAGATGTGTGATTTACCTGGAGTTACATTGTGTTGTTTAAGTGTTCCCTTTATGTTTTTGAGCAGTATATATATATATATATATATATATATATATATATATATAATACACAAGATCCAGCGCACTCACCTATCCACTAAACAGCAACTTCAATGTTGAAAGATTTTATTTTATTTTTTTTTAAAACACCTAATCTAGGCAAAAATAATGGGGGTTTAGTTACATTATATGATCATACATTGCATAAGCCTGCCACAACGTCAATGTACCCCATCTTTGGCAGGTCCTACACTAACAGCCTAATATCTGCTCTTATGAGATTAACTTACTTGGGGAAAAAAATTCCATCTGGGGCTCTCTGCAGTACAAGGCTCAATAGGGCCCTGGGATGAGGCACCTGTGACAGGGAGGGGTGCAAAACCAAGGCGTTGGCTAGACTCATTGAAGTTGCTGTTTAGTGGATAGGTGAGTGCGCTGGATCTTGTGTATTGTATTATTTGGCCCCCAGCAGCACCCCCATTTATGCATGTTAAGGTGAGTGCAGCCAACCCTCCCTTGTTTTATATATATATTTGGGAGTCTAGCCAACTCCTTGGTTTTGCACCCCTCCATGTCACAGGTGCCTCATCCCAGGCCCCTATTTAGCCTTGTACTGCAGAGAGCCCCAGATGGATTTTTTTTCCCCAAGTAGGTTAATCTCATAAGAGCAGACATTAGGCTGTTAGTGTAGGACCTGCCAAAGATGGGGTACATTGACGTTGTGGCAGGCTTATGCAATGTATGATCATATAATGTAACTAAACCCCCATTATTTTTGCCTAGATTAGGTGTTTAAAAAAAAAAAAAAAATCTTTCAACATTGAAGTTGCTGTTTAGTGGATAGGTGAGTGCGCTGGATCTTGTGTATTGTATTATTTGGCCCCCAGCAGCACCCCCATTTATGCATGTTAAGGTGAGTGCAGCCAACCCCTCTTGTTTTATATATATTTGGGAGTCTAGCCAACTCCTTGGTTTTGCACCCCTCCCTGTCACAGGTGCCTCATCCCAGGGCCCTATTTAGCCTTGTACTGCAGAGAGCCCCAGATGGAATTTTTTCCCCCATGTAGGTTAATCTCATAAGAGCAGACATTAGGCTGTTAGTGTAGGACCTGCCAAAGATGGGGTACATTGACGTTGTGGCAGGCTTATGCAATGTATGATCATAAAATGTAACTAAACCCCCATTATTTTGCCTAGATTAGGTGTTTTTAAAAAAAAAACAAATAAAATCTTTCAACATTGAAGTTGCTGTTTAGTGGATAGGTGAGTGCGCTGGATCTTGTGTATTATATATATATATATATATATATATATATATATATATATACAACATACAGGGTTTCCTTGCACTCATGCTTGTAGACAGTTGTAAGCCGGGTGCTTGTAATCCAGGGAAAAATTGCATATGGTGAAGTAGTGATCAGCACTCTCGGACTTTTGTTGAGTTTAAAACTTACAGTTTATTGAAATTCCATTTAAAAGATCAACGTTTCAGTTCCTATCTGGAACTTTCATCAGGATCAAACATATGAAACAATGCAAAACATTACATTTATATACCTCAAGTATTAGTGAAATTAAATCAATAATGACTTACCCCTGTGCTCAGAGTGATGGGTGTGTTCCCCTGGCGTCCACCATACCTCCGTGCGCATGCGCGGACGTGGCCCCGCCCCTACGTGTGCGTGATGACATCACGCGTTGCCGCGGCAACGCTAGAGTCACATGGGAAGAAACAGGAAGTGACTGATAGTGAATAGCATGTGTATCCGGTTGTTATGGCAACCCGGCAATGTAACTACAAAGTTATACATTCAATTAATATTCACAAGTACTAGTCCAATCATCCTGGTACTAGAACATAATGAAAAAATGAAAGGTTTATGAAACTATGCAATGATACTGATGTGTATGAAAAGTGCAAAGGAAGCTATATATATTTATATAGATATTAGTAAAAACCCTAATTCTGGCAAGTGAATACTAGCCTTAAAGTGCCAATGTGTAATGAAGTACTGAAGACCAGTACTATTATACTGGAAATAAAGTGCTTATGAAAAGGTGCTATAATGATAATAAAGTGCTAACAGTGATGTAATATTACTTATAGTAAAAAAGTGCTTTCCAGTGCAAATAGCAATTCTATATCAATGGATAAAAAATATATCAAAATATTGAGGGCTTGAAGGTATAGATTTACACATAAAAAACATCATAAAAAGTATCATAAAAATTATTATCATAAAAACAAAATTCCTATTGCTTTTTGGGGTCATAACTACAGAAATGAATGATAAGAAAGCATCTCATTGAGTCCTCTAGGTGCAATCGTGTTCAATTGGAAAATCCATTCTGTCTCTCTATTAAGGAGCATTTTGCCGCGGTCCCCTCCTCGCCTGGGTTTTGGGATATGATCTATTGCGATAAACTTCAAAGAGGAAAGAGGATGTTTCATTTCAAGAAAATGTTGTGCCACAGGTTGTTCTGAATGTCCATCCCTGAAAGCCACCCGTATTGCTGATCTGTGTCCCCGTATTCTCTCACATAGTGGGGTTTCAGTTTTGCCAATGTAGGCTAACCCGCATGGACACATTAATTTGTAGATCACAAAAGGTGTTTTACATGTAATTGTGTGTTTTATCTTAAACACCTTATTATTATGTGGATGTTGAAAGGATTTAGCCGGGGTCATATGGCTGCAAGTGACGCATCCCAAACATCGGACACTGTCTCGGTATTGGATATCAGTTCCCTGATTGTAACTGTTTATAGGATCTGTATGTACCAACATATCCTTTAGTGTTTTGTTTCTCTTGAAACTAATCAATGGATGTTCTTTAAAAACTTTAGGCAAAGTGTCGTCCGTTGCAAGCATCTTCCAATTTTGTTTGATAATTTTGACTATTTTGGGTGAAGCGTCATTGTAAGCCATTGGAAATACCAAGGACGGTGGTTTTTGGTACGTATGGCGGTATTGGCCATTTGCGCATCTTGTTGTGCTTTTAACAGTTCCTGTCTATAATAACCTCTTTCAAGGAATTTTTTATTCATCTCTTCCAACTGTTGTTGCATCTTGAGTTGATCTGAATTATTACGTATAACTCTTAAGAATTGTGCCTTAGGAAGCGATTTTTTCAACATTTTTGGATGTGCACTTTTATTGTGCAACAATGTGTTCCGATCGGTGTCTTTTCTATATAGACAATAAGATACTCCATGTTCTTTAACAGATATCTCTAAATCCAGAAATTGAATCATCTTTGTACTAATATTGGACGTAAACCTGACTGGAGTGTTAAGTTCATTCAGATAGTGAACCATTTGCTGTGCTTCCAATTCAGTGCCCTTCCAAAGGATCAACAAATCGTCGATGTAACGAAAATACGCAGTAATAAGATGATTAAATTTGGAAAAGATATGTTCTTTCTCATAAATATGCATATAGGAATTGGCATACATTGGGGCCATCGCTGCCCCCATAGAGGTGCCCGCTACTTGTAGGAACCAGTCATCTTCAAATCTAAAATAATTTTGTTGGAGAGTTAAAGACAATAATTCCAAGACAAATTCGATTGGAGGTCCCACATATGAAGTAGCCATGCATAAAATTTGTCTCATGGCTTCTATCCCCTCCTGGTGTGGAATAATTGTATATAGATTACTCACATCCATGGTGATTAGAATGATGGGTTCCTCGCCAAAGTCTAATGAGTCCAATTTCCTTATCAACGTCGGTGTATCCTTGATGCAAGTCTGTATCTCTGCTATGGGTGCTTGGAATAGGGAATCCAGCCATTTCGCAATCGGTTCTAAGATCCCTCCTATTGCTGATACTATCGGTCTCCCTGGAGGCTTAATGGGATTCTTGTGTATCTTTGGTATAGTGTAAAGAATTGGAGTCTTTGGATTCTTTTTCAATAGGTAGTTGTAGAGTTGAAGATCTATATATCCTGCTTCCAGTCCCAAGAACAGAGTATTCTCTATAATTGTTGCTATTTTCTTAGTCGGATCACCCTGTAAATGTAAGTATACTGTAGCATCTTGTAATTGCCGTCTGATTTCCCCAGCATAATCCTTGTAATCCATGATTACAATGCCTCCCCCTTTATCAGCAGATCTAATGGCAATCGTAGGGTCCTCTGACAAATCTTTGATGATTTTCATCTGTGAAATAGAAACATTTCTCCTGAGTACTTTATGATTGCGGATAACCTCCTGTGAAAGTCGTTCCACTGTGGAGAGATAGGTCTTAATTGAAGCTTTATGATTCTGTGGGTCAAAATTCGATTTTGGTTTAAATTTTTTCATTTGTTGATTTGATGTATCAATATTCATTGCGGTCTGAGATGGTCCTTGTTCACCTGGTTTATGGTAATATTCCTTAAGCCGCATGTTTCTCCCAAATTTAAATAGCTCCACATTCCATTTAAACATATTAGGGGCAGCCGTGGGTACAAAAGAGAGGCCATGTTCCAAAATAGATAATTCTTGTGTATCTAACACCCTATGTGATAAGTTGAAAATGGGTGTTACTTTCTCATTGGAGGTTTGCCACGTGGAATTGGTTTTACCCTTTTGTCCACGTCTTGTTCTCCTCCTTCTGCGCCTCTCCCTTGGCTCCTTGTGGTAATACCCACTTCTGCGTTCCCTAAAAAAATTGCCTGTTCCCTTAGTGCTTCACTATCTGAAGCTGATTCTCCCGAAGTCACATCTACTGTTGGGACTCTAGGACGAGTTATGCGTTTGCGTATTCTAGGTGGTCTCCTCGTTTTATCACCCGAAAGCCATTTATATACCCGGTGATCCTGGTAGTCCTGACGTACACGCTCAAACTTGAGCTTCTTAAACTTAATTAATTCATTACGATAGCTGTTAAGTTCTTGTTTTAATTTCAATTGCAACTTGGCCCCCTCCTGGGAATCCAAGAGTACTGCATGTTGAGTTTCTAAAGCTTCAATTTTTTGTGTGGTATCAGATAAATCACTCCTGACGTCTTGGATAATGATCAAAATTAAATCCAAAGACGCCTTGTTGAGGACACATGTCCAGTCCTTGCAGACTTTGGGCTTACCTCTACCTATAGTGGGTACGTTCATAATCCTGAACCCCCTAGGAATCCTCTTAGCCTTGTAATAGTCTGATAAAAACATTCCATGCAGTTCCAGGTCTATCTGTTTCTGATGCAACCGCAATAATTGAAAATAAATGTCTTTAGTAGATAAATTGTGAGGTAGATCTAAACCAGTCTGCTCCCATAAAATAGCTTTAGCTTCATCTGTTGTAAAGTGCAGTGTGTCAGCCTGTTCAGCATATGCCCCTGCTTGCAATAGGAAATCTTCCATAATCTCTTCAAATAATTCAATTAAGTCACTAGAGACTAAAATCACAATTGTGAATTAGCTGTACTAAAAAAGTACTATAGCTGGTGCATAGGTAGGAGACGTTTCCCCAACTCCCCAAAATGTACAACATACAGGGTTTCCTTGCACTCACGCTTGTAGACAGTTGTAAGCCGGGTGCTTGTAATCCAGGGAAAAATTGCATATGGTGAAGTAGTGATCAGCACTCTCGGACTTTTGTTGAGTTTAAAACTTACAGTTTATTGAAATTCCATTTAACCCCTTAAGGACAGATGACGGAAATATTCCGTCATGATTCCCTTTTATTCCAGAAGTTGTGTCCTTAAGGGGTTAAAAGATCAACGTTTCAGTTCCTATCTGGAACTTTCATCAGGATCAAACATATGAAACAATGCAAAACATTACATTTATATACCTCAAGTATTAGTGAAATTAAATCAATAATGACTTACCCCTGTGCTCAGAGTGATGGGTGTGTTCCCCTGGCGTCCACCATACCTCCGTGCGCATGCGCAGACGTGGCCCCGCCCCTACGTGTGCGTGATGACATCACGCGTTGCCGCGGCAACGCTAGAGTCACATGGGAAGAAACAGGAAGTGACTGATAGTGAATAGCATGTGTATCCGGTTGCTATGGCAACCCGGCAATGTAACTACAAAGTTATACATTCAATTAATATTCACAAGTACTAGTCCAATCATCCTGGTACTAGAACATAATGAAAAAATGAAAGGTTTATGAAAATATGCAATGATACTGATGTGTATGAAAAGTGCAAAGGAAGCTATATATAATCTTTTCCAAATTTAATCATCTTATTACTGCGTATTTTCGTTACATCGATGATTTGTTGATCCTTTGGAAGGGCACTGAATTGGAAGCACAGCAAATGGTTCACTATCTGAATGAACTTAACACTCCAGTCAGGTTTACGTCCAATATTAGTACAAAGATGATTCAATTTCTGGATTTAGAGATATCTGTTAAAGAACATGGAGTATCTTATTGTCTATATAGAAAAGACACTGATCGGAACACATTGTTGCACAATAAAAGTGCACATCCAAAAATGTTGAAAAAAATCGCTTCCTAAGGCACAATTCTTAAGAGTTATACGTAATAATTCAGATCAACTCAAGATGCAACAACAGTTGGAAGAGATGAATAAAAAATTCCTTGAAAGAGGTTATTATAGACAGGAACTGTTAAAAGCACAACAAGATGCGCAAATGGCCAATACCGCCATACGTACCAAAAAACCACCGTCCTTGGTATTTCCAATGGCTTACAATGATGCTTCACCCAAAATAGTTTTTAAAGAACATCCATTGATTAGTTTCAAGAGAAACAAAACACTAAAGGATATGTTGGTACATACAGATCCTATAAACAGTTACAATCAGGGAACTGATATCCAATACCGAGACAGTGTCCGATGTTTGGGATGCGTCACTTGCAGCCATATGACCCCGGCTAAATCCTTTCAACATCCACATAATAATAAGGTGTTTAAGATAAAACACACAATTACATGTAAAACACCTTTTGTGATCTACAAATTAATGTGTCCATGCGGGTTAGCCTACATTGGCAAAACTGAAACCCCACTATGTGAGAGAATACGGGGACACAGATCAGCAATACGGGTGGCTTTCAGGGATGGACATTCAGAACAACCTGTGGCACAACATTTTCTTGAAATGAAACATCCTCTTTCCTCTTTGAAGTTTATCGCAATAGATCATATCCCAAAACCCAGGCGAGGAGGGGACCGCGGCAAAATGCTCCTTAATAGAGAGACAGAATGGATTTTCCAATTGAACACGATTGCACCTAGAGGACTCAATGAGATGCTTTCTTATCATTCATTTCTGTAGTTATGACCCCAAAAAGCAATAGGAATTTTGTTTTTATGATAATAATTTTTATGATACTTTTTATGATGTTTTTTATGTGTAAATCTATACCTTCAAGCCCTCAATATTTTGATATATTTTTTATCCATTGATATAGAATTGCTATTTGCACTGGAAAGCACTTTTTTACTATAAGTAATATTACATCACTGTTAGCACTTTATTATCATTATAGCACCTTTTCATAAGCACTTTATTTCCAGTATAATAGTACTGGTCTTCACGGGGCCACGTCCGCGCATGCGCACAGAGGTATGGTGGACGCCAGGGGAACACACCCATCACTCTGAGCACAGGGGTAAGTCATTATTGATTTAATTTCACTAATACTTGAGGTATATAAATGTAATGTTTTGCATTGTTTCATATGTTTGATCCTGATGAAAGTTCCAGATAGGAACTGAAACGTTGATCTTTTAAATGGAATTTCAATAAACTGTAAGTTTTAAACTCAACAAAAGTCCGAGAGTGCTGATCACTACTTCACCATATATATATATATATATATATATATATATATATATATTGTGTGTACTATGGATGAAGTATGTTTGAAATTTTGAAAAGAAGAATGGACTATAGATTTTTCATTGCCTATTTAAGCTGACTTTACCCACTGAATATATGTAGAAGTCATAACAAAATCATAGTAGGAAGGTTTTTTTACTTTTTCAAAAATGGATTGTACTTATCACACTATAGTATATTCTATTGTTTTAAAGAAGCATTTCCTTGTTCAAATGCAATTTAAAAATATATATATTATGTGAAGAAGACAGCCAAAAAAATGTGTTTTTCTTTTTTTTTTTTTTTTTTTGCATCTTGCTCAATCCATAAAGTATTAAATAGCTAATCCATCATTACTTGAATTTCTGTCCCCTCTCATCCCTTTGTCCTGCATGTGGGAATTGTATGACATTTATACAAGGGAGATTAGTGACTCCTTGGTCATAATATACAGGTACTTGAGGAATGAGCACCTGGTGGTCTTTTTCATTTCTGTTTTAGGGAGCCTCCTTGTCACATGATATATTTATTACCTTCCAATCCTGTGGCACATTTCATTCTTTTATATCTTACCACACATAAAATAGCTAAAGCTGTTTGCTGCTATTAAGAATATTAATTTGTTTTTTCTTTGCTTCTGGTCCCGCTGGATACAGCTTATTGAGTGTCAGAAAAGCAATGTAGTGTTCAGCAGATTTTTCTGTGCATTTGTTCTCCTGTCGCCACCAAACCAAACTGAGAGTAGCAGCATTAAATGACACTTTAAACAATTCTTGAGTGACAGCGAACAATTAGTAATGATTTTAAGGATAGATATGTTTAAATCGTAATAGCGAGGTTTGAAAATATCTTAATTTGTCTATGGTTAAAACTCACAGGAAGCAATTTTACCAACAAATACATTTGAAATCACTGTCTGAATTCCTATTATGTTCTGTTAAAGCAATTCCATCCATTTGTGGTTGTTTCCTGCTTAGTTACATGTAATTATTTTTTCCTTGTACTTTGTTTTAAAGGGACTCTCTAGTGCCAGGAAAACATATTAGTTTCACCCCAATCACATGTTGCTGAAGGGGTTAAAACCCCTTAAGTGACTTACCTGAGTCCAGCGCCGATGTCCCTCAGCGCTGGGTCAAGCTCCACGCATTAGACCTCCCCATAGGAAAGCATTGTTCAATGCTTTCCTATGGGCAGTTCGGCGACGCTGGAGGCGTGAGGGCGTCCAGTATCGTTTAAAACACTTTTCATGTTCTAAGAACACGGAAGTCCCTTTAGTGGCAGCCTGAGAGATAGCCACTAGAGGAGGACTTAACCATGCAAGGTAATTATTGCAGTTTATAAAAACTGCAAACAATTACACTTGCAGGGTTAAGGGTGGTGGGTGTTGGTACCCAGACCACTTCAATGGGCAGAAGTGGTCTGGGTGCCTAGAGTGTCCCTTTAATGGAATTCTTCCATTCCACTTTTTTCAAATAGTGTCCAAAATTTAGTCCAACACTTATTGTCTCATTAACGCAAACCTTGTTACTGATCACATTTGAGAGATCAAATTTGCTAAAGCGATATTGTCTGAAAGTAAATTTCAATTAAAAGTAAACAAAATCATACTTGAGGTGATGTAAAATGTAGACCATCATTTAAAAAACTTTCCAAATTATTTATCTACTGATGTCACCAGTAAAGTCTATTGGGTTTTTGTAGATAAATCATTTTGAAAGTTGTTCAAAACGTTTTTGTAGAACCAAATTCCTGCTATGGGGTGCTCATGATTCAGCCGCGGGCAAACGAAACCTGGATCTGAGTAGGACAGGTCGCGGTGAGCTGGGAGAAGAAAGAAGTTCACACAGACAGCACGTCTGTATGCAAAATCAAGTGTTCTCTTTATAAAGTGTTATAACTGGTCTGTGTTTATTTAGTTGAATAAGTCTTTTATATATAGATATTTCTTCTTGGGTCAAAGGCTCGCAAAAAATAATATACATCTATATTAATGAAAAGTACTAATACGCAATCTGACGTTCTTTATAAAAAATATGCATTTATTCTACTTCAACAGCAAACAATAATATACTTAACAGATGGTATTTTTTAACAACGTTACAGAGAGTGAGAGACCTTGAGGTACTCGTCTTTGTATCAGCAACGCAGGAACACATCAGGAGAGGAGAGCGGATCGTAGGAGGAAGAGAGCATGGTCATTTGTCCTCTGCCCTTTATTGGCAAAATTAAGTCATAATGTTTAATTTAGTCTCTGGCCACATAAGGAAACTCCCCATATAAGGACCTACCCCCAATCTTCCTATATAGCATTCCAGAGTCCTCATGGTACAGAATAGCAAACACCAGCTGTTCTTTTTAACCCATTAGACAGCCACACCTTAATATGTATTTGAATAGGAATATACAGAAAATGCAATATTCTACATTTCCCTCTGTATATGGTTCATGTTATTTACCTGTCTATTCATACATCATTCGTATCACATTTCATTTCACAGTCATTGGGTATAAGAAGAGATGTGTTCATAGCTACCAAGTATCTGAGATTCCTTGGAAGTATTGTGTATTACCCGGTTTACAGTTTCCTTTTGTGCATTTTCCTTCTGTTTAACCTTTTCATTTATGAGTATATACAGTTGTCTAATTCTACATTGCATAACTACTTGTAAAACAATACATATTATAGATACACATATAACAATAATAAATGGATGAAATAAAATATTTACAATTGCTGGTCCTACAGATGATTTAGAAAGTGTGTTTGTACTTTTAATTATGTCATTCCACGAAGAGGAACTTGAAACAATTGACCATTCATGTTCTATCACCTTTAATTTACCCTGTTCGTGTTCAAATTGAATTTCTGTATCATTCAACTGTTTTTGTAAGGAAAATAATAATATCTTGTCTTTTTTAATTTCATCTGCTCACTTTCTCCATGGAAACTCATTTGTTTGTGAAACATTTCATTGAATAGGCATGATATTTATCTCTCTTCAATATATTAACTTGAGTTCCTTGTATATGTTTTATTAGTGGACCTCTATTGATACAATATAAACCTTTCAGTAATGTTTCTGAATGTGTACATTCTGAAAATGTAGCTCTTACTAACTCATTATTTGACATAACCTGTGCACATACTTTGTCTTTTTCAATGGGAGTTACAATTTCATGAGGATTTTTAACTGTTTTAATTTTACCAGAACATGAACCTTGGTTATGAAAACATGAATTATAAATGGTTTCAACTTGGTTATTTAAACATATTATTTTGGATTCAAAATGTAGACAACTAGAAAGATCTACCTGCTCAAGTTCAGTAATGTTATTATAAGAAACAAAATCAGGATATTGTAATTTATAAAATAATAATTGTGTTTTACTAATAGGAATCCCTAACACCGACATTGAAAATTGTGTTTTTTCAATACCAGAAATTGGTATTAAAGAATAACTTATACATATATCATTGTTACATCCCAACCATTTATTAACCCATAAATCTGTATGACTTTTAGCGAACGCAAACTCCTCACGTAAACTACGTTTGAGTTCTATAGGAGTAGCACCACCTTGTAATGCTTGGGCCATCACCTTAAAATCTGTAGAATATTCAACTTGTATCTCTAAACAAGCTTTGGCTACCTGGGGTGAATATGCATTTCTCATTAATGCCAAAGTAGCTTCCTGTAAATGTTGAACAGAGGGTGCAATAACAGAGGCTGTGTTCATAACCATATTTTTCAATATTTGATTTAAACCTCTTTGAATGTGCGATCCTTTTTCCCCTACTAACCCTACAGTTCCCAAATCATTATTTAATGTTTGAATATCCATAGAATTAGTGATAGCTCCTATAGTACCAAATCCAGCCATAATTCCTTCTATTATACCTCTTTTTTCCTGTTTGATACTTTATTTCCTCCAAACCAATGATCTAAGCCTTGTTCCATATTTAATAAATGTTCCCTACATTGTGGAAATTTAGTTGAGATTTTACACTGAGAAACATTAAAATGCCAAACTATTGTTGCAAATTTCCCATCTAATTACAAAGGCTTTGGTTGAAAATGATTCAATTGAAAGGGACTTGATAACTTAAAAACCTTATTTTTGCATTCTACCATTCTGGGAGAGAATACATTTACCTTAATGTCACCACATCTCTCGTGATGATTTCTCAACATTATACAACACTGATAGTTTCCACTATCACGGTAAGTAGGATTGTCTAAATAGAAAACAAACATTTCTTCCGACCAATCCACCTTTCCTAGTACAATTCTGTGAATAACCTTTGGAATTGTATGTGACATACTACCCAAAAACTTTCCTTCCCTTTTCCATGTCATTACAGACTCAGGGGGTAAAATTATATGTGTATTACATGTTAATCTAAGTCTTTCCATTCCTTGCTGGATATCTACAAGACTAGGCTTTACCATAATATCTGACATAACATAAATAGTTACCAGAAACATCATGTTAACTCTTACTGTCAACGATTCCCTAGATGTTCGTATTTCCCATATCCAAGGTATACCTGGAGTATTAATTTTTAAGAGGAATTCGGGCTCTAAATGTATAAGCCAATATTGAATTGTATAAAGTATCTCACCACCTCGCCCTCGTGTTGTTACTGAAGTTTGTGCAATGTTCACATACATGTCACCTGACCAATTTACCATTTTCTGTCCATTAACTACAATCATGATATATGCATTTTGTAATATGTTAAGTTCCCATGATCCCATTTTTACATTATCTCTTACAATGAACCTTTGGTC
>OW240912.1:347740012-347752192 GCA_933207985.1 Pelobates cultripes
GGGAGGTGAGGAGAAGGGGAGATTAGGAGAACACAGGGGTGAGGAGAAGGGGAGATGAGGAGAACACTGGGAGGGGGGGTAAGGAGAAGGGGAGATGAGGAGAACACGGGGAAGGGGGAGGTGAGGAGAAGGGGAGATGAGGAGAACACACAGAGGGGGGTGAGGAGAAGCAGAGATGAGGAGAACACAGGGAATTTTCAATTGTTGAAAATGTTCACATTTTATGTACATTATATGCAATGGCAGTATTTGCACTGTAAACATTTTTTTATTTATGCACAGTATATGCAACAGCAGTATTTGCACTGTAAACCTTTTTTATTTATATAAAGTGTGAGTGAACTTAAACTGTATGACTATGCTGTGGTTCCTGTAGGCTTTGCGTGCGTGGAGGGGAGGGGGCTCCATGTCCATTTTGCTTGGGGCCCCCAAATTCCTTCAAACGGCCCTGGTCTTTTGTAACCAAGTAGTGGGAGGTTTGTCAAGTTCCAGATGGCTATGAACCAGTATATCTCTGTGATTTTGTGCTCTACGTGATGTGATGCTTGTGTATTAGGGTAAGTTGTTAGCTATATCCCTATCATGTTGCAGGCTTGGCCAAATGTGTGTAAAAATCTTCCTAATGGGATCCCATCATTGGTCAAAAGTACCGATGCATCATATTATGGGTTTGTTTGATTTAGGTCTTGTTCTTGACTAGTAGCTCTGTCGATCTTACATACTTGTTGGAAGAACTTTTTTAGAATTTTATTGGGATATCCCTGCTGTTTAAAGCATATCCTTAATTCATTAGCTTCCTTTAAGAATGCTTTTTCATTTGAGCAGTTCCTCTTTGCCCTCAAGTACTGTCCATGAGGAATGCCAGCATCCATTCTGCAGGGTTGGTGGCTATTCTAGTGGAGCAGATTGTTAGAGACTGTAGGTTTTCTTTATAGCCCTGTTTCAATCTCTCCACTTGGTGACAGTTTAATGGTAAGATCTAGGAATTCCAAACTATTTTACTCAATTACGTGAGTCAATTTTAAACTGATGGTATTGGTATTTAACATGATCACCATCTCTTCAAAGAGTTTTTCAGAACTTGTCCAAAATAATAAGATTAGACTAGCTCTATTCTTTCCCAGGGACTGGACAACACAGAGTCCTGGAAGCTCTGGTCCTTACAAGGACTTTTCCCACCGAATCCTCCATGAGTTGGAACAAGGTGCTGAGCAGTGATTATAGCACTTCCCCTCCCAGTAACTAGACGACACATAGTTCTGGGAGAATAACTAATATTAATGAGCCAAACTCTGCCTTTTACGCACAGACCCCAGCAGGGGGTCTACATTGTATTCAGAAGAAGCCCCTCCCAGGAATCTATGAGCCTGGGAAATAATTTTGTTAAATACCGGTAAGCTAAATATCTCCCAGGAACAGAGAGCCACAAAAATATGAAAACATAAAAGTACCCCAAAATATAATAATAACATAAGATAACACCACAAATACATATTTAAATAGCCCTGATCTGAGCACCCAAGTTCTCCAAATAGTGCTCAGATCCATGCAGTATAAGGGCAACATCACAGTGTTAAAATTCTGGCCGGCCACACACGTGGTCCTATATCCAAAATAGTTCCAGGATGTTTGTTGCTTTTGCTGGTCAACTTTCTGAAGCTCCTGCAGCTACAATAAAGGGTGCTCTGCCTGGCTCTTAGGTGTTACGATTGCCCCCGGTCTAGCAGGAGGGTTGATCGCTTGGATGTCCTGGTTCCCACTGCAGAGAGTCGAACGGAGGTCTTTCGGTAGTCAGCTGTAAGTGTAGAATATCCCCAAGCACGATATAAGCATCAATATCCCGGATCCCTACAACATGAGTCGAGGCTGCAAGTTGAGGGTCAAAACGAACTGACTTTACTGGCACATAGCATGGCAATTTATGTGATTCCTCAGGTCCAAGGACAGCCCCCTGTGGACCTGATGGAATACAGGTACAGTACAGACACATATCCAATCACAATACAGTGTATCATTTGAATTAGTACCCGCCCAGCTTTGGAGATAATGAGGCCAACGGTTATACAATCTAATTATCTCCAAGCGCACCAAAGACCACGTTTTATTATGTCCCAGAAAACTGCATAAAAATCCATAACTTTTACATTAATAAAGACAAACCCCACATTCTACCATTCATCTGAAGGCTCACGTTCGTGTAGATAAAACATGCGAATGGCGCTCTAATCCCACGAACAGAATGTACTGTTTCTGCCGTATAAAATCTGTTCGGCATTATGAGATGGTTAGTCTTGGTTGGCGGCCATGTTTTCTGCTGGTTTAGCGAGCAGCGGGACTTCGTGTCTAACTCGTGGAACTAAACTCGGTATCAGTTCCTGCGAAGTCCCGCTGTCGGTCTGGTAGTGGGCTCGTTCGGTAAGGGAATGAGGACCACCTGGGAGCAGGGTACTTGACCTGCGGTTAACCGCAGAAACCACAGTTAATGAGCGCCACGCGACCCGCTGTAGGGGGTCGTCGTTCAGTGGATCGTTCGGTCTTTTCCCTTCGGTACTTTGGGTGCGAACGTCGATGCCCCCAGGCATAACAATTACATTGTGGTTAACCGCAAACCGCAGCCATCTGGGTGGTTAATGGCTACCACACTCCGCAAGCCGGGGGGGTCGCCCGTTCGGTAGTTTGCGGGGTGACGGGGTTAAGTGGCGGCACACGCCAGTTTCTGGGGGGTCCCCCGTTCGTACCACGAATGGAGCCTCCATAAGGGTTCGTGTAATCCATTCGTGTGGTTTTCTGTTTAACTTATGCAGTGGCAAACAGTATCAATCAGTGAGTAAAAACAGCAACATAGTGATTTCCAGTCTTTTGTAACAATGCTCCCTCTTTGTGGAACACTCTGGCAGACACTGTCTGACCCCTTTTCGGGGCAGACTAAGGCTGTCCAGACTCGTGGGGTTATGCTGGGCTGAGATCTGTTTGCCGGGATAATCCGTCGGCGTTGCCGTTCTGCTTCCCAGGTCGGTAGGTGATTGTAAAATTAAAGGGTTGCAGGGATAAGCTCCAGCGTAACAATCTGCCATTGTCCCCAGCGACCCGGTTGAGCCACACTAGCGGGTTATGGTCTGTAACCAGAGTGAACTCTTGTCCATACAAATAGGGGGTTAACTTCTTTAATGCCCACACCAGAGCCAAACACTCCTTTTCTACCACGGCATAGCTGACTTCGCGTGGTAGGAGTTTTCGACTGATGTAGGCAATCGGGTGTTCTTTCCCATCATCTCCTACTTGGCTGAGGACAGCTCCCAGCCCGAACATGGAAGTGTCTGTATGGACAATAAAACGTCGATTAGGGGCTGGGGCAGCCAAGACAGGAGCATTAATCAACGCAGTTTTGAGGGCTTGGAAAGCCGTTTCACAGTGGGGAGACCACAGGACCTGTCGGGGAAGGTTTTTCTTTGTCAGGTCGGTCAGGGGTTTGGCAATGGCGCTATACTCCGGTACAAATTTTCTGTAGTACCCAGCGGTGCCCAGAAAGGCTAGCACTTGGGTCTTAGTGTGGGGAGTGGGCCAGTTGGCGACCGCTTCTATTTTAGCTGGCTCTGGTCGTTGCTTCCCACAGCCTACCCGGTGTCCCAGGTACTGAACTTCAGCCATCCCAAAGTGGCATTTTTCGGGCTTTAGCGTCAGGCCGGCGGCTCGAATCTGGTCTAGGACCATTCCCACATGAGCCAAGTGTTCCTCCCAGGATTCACTGTGGATCGCTATGTCGTCCAGATATGCGCAGGCAAACTCCTGGAAGCCATCAAGGAGTCTGTCCACCAAGCGCTGGAAGGTAGCGGGGGCATTCTTCATCCCGAACGGCATGACCTTAAAGTGGTACAGACCGAACGGGGTGACGAAGGCCGACTTGGGGACAGCCTCCCTGGCCAGGGGGATTTGCCAGTAACCTTTACAGAGGTCAATGGTAGTTAGGTAGTTCCCCCTGGCTATGCGATCCAACAGCTCATCCACTCTGGGCATGGGGTAGGCATCGGTGACCGTTTTGTCATTGAGTTTCCGGTAGTCCACACAGAACCTGGTGGTGCCGTCCTTTTTGGGAACCAGCACCACCGGGGATGCCCAGGGACTATCGGACGCTTCAATGACCCCTAGTTGCAGCATCTCGTCTATCTCCTTTTTCATGCCTGTCCTTACTGCCTCCGGAATTCGGTAGGGCGCCTGTCTCAAAGGGTTTTGGCCGGGGGTATCTACTTGGTGAGTGGTCAGCTCAGTGTACCCTGGTTCTTGGGAGAACATGGCTTGTTTCTCTCGGAGCAGTTTGTGTAGCTGCTCCCTCTCAGCTTGGCTAAGTCTGTCCCCGATCTGTACTTGGCTCACTATTTCAACCGGGGAATTAGGGGTTAATAGGTCGGGTATAGGTAAACTATCTGCGTCCTCGTGCGCAGGGCTACATATGGCTGACACTTCCTCGGGTCTTTGCAAGTATTCCTTCAGCATGTTCACGTGAAATATCTTTCTTAAGTTTTCATCGTGACAGCTGGCAATCACATAAGTGGTGTCCCCTCTCTTTTCCACTATCTGGTAGGGACCCTGCCAAGCGGCTTGTAGCTTGTCCGTCTTAACTGGTTTTAGGACCATGACTTTCTGCCCGAGACAGAAGCTTCTTCGCCGTGCCCCCCGGTCGTACCAGACTTTCTGTCGCCCCTGGGCCGCCTGGAGGTTGGCCTGAACTGACTTAGCCAATTGCTCCATTCGGTCCCGGAGCTCCAGTACGTAAGGTACGATGGGGACCCCAGCGTTCTCTGTCTCTCCCTCCCAGTGCTCACGGATCAAGTTCAGGGGACCCCGTACCTTGCGACCGTATAACAGCTCAAAGGGAGAGAACCCGGTGGTTTCCTGGGGCACTTCCCGGTAAGCGAACAGGAGGTGCGGCAGGAAACGTTTCCAGTCCCTATACTCCTGAGTAAAGGTTTTTAACATCTGCTTGAGGGTTCCGTTGAACCGCTCACATAACCCATTGGTCTGGGGGTGGTATGGAGAGCTAAGCAGGGATTTAATTTTGCAAACGTGCCAGAGCTGCTGGGTCAGCTCTGCCGTGAACTGTGAGCCTCTGTCGGATAAAATCTCCCTAGGGAATCCTACCCGCGAGAATACCTGTACTAAGGCATTAGCCACTGTGTCTGCCTGGATATTGGATAAAGCCACAGCTTCTGGGTAGCGGGTAGCGTAATCCACTATGGTAAGGATGTATCTCTTGCCAGAGGGACTAGGGGTGGCCAGGGGCCCAATTAAGTCGATGGCTACCCGGCTAAATGGCTCGTCGATAATGGGCATGTTCACGAGATGTGCCTTGGGGTGGTCTCCTCGTTTGCCTACCCGTTGGCACACCTCACACGTATTACAGTAGGACCTTACATCGGCATGTACTCCTGGCCAGAACAAGGTATGGGTAATACGGTGTAGGGTACGTGTTACTGCCAAGTGCCCGGCTAAGGGAATATCATGACCCACCCGGAGGATATCCCGCCTATACTTGTGGGGTATCACTAACTGTCTCCTTCGGTGCCCTTTTTTCTCTGTGTGTCGGTACAGTCGACCCTGTTCCCATGCAAAAGTCTCCTGGTCTGTTCCCCCAGCCCCGGTGTCGGCTCGTTCCCTATATTTTTGGAGCGTCGGATCAGTTTTGGTCTCAGCCTCGAAGGCTGCAGGGGTGTCCCAGGGCAACGGGGTAGGAGGGGGGGTCATAGTCGGGTTAAGTCTTACCTGCGTCTCCCGCACTGGTGAAGGGTCTCGGGCTCGTCCAGCTTGGGACCAGGTCGTCACAGGATGTGCCTCAGCATTGTAGGACGGGGCATAAGCTGAAGTCATAGGTCCCAGGTCGTTTCCCAGCAACACCTCGGCTGGCAAATTATCCATAATTCCCACCCTCACAAGTCCTTTTCCCGCACCCCAATCCAAGTGTACCCTTGCCGTGGGTAGTTTGTATATGTCCCCTCCAGCCACCCGGACAGCCACTGTGTCAGGCGAGCGTTTGTAGTCGGGGACTAACCGGCTTTGTACCAAGGTGATCGTGGCCCCGGTATCTCTTAACCCCTGTGTGGGACGCCCCTCCAGTAGTACCTCTTGCCGGTGGTGTTGTCTATTGTCGCTGGCGGCATACACAGGATTCGCTTCATGTAGGGGTCCCAGGTATTCTTCTAGAGGACTGTCTTGTTCCAGGCAAAACGCTCGAGCTGGACGATTGTTTCCCGTTGGAGAAGAATTATAGTTCCGTGCGGGGTAATTGTTGTTAAGGGGCAACTCGCTATCAGGTGCCCCGGCTGCTTGCACTTATAACATGTGGGTCGGGAGCGTTCCTGAGGGTAGTGGCTGGGTGGTCCCGTGTACCGTGTAGGACCTGCGGGTACAGGGTTGCGAAACTCCGTTCGTGGAGTTGATCGTTATCCCTCTCTTGCTTCGGGGCGAGTTACCGTTCGGGCATTGTTGAACTCCTGTACTTGCGCATCCCGGTGCTCGTCTGCCAACCGGGCTGCTTCGTGTAGGTTAGCGGGACGCCGGTCTTTCAACCACTCCCGGTCTTTTTGTTCCAGACCCTCATAAAAATGCTCTAATAAGAAAAGTTCCAATATTTCCGCGGCCGTGACGGCCCAACACCCGGTAATCCAATGGGTTGCAGCTCTCCGCATACGATGTGCCCATTCGGCATGGGTATCATTCGCTTTTTTCTTCGTGCTGCGGAACTGCCTTCGGTAGGTGTCTGGGGTCACAGCGTACCGTTTCAGCAGCGTCTCTTTGACTGTGGTGTATTGGGCTACCTCTTCGGCGCTGAGGGTTCTGAAGGCTTCCATGGCCCGCCCGGTTAATTTTCCTGCCAGGATACGCGGCCACGCTGTGACGGGGATCTGATGCAGGGCACATTGTCTTTCAAAATCGGCCAAAAATTCGTCTATCCCCATCTCATTCTCCGCGAACGGTTTGAATGCCGCGAACGGGATCTTTGGCTGTTCGGTAGTTTCCAGGGGGCCGTTGTGGCTATCAGCGGTCCTCATGCTCAGCTCGTGGGCTCTAGTCCGCTGTACGTCCGCCTCGGCTTCGGCCATTAGTTGTATCAGCTCCACGGATGGGTTTGGTCCGTACAGAGGCAGCCTTTCTCGGACGATCCTGGTCTTCTCATCGCTGCATGTTGCCGTTGGTTCTGCCATTGTGAAGCTTTGATCCAACTCGTTAAGGTCGGCAATCAATTCTCTCCTCGGCCGGTTACTTGCGTTCCCTCCACGGCTCTCGAGTAAATCCTTTAACGTGGTACGCTTCAGTTTGTCGTAGTTACTCTCCATCCGTCCTAGATATCTCTCTTTAGGAATTCCAGGATGATCCCGCCGCTGTCACCAATTGTTACGATTGCCCCCGGTCTAGCAGGAGGGTTGATCGCTTGGATGTCCTGGTTCCCGCTGCAGAGAGTCGAACGGAGGTCTTTCGGTAGTCAGCTGTAAGTGTAGAATATCCCCAAGCACGATATAAGCATCAATATCCCGGATCCCTACAACATGAGTCGAGGCTGCAAGTTGAGGGTCAAAACGAACTGGCTTTACTGGCACATAGCATGGCAATTTATGTGATTCCTCAGGTCCAAGGACAGCCCCCTGTGGACCTGATGGAATACAGGTACAGTACAGACACATATCCAATCACAATACAGTGTATCATTTGAATTAGTACCCGCCCAGCTTGGAGATAATGAGGCCAACGGTTATACAATCTAATTATCTCCAAGCGCACCAAAGACCACGTTTTATTATGTCCCAGAAAACTGCATAAAAATCCATAACTTTTACATTAATAAAGACAAACCCCACATTCTACCATTCATCTGAAGGCTCACGTTCGTGTAGATAAAACATGCGAATGGCGCTCTAATCCCACGAACAGAATGTACTGTTTCTGCCGTATAAAAGTCCGTTCGGCATTATGAGATGGTTAGTCTTGGTTGGCGGCCATGTTTTCTGCTGGTTTAGCGAGCAGCGGGACTTCGTGTCTAACTCGTGGAACTAAACTCGGTATCAGTTCCTGCGAAGTCCCGCTGTCGGTCTGGTAGTGGGCTCGTTCGGTAAGGGAATGAGGACCACCTGGGAGCAGGGTACTTGACCTGCGGTTAACCGCAGAAACCACAGTTAATGAGCGCCACGCGACCCGCTGTAGGGGGTCGTCGTTCGGTGGATCGTTCGGTATTTTCCCTTCGGTACTTTGGGTGCGAACGTCGATGCCCCCAGGCATAACAATTACATTGTGGTTAACCGCAAACCGCAGCCATCTGGGTGGTTAATGGCTACCACACTCCGCGAGCCGGGGGGGGTCGCCCGTTCGGTAGTTTGCGGGGTGACGGGGTTAAGTGGCGGCACACGCCAGTTTCTGGGGGGTCCCCCGTTCGTACCACGAATGGAGCCTCCATAAGGGTTCGTGTAATCCATTCGTGTGGTTTTCTGTTTAACTTATGCAGTGGCAAACAGTATCAATCAGTGAGTAAAAACAGCAACATAGTGATTTCCAGTCTTTTGTAACATTAGGTAGCATTTGTTCCACTTAGTCTCAGACACCTTCCCTCTAAAAAGTGCTTTCAAAAGTGGTTCAAAACCGCGAACCAAGTTGTCCCGGTACCACACAGTCACTTCATGCCGAAAACAGTTCCATAACATTCGCGGCTAAGTCCAGCTGAGGTGACCAGGAACCCACAAAATCCTCATGCCAAATTTAGTTCAATAGATGTCGCGGCTAAGTACCGCTGGGACTATTCGTGGGTTTGGTTCATGCGAACAGCCCCCAGAGATCCAGCATTCGGTTCTATTCGCCTGAAGGGAAAGTGCCGAACCAGGGGCACCCAGTGAGAGCTGCTAATTGCGGCTGGGCAGGGTAACTCCTAAATGGTGTCCCAGACCTGGACCATAGTCAGTGGGCAGGAGGCTTCCACACTCCTCCAGGAGTCCTTGGCATATGTACATGGAAAGGAGCGTTTGTCACACTTTGTCAGATTTTTATTTACAATTAGTTCCTCTGTGGTCCTCTGTCTGATTTGTTGCCCCATCATTTCTCTAGCATCCCCTCTGAGGGGCTGGCCAGTCCTGATCTAAAAAATACCCTGAGGCTATTATAGTCTCTATTGGTGGAGGTGAATTCAAAATGGACATTGTTTTATCCTAGCCTCTCAAAATGCTCTTATAAGGTTGTCTTGGGAGTTCAGTGACTCGATTGGTGGAACTATTTCTAGAAGAATCAGAATCAGTCCAGTCCGTATTTCCTGATGTTGAACTGTTTCTTTTGTTAAAGGACCACTATAGTGCCAGGAAAACAAACTTGTTTTCCTGGCACTATGTAGTCCTTAGGTCCCCCCCACCCTCATGGCCCCCTCCGCTGGACTGAAGGGGTTAAAATCCCTTCAGCCACTTACCTTTATCCAGCGCCGGGCACCCTCGGCGCTGGTGACCTCTCCTCCCCCTCCGCATTAAAAACGCCCATATGAAAGCATTACTCAATGCTTTCCTATGGACGTCAGCGTCTTCTTCCTGATATGTTTTGTGAAATTTCCAATTTTCGGTGTAATTTTGTTTCTATAAGGGAATGATTTGAATTACCTTGAATTTCCTCAAACTGTTACATTTTCTCTTTGAGATTTTGAATTACTGTTTCAAAATTCTTTTTAAATTTTAACCAGAAAATGCATTAATTTATGTGAACAGTCCAGTAAAATACAGTTCCATTCATTCAACCTTGCTTCAGTGTCTACTTTCTCAGGGGTTGCGATTTCAGGTCTCAAACTCCTTGGTACCAGTTTTTGATCAACATATTGTATTAAACTTGCTAGTTCCCAATAACCTTTAATTTCTTCTTTGTATAATTTTTGAGTGGAGAAGAAAAGTTAATATATGTCATTTTGAAGTCTGTCAGTGAATTTAACCCCTTCCTGACCGCAGACGTATCAGGTACATCTGACAAAAAACGGTCCTTATGGACCTCAGACGTACCTGATATGTCCGCGGCTATTTTAAGCGCTGGAAGCGATTGCTTCCAGCCGCTCTAATAGGATTGCAGCGATGCCTCAATGTTGAGGCATCGTGCAGTACTGTTCATTTCTGGTGATCGCTCCCCCCGGAGCAATCACTTCCGGGTTGCTCCATGTGGTACCCAGCAGTTAAGCAGAGCATCAGAAGCCATCGGGTAGGCTTCAGATGCTCTGCATGTGCTGAGTGCCTCGAGGGGTTGAGGCACTCAGCGAAGATATAATAAATATAAAAAATAAAATTAAAAAATAATCGATATTAACCCACCTCCCTCCCCCAGCCATGTGGCTCCCAAGATGGCGCTACCTTTCTAAAGGCAGTGCATCATGAGGCTTCTGGGGGTGTCCCTAGCCTGCCTTATCATAGGGGCAGGCTAGTGTCATCCAATCACAGCTTGCCCCAATAACAATTTTATTCCAAGTCTGTTCCTCATTTGTCCGATTAGTGTGGATCTCCTTCCCTCTCTCCCTCTCTGTGTTTTAGTGAGAGAGGGAGAGAGATCTGTGTTTTAGCTAGAGAGATTTAGAGATTTAGGTAGTTTTAGGTAGGGATTTGTAAAATCTTGAGACCCAAAGGCTCTTTTCAGAGCCATTAACCCCTATATTGCCAGTGATCACTATAATCACTGGCTCTTGCACAGCAGCACTTTTTTGCTGTCTGTGCATTTTTTAGGGATTCATTTTTTGTGACTTTATTTATTGTGAGACCCAAAAGCTCTTTTCAGAACTATTAACCCCTGTCATGCCAGTGATCAATGTATAGATCACAGACTCTTGCACAGCAGCACTTATTTTGTTGTCTGTGCATTTTGTTAGGGGTTCAATTTTTTTAGTGTTGTCACAGGGGTCACAGAGGTCATATAGCGCTGAGTAGGCGTATGCCATCCTTGCGCTAGAGTCTGACGCATCTACGTCAGACACCGACACTGACTTTGACCCTGGCAGGTGCTCAAATACTTCATCACTAGATACAGTGTCTGCTGCTAGTGATGTATCTAGTTTTGTTGTATCTGTGCCTGCTAGTCCCCCTGCCAGAAGGAGATGTGCTGCTCCAGCTGGCAGTACTGCTGAGGAGTGGCCAGATATCCCACCCTTTACTGCAAATCTTGGCATCAATTTGGATGTCGCAGGATTTAGGCTTCAGCAGTTTATGGAGGTGTTTCTGGGCAATAATGTATTGGGGAACATTGTTGCCCAAACTAATTTATATGCCGATCAGTTCCGTGCTGCAAAGCAGCAATGGGCCCCTCTCGATGTGCCAGAATTAAAAAGATTCTGGGCATTGACTATGCTGATGGGCATCATAAAGAAGCCATCCATCCACACCTACTGGAGCAGTAGCCCCATCTACTCTACCCCCATTTACTCCCAATGTATGTTGAGGAAGAGGTATGAAATGATTCTGCATTTCATGCACTTCATCGACAACAGCCTGTGCCGAGGTGTACAAGGGAAAGTATAGCCACCTTGACCCTCCAGGTTGCCCAGAACATATGGGAACCAGTGACAAGATTGTCTGGGACCTGATGTTCCCCCTTATGAACCAGTTGTATACTGACAATTTTCTTTAAAAGTGTCCCTTTGTTCAAGCTACTGTACTTTTTTGATACAGTAGCTTGCAGTACAATCAAAAAGAACAGTGCAGCTTTCCCAGGACAACTTGCATGCATCCAGCTACGAAGGGGGGAGACCTCAGCTCTGCGACAAGAGGAGCTGTTGGCAGTTAAGTACAGAGACAAGAAGGATGTGTACCTTCTTACCTCCATCCACACTGAGGGGACTGTGTAGGTCTCTGTACGTGGCAGAGCTGAGAGCACAAGGAAGCCAGTGTGCATCAAGGCCTATAACTGGCATATGGGTGGGGTTGATCTGGCAGATCAGCTGCTGCAGCCCTACCTAATGCAAGACAAGGGCCTGGTACAAAAAGGTTGCACTATACCTAATGCAGATTGCAACCCACAATGCTTTTTTGTTGTTCAAAAACACAAACCCCGGGATGCAACTTAGTTTTACAGTTACAGCTTCAGATCATTTCAGGGATTTTGTACTTTGATGCACCTGCTCCCCGGGCGGTGATGGGAGAGAGCAAAGTTGGGGTTACACATTTTATTTTTAAAATTCCCCCTACTACGGCAAAG
>OW240912.1:347752292-347803246 GCA_933207985.1 Pelobates cultripes
TATATCTTGCTTGTTAAAAGCTATGTGGAATTGGTAAATTAATTCTACCCATCCTAATTGTGGATTTGTGTTGAATGCAGCATTCCTTAATTTTTTAGTCATCTCTCCAACATATCTCAAACCACACAGACATTTTAAAGTGTAGATGACGTTTGTGGAGTTACACGTTCGAAAATGTCTGATCTGATATTTCTTGTTTGTTCATTTAGGATACAAGAACGTGTCACCCTTAATTGACACATTATATATGCTGCAATGTAGGAAATGGTTAACAATAGCATTTTGGGGGACTTCCTCTTTGTATGCTATAATCGGTAGTTCTTTCAATTCATTAATATCAGGATGAGACTCTTTTAATATACCAATGCTTTCTTAAGATGGAATTAATCCTATGTCTTTGTGTTCCAAAGGTAGACACAAAGGCAAGTCTTTAAAACTCTTGTTTTGAACTTAATTAACTCTCACCTGGTGTCTTTTGGGTATTTTCTCATGGGATAACCTCTACAAACAAATTATTATTATTATTATTATTATTATTATTATGATATTTATAGAGCGCCATCAAATTCCGCAGCGCTTTACAATGGGTGGACGAACAGACATGTAGTTATAACCAGACAAGTTGGAAACACAGGAACAGATTGGTTGAGGGCCCTGCTCAATTAGCTTACATGCTAGAGGGAGTGGGGTAAAATGACACAAAAAGGTAAGGATAGTATTAGACTAATGACAGTTGCAGAAGAGGAATTAATCCCCACATTTTAATACTAATCCCCACATTTTTTAGTTTCTGACACAATTTGTTAAATTCTACACACCTGACTCCCTGAGTGCTGCAGAATGTTCTCTAGCAATCCTTAAAACAGAATTTTTATCAGATGTTTTTTGTATAAGTATGTCGATAATTTACTACCGTGCCATGAAATTCAAGTTTTTTGCTGCTATGTGTCATAGTATATTTGATTGTGATGGAGATCTCATTAAAACAATTCAGAAATGTATCCATGGATTTGAATGGGCCCTCTCACATTGCGAACATGTCACCAGTATATCTATACCAATATCTTTTTTTATTTTTTAATATAAATTTTTCTTTATTTTCAAAAGTGTAAAGGTCATGGGGTACAGAAAAAAAAGAAGGATCGTTTAGATGTAACATAGTAGGGTATTGTAATACAATTGCACATAGTTAAATACCAATGATAACTCTGTTCGTCTTATTCGGCTGCGTGGGCGACCTTCATTGTGAGGTTCCGGCGTACCGTATATGGTTCTGTGTTTACAGCTTATCTCCTTTCCATTAAGAGGATGTATTAGTATGGCGTGGGTATCCTTTAGGGGAGTAAACCTGGATGGGTGGGAGGGTAGTGGGGGGGGAATATTTGTCCTGCCTGGTGACGCTTAATTCGGTTCTTGTGGGTACTCCTATGGTCCTATTTTGACAGTCCCGGTCTAAGTAGGGGTAATTGGCCCCTTGGCTAGGGGGGTGTGGGTGAGGCCATCCCTGGGGGCTCCTCCAAAACTCAATCCAGGGCTCCCATGTTTTAAGGTATTTGTACCGTCTCCCTAGTACTGACCAGTGTATTTCTTCCATTTCTGTCGCACATTCTACCGGCCGTACCCATTGCTCCCTGGATGGCACACTGGGTCGGCGCCAGTGCGTTGGCACGAGAGCATTGGCTTCCCCGAGCAGAATTTGTAGGAGTTGCTGTTTGTGTGGCTCCTTAAAGGAGTGAGGCCAGCCCAGTAGTATAGACCAATATCTGATATGATTAGAAGACCATATAAAAATTTTTGTCTGCATATGTGGGCACCACATTTAAACCTATGGCAATACTACATATTTGCATGTAAAATTTGTCACCAAAAATAAAATAATTATTGTAATTGACCAACGAAAACATACAAGTTAAACATAACTAGATGATTATGCTATTTTGTTACATTCACCTATATATTGCTGTGTTCTACACTTGAATTTATGGCTTGAGAAAACACTGTGTTGAAATGTTGCCTTTCAATTTGTCGACTGGATAATTATTTTTTTAATGTTTAATCTAATTTTTAACAAAGTGCCAAAAAAATGTCTATCTACAATACAAAAACAATAAAGACGGACATAGCGCAATAATGTTGCAAAATAGAAATTATAAATATAACTTGTTGCACTCACAAAAGCAGTTTGATTGAAGGCACATCAGATACAATGATGTATGAACCTCAGGACTTGTGGAACATCAATATCATGCATAGGAGGAAAAAAAATATATAATAGTGCAGAGTATCCAAGTAAAAAATGACACACTTTATTAATAGATACACTTACAAAATAGAAGTGGCAAATAGGCACATCAAGCTCTGATGGAAAAAACACACGAATCCCAGTCAGGGTCCAGTGGAGCAGGAAAGCCAAATAAACAATAAAATCAAGAATAAATAAATAAAAATATATAAAATACTTTAAACAATAAAGGACATAAGCCCAATATATAGAATACTCTAAGCAGTAAAGGACATCAGCCCTACGCGTTTCGTTCAAAAATGAACTTCCTCAGGGGCATCTAACAGAATATTGTCCATAAGCATGCATACAATAACATAGAAACTTCTCCCATTTAAATCCGTCCAGTTCTGGCGCGAAAAAATCAACTCGGTTGTTCACTTCCGGTTTCGGACTTTACTTCCGGTTGCGTCATGCGTTCCGGGATTGCTAACCAAGCCTCACTTTGGTTCCCGTTCACATATACAGCAATAGCAGGGAGAATGCGTTCCACTTTCAATCAGACGATTGAACATGAAAGTCCACAATGTTTATTGATGAGAAAACAAACAGATTAACAACACATCCTTTGTATATTAAAAAGAGAAATAGGAATAACATTAAGAGACCTCTAATTGATAGAGAAGGCAAAAATAAAAAATAAAAATAAATATAAAAAAATAAATAAAAATAAAAATAAATATAAAATTAAAAATAAAATAAAGATAAAATTAAAATAAAATAAAAATAAATATAGAAATAAAAAAAAAAAAATAAATAAAAAAAAAATAAAAATAAAAATAAAAATAAAATAAAAGTAAATAAATAAAAATTTACAAAAAACAAATTAAATCAAAGTCCACATTCAGACCTCTTGGTTTCATGGTTTTTAATGTATGGATCCAATAACCTTCTCTTTTTCTTAAAGTTATCATTAGGTCTCCACCTCTTTTATTCAGGCTCACTTGTTCTATACCTATACATTTAAATGTATTAAAACTAAAAAAGGGACAGCTATTACAATGTACTGGCACTGAATGGGTTAACATACCCTTTTTAATGTTATTTCTATGTTCCTGAAACCGGATTTTTAATTTTCTCCCAGTTCTCCCCACATACTGCATCCCACACCCACAAATGAGGAGATACACTACATGGGTAGAAGAACAGGATACCCTATTTTTTATTTTAAATTTCATTTGTGTCTGTGTACTAACAAAATCGTGTACCGTACTAAATTGATGGCCACAACTTATACAATTGCCACATGTATAGAAACCTCCCTTATGTTTGGTTTCCATTTTCTCGGAACGAAAAGTGCTAGGGGCAAGGATCTGTTTTAAACTAGTACCCTTTCTAAAAATAACCTTGGGAACCTTAGGTATTTGTCGGCCTAGGAATTCATCCTCAGCCAACAAACCCCAATGTTTTCTAATTATTCTCTGCACATCAAAAGCTCTTCCATTATACTGAGTATTAAATGAAAAATCGAAAATAGGGTTTCTAGTCTTGTCCTTGTTCTTATTTATAAGTAGATCACTACGACAAATCTTCCCAACTCTCTCAATCTCTGAATCTAAAAATCCAGGAGGATAGCCCTTCTCCAGAAAGCGTTTCTTAAGAACATCTGCTTGCATAAAAAAGGAGTCCAAATCACTACAATTCCTACGCAGCCTAACAAATTGGCTTTTTGGAACTCCTCTAAGCCAATTAGGATGGTGCCCACTTTTAGTATCGATAAAACTGTTGGAATCAATATCTTTAAAAAAGGTCTTAGTCTTGACTTTCCGATCTTCGATAAAAATCGATAGGTCAAGAAAATCAATATTTTGGATACCTATCTTAGGAGAAAACACCAAAGATAAAGAATTATGATTAACATACTCGAAGAAATCATGTAACTGATCAGTAGAGCCACGCCATATCATCAGGACATCATCGATGTACCTTCTCCAGAGCACCAAGTTTGCACCAAACGGGTTATTGGACCAAATGGACAATCTTTCCCAATAGTCCATGAACACGTTTGCATAGCTCGGTGCAAACTTGGTGCCCATTGCGGTGCCCTTAATCTGGAGAAAAAAATCCTCATCAAAACTAAAAAAATTATGAGTGAGAATAAAACGGATAGCTTCCTCTAAAAAAGAACAGAAAGGGGGTTCTAAATCAGTGTCACGTTCTAAATTATTTTTAACTGCCTCTATACCAAGATCATGATCTATTATGGTGTAGAGTGAAGTTACATCCAAAGAAACCCAAATATAGTCATCCTCCCATTCGATATGTTCTAACTCCTGGATAAGATGTTTTGTATCCCTCAAATATGACATAGCTCCCTGGGCATATTTTTGTAGATGGTAATCAATATACTCAGAGAGCTTAGATGTAAGAGAGTCGATACCACTTATTATCGGCCTCCCTGGAGGTTTATCTTTACATTTATGAAGTTTAGGGAGAAAATAAAAAGTTGGTATTTTGGGAAAATCTATAAAAATAAAAGAGAATGTAGACTCATCTATAACACCTGCTGTTTTTGCTTCACATAACAGGCTTTTAAGATCTTGATTGTAATTACAATTTGGGTTACAGTCAAGTTTTCTATAAGTAGAAAGATCATTAAGGAGTCTGTAGGTTTCTGTGACATAATATTGAGTTGACATGACCACCACTCCTCCTCCCTTATCCGCACTTTTAATCGTGAGCTCCTTCCTTTTACTCAAATTTATCAAGGTATTACTCTCTTTTAGGGTAAGATTCTTATGTTTATCTTTCCTAGCCTTATCTTTTACCAATTTATCAAAATCTCTAATTAGCATTTTATTAAAAGCCTCAATCTGGCTTCCTCGTTCGTTTGGGCAAAATTTAGATTTGGGCTTAAATCTCTGAATTTTTTCTTCTTTCATAGGGTTGGGTGAACTATTAGAAGATCCTTCACTAGTTTTCTTAATGAAGAATCTTTTAATTGACATCTTTCTAACGAATTTCTGAGTATCAATAAAGAGTTGAAAACAATTAGGAGATTCTTCAGGGACAAACTTTAAGCCCTTACTTAGAAGAAGAACTTCTTGTGGGGTTAGATGAAATCCAGAGATATTAAAAACTCCTAAATATTCTTCTTGTGTTATAGTTAAGTCCCCACCCTTTCTCCACTCAACCTCCTCTTCTTTCCTGGAGTGTTCAACTCCCTGAGAGGTGCAAAACGGTTGGCTAGGGGCAGTTCTTGAGACCTTGGAAGGAAGAATTCTGTAATCTCCCCCCTTCTTCGGTCTTGCCCCTTCCCTAAAAAATCCCTCTCTAAATGTGAGTCTTGAGTGGAGGGTCGGGTGGTGTCAACTATATTAGAAGCTGCGGCCTTATGAGATCTAGGGATGTGTTGTACTTGAGTTTGATTCTCATTATGTTTCTTATAATTGATATAATTTCGGGAAGGTGTAGTCCATTTGGGCTTAACCCCTAAATGTTCTCCCTTTCTTTGTGTAGGTCCATCTTTATTTGAATTTCTAAAATAGGATCTATCGTTTTCTCTGAATCTAAATTTTTTGTCGATTTTATTCAATGTTGAATGGGTATTGTTAACTTTATCTCGCTTATCTCTTAGATACTTTTTATTTTTAGTTTGTGCAATTTTATCATCAAGATTTTCTATCCTTTCAAAAAGGATTTTTTCTTTCCTTTTAAAATCAGGAGTATCTTTATCAAAAGTACTGATTTCGGCTAACTTTCCCATTTCATTAGAAACCATATCAAGATTATCTTTTTCAAAATCGACAATGATTTCCATAAGTGTCATAGAGCACCTTTCCAATGCAACATCCCAACCTTCAATATATTTGGATTTTTCTAATCCATTAGCAGGTCTTTTATCCATTCTTAGACCTCTGGGGATCAATCCTTCCCTGAGATAAGACTCCAGGAAGGATATTTCCCACCATTTCTTAGTCTCTCTGAATGAGAGTTTTTCTAATTTAAAGAAATAATCATCTATGGTGGCATTAGATTCTTGATTAATATTGGTGTTGCTAAAAAGGGACTGAAGTTTAGCTTCCCTCAGTTCCCTTAAATTTGCAAACATGCTCATGACACTTTTACAGATAAATGGTGAATTAATAGAACAGAGGAAAAATAGAATAATCGATATACAGCAAAGAAATATAAATTCACCTGTGTGCAGATAGAAAACACACTTAGTGGGTATTAAGTGAAAAAACACATAAATTACCCTTAATTAATTGTATTGTAGATGAAAGGATTCCTCTTATATCCTCAAGACAATAATAACAAAGTGCCAAAAAAATGGCTATCTACAATACAAAAACAATAAAGACGGACATAGCGCAATAATGTTGCAAAATAGAAATTATAAATATAACTTGTTGCACTCACAAAAGCAGTTTGATTGAAGGCACATCAGATACAATGATGTATGAACCTCAGGACTTGTGGAACATCAATATCATGCATAGGAGGAAAAAAATATATAATAGTGCAGAGTATCCAAGTAAAAAATGACACACTTTATTAATAGATACACTTACAAAATAGAAGTGGCAAATAGGCACATCAAGCTCTGATGGAAAAAACACACGAATCCCAGTCAGGGTCCAGTGGAGCAGGAAAGCCAAATAAACAATAAAATCAAGAATAAATAAATAAAAAATATATAAAATACTTTAAACAATAAAGGACATAAGCCCAATATATAGAATACTCTAAGCAGTAAAGGACATCAGCCCTACGCGTTTCGTTCAAAAATGAACTTCCTCAGGGGCATCTAACAGAATATTGTCCATAAGTATGCATACAATAACATAGAAACTTCTCCCATTTAAATCCGTCCAGTTCTGGCGCGAAAAAATCAACTCGGTTGTTCACTTCCGGTTTCGGACTTTACTTCCGGTTGCGTCATGCGTTCCGGGATTGCTAACCAAGCCTCACTTTGGTTCCCGTTCACATATACAGCAATAGCAGGGAGAATGCGTTCCACTTTCAATCAGACGATTGAACATGAAAGTCCACAATGTTTATTGATGAGAAAACAAACAGATTAACAACACATCCTTTGTATATTAAAAAGAGAAATAGGAATAACATTAAGAGACCTCTAATTGATAGAGAAGGCAAAAATAAAAAATAAAAATAAATATAAAAATAAAAATAAAATTAAAAATAAAATAAAGATAAAATTAAAATAAAATAAAAATAAATATAGAAATAAAAATAAAATAAAAATAAAAAAAATAAAAAAATCTAATTTTTGCAGTGCATCGAGAGACATTCAAGCTTGTCATGTCCCAATAACTAGAATACATGTTTTTTTTAAATTGAATAATAAGTGAAATCTCTTTCACCCTCATGCATAAGTCTCCAAGAATCATACAAACCACATTCAATCATGTATTTGGAACATTTATCCGCCAGTCTGTCACTGTCTCTCCTATGGGATTGATTATGGTCTTCTCTAGCATTATCCAATTCTCCATCCATGACAAAATTTGTATCACCACACATTACCAAAATACCACTCAAATTCTCAGTTACCAGATCCATCATTTTCCTAAAAAAAATTAGCTGACCAGTGTTAGGTAAATACGTATTTACAACTGTGTACTCAACATTATTGATTTTACCTACCCACAGCAAATACCTCCCTTCATTATCCGTCAGTACCTTATCCGTAAAGCATGCCACATCATTCCTGTTAAAAAAAATGAATGCACCTTTAGACCTTTAGACAGTGAAATTGGGATAGGAAAAGCTTTGATAATCTTTTCCATCCTTAAAATGTGTTTCGTGGACACAGATGATGTCAGAATTACAGGGCTTAGCTTCTTTAACCCCTTAAGGACACATGACATGTCAGACATGTCATGATTCCCTTTTATTCCGAAGTTTGGTCCTTAAGGGGTTAAATAATAATCGTCTCTTATGTGTGGTGTTCAGACCTCTCACATTAAATGGCAAAAACTTTTAAACCATGATTCATACCATAAACCTTAAATAATAAAGAGAAAAAACTCTTAGTAATGTGAGAGTCCGAACCTCCGTGCTCCAAGAAAGATTTAAGCAAGTCCAGCAATATTATTAAAATGGAATCAAACTTCTGACATGTGTACAAAGCTATTATATACATGAGCTTGTCTGAATGTTAAGGAACATGTTAAACTAAATCTGTCAAACATTGTACAAATTATAACATTAAATTGTGTTATGAGAAATCTTTTGCATGTCTTAAAGAAATGGATGGACGTAAAAATAAAAATATACCACTATGAGGGGAGAAAAAAAGAACATTCTTAAAGAAAAGGGCCATGAGGGAGAATAGAAAAAAATTCTCCATCTCAGCGTGTTAGGCCAAGGTTGGGGAAGAGAAGCCCACTGGGGACAAAAGAGGACCATTATAAGCAAAAAAAAAAATACCAAACCATTGTCTAAAAGAGAACAGTTAGTTCAAAGCAAAAGAGTTGTAAATAGTCAAGTCAAGTACTGGGATAAACAGTATTGGCACACAACAATTAACGACTGTTATTCAAACCCAGAAGTCAATCAAAAAAGAAAAAAAATAAGCGAAATTTCAAGTAATCCCAACAGAATCCAAGACTGGAGCAGGACTCATAAGTTTGGTTCAAAGATAAAGTTTTCTTGGAACAACACAATAAAACCCAGTAAAACCAAAATAAAATATAAGAATAAAAGCAAAAGCAGCAAAATAGAGCCAGTGAAATGTGTCACACCTTGAAGCAATGCGTCAAGCAGCATATGAACAGAAAATTTGAAGACTGAAACTCATGATGCAAGAACTGAGGAACAGCGTTGGTCATCATGAAGCATCCGGTTTACTTCTCTTGCTGGCCTGCACAGTTTTCGATGGTGAAAGCATATGGGATGGCACAGGAGGTCTGCTCATAGAAATGAGAACTTCCATTCCCTCCTCGGGTGATGTGATGATTACATTTTGCCTGTCCATACGGAAAAGTACCTTAACCGGGAATCCTTATCTGTACCTTATCCCTCTTCGACTCGGCTCCGACGTTGGAAATCACTACTCCGTCTCATCGTGTGAGCAGACAAAATCGTGGAAGACCTTCATGTTGTTATACAAAAAAATATACCAAATGATACCGCACTCAATAGAATAGATATAACTGAATATAAGTTTATTAGCAAAAATGCACTAAGGACAAATGCTATCTTATATAAAGACAAGAGAGCACCATATGTTTATATATGAAAAATATCTTATCCACTATACTATAAAGTGCAAAAAAAGTGCTAAAGCGCAAAATATCACATCACCATGGTTCCTAAATGAACATTTATAAAATACAAACATGAATGGCTGTTTCAAAATTCTATGCACAGAATAAACCACATGGTCCAGCAAAACAACAGACTGTACATAGGGGTATTGAGATGTGTGAGGAAAAATCCTGGTAATGTACATCCAAGTTAAAAAAAAATAGGGATCCCAGAACAAAACTCAATGTTGGAAAAAAATAAATAAAAAGTCATGGACTGATCTCACTCATGGGTTTGGCTAGGAGGCCTCCTGTTTGCTTTAAGAGTCCCAAATCCAGATGAATATACCCTTCTGTAATGTGTTCCAAGTGTTATCTTTAGAAACTCCCACTGGAGAACAGAGAGACTAGAGATGAATGTGTGCAAACATGTGGATTCCTCCTAGTGACAGCAGGATGTAGGCCATTAGAATCTCTTGAGCGCGCAGCCCCGAATTCTCCAGCCTGCATCCTGCTGTCACTAGGAGGAATCCACATCTTTGCACACATTCATCTCCAGTCTCTCTGTTCTCTCTGTTTGTATAATATTATTGAGAGTCTTTGGAGGTGACCCAGATACCTGCACCTATTGTGATTGAGTGCAAGTACTACTTTTTTCTTCATGTTGTTATAGTCCCAGGGTGGCCAGACATGCTCACTGCGCCTAAGAATTCCTCTTTTATGTGATAATAGTTAAATCGCACGATTACATCCTTGGGTGCAGCCGCAGGTGTATTGCTAGGCTTTGGCAGCATATGAATACGATCCAGCAATAGTTCAGAGTTTGTGACAGTCAGTTTAACTGCCCTCACCATAGTCTGAAAATAGTTTGGTAGTTCCGCAGTGTCGATGTTGTCAGGAATCCCCCTGATCCTTAGATTATTGCTCCTACTTCTGTCTTCAGCATCAGCCATTTTGTCCGCCTGTTGATTCACCTGTTTGTGAAGTGCTTTTACAGTGGCTACCAATTCCAGATGTGATTGCTCTTGAAAATATAGTCTGTTTTCCATTTCCTCCATGCGCTGGTTGAAACCTTCCATAACGCCATAAATTGTCTCAAAATCTTTTTTTAAATCGTTTTTTAAGTCCACTCTTAAGTTTTGAATAAGTTCAATCAGCATGCCAGCAGATGTTGGTGGATCTGTAGCCAATTCAGGTGGCATATTTGAATTATATGCTGTAGTTAACCAAGATAACCACTGTCCACATTAGTGGTGGCCATCTTGAAGGTGTTGTGGAAGTTTCATGTTGTGCCGTGGCAGCCATCTTGGTAGTAGCAACTGTCCTCCTCCTCTTCTGTACCACTTATATGTGGTTTCTCTTTAAATCTTAGGGAGGCAGATCCCGACGGCCGTAAGTACGAGGGCATTAAAGGGGAGCGGGACCTGACTCCGCCCCCTTCTTTCAGTACATCCCGATCGCTCTTAGAAATAAGCGATTGGGCAGCTTTAATATTAAGCCGATCGAGGCTTGCTCTACACGCAGCAACGCTCACGAGATGAGAATCCATGTGCCCCGAGCGCTCTGAGCACTCAGAGAGAATGAGGCTGCCCTTTGGGCTGACAGCTGTTGCGGCTGCGGTCCCGCCGCTTTGTTGTTGTTGCGACTTGGCCAAGGCTGCACTTGCATAGGTGCGCTGACGGGTGGAAGGGTGAGAGGGAGCCACTGCCACTGATGTCCCTGGGGTTGAAGTTAGCAGTGAAATAAGCTGTGATTTCATTCTATGGGAGGGGTAGTGAGTTGGTAAAGGTTTACTCACCCCGGCAGATGCAGAGACGGTTTTCTTCATTAATGGCACAGTCCTCTCTTTTTCACTTCTGCATGATGTAAAGGTTTTCTCAAAGCAATAATGATGATAAAGATGAGTATTTTAAAAAGAGAAATTGTTATTTTGGAACATTATTGTCCCAATGTCCCAGGAGCTCCTCTAGATGGTGGCCATTGAGGATGGTGGCCAAGACACGCCCTATTTTATTTATTCTGTTTGCCTGGCATCCTGCTTTACATCCCAGTGAGGATCCTACCAAATAATCCAGGTGGAGATCATACCACCTACGCATTGTCCATTGAGTGGTTAGCCTGCTCAATAAAATGTAAGTTTAATCTTTTTATTCTCCTGGCTCAATACATACAGAGAGCACTATTCTTTGTTTTGTTTTTTCTTTTGGGTTGTACTGCTGTTATACTGCTGAGATATCTGACAACCACGTAAGCTCACATATCCTAGAAGTAGGGATTATACCACTCTACACTTTCTATATTAGAGCTGGATTTTAGCTCTGATAAATGTGAGTACATTTATATATGATAAAGAAAGTTGATTGAGATATTTTGCACTATTGGATTTTTTTGTTCTTTTTTTCATATATATGCCTACATGAACTGAAAGTCATCTCTGACCCAAGATCGTTAACACAAGAAGAACATTTAGTCCTGCCACCTGACATGTTCCCTTGCAAGTTGCAATTTATAATTTTGGACAGTATTGTGGACCTTTTTATTTGTGATTTTTTTATCCAAGTTACTTGGTATTTCTGGTACCCTGCCTATATTTTTATGAGTCTTATATAACTTTCTTAATATATTATCTGTTTCTATTCTATTTTTATACATCTGCAGGAGTACAATATAACATTGGCTCTACCTTCTCCTTTTGTCCTTTTACTATCTATTTCCCTGTGGGGACTGTGAGGGAGTCCCACTGACTTATGTGAGCTGCATGTTTTCTGTTTGTTGTGGCCTGATTAGCGCTGATCCATTGTCTTTTTCCTTTGTATTTTTCCACATGGGCAATCTTCCACGTGGGCTTTTTTCTGTAAGGGCATTTTTCTTGTGCACATTTGTGACAGCGTTTGTTTTTCCAGTGGGCATTTTTCATGTGGACTTTTTTTATGTGGGCTTTTTTCATAGATTTGTGTGTTTGTAAGAAATGCTGGTTCCTGGTCTTGATGTGTCGGAGGACTTGCTGCTGCTGGTAACATTTGGTAACCTATCTTGTATGGACTCTGTACTGCTGTATAGGAGGAAGTTGACTATTTGTCTTGCCTCTCTTCCTCTCTCTATCTTGCAATGCAGCTATTTTGCATTTAAGTTCTTTATATGTGTGCTTTGCCAATATTCCACTTGCTGCCTATGTGATATTACAACTCTGATAAATTCCAACTTTGGGGTGACAGTGTGTATTTATGAGTGGGTGTGTCTATTTATGAGCCTGCCTGTTGCTGAGTGAGTTTGATTGTGCATGCAATTGTGTGTGAATGCTTGTAAGTTGCATGAGTGTATAGGTGAATGCACATATGCTATGGGAGGCCTGGGGCATTATGGGGAGATACACTGGGGATATATATATATATATATATATATATATATACACACACACACACACACTCTGGGAGACACTGGCAGATGCACTGTAGATATAAACATATATACTGGGGACATGTGGAGATGCACTGGTGGGGTATGGAAGATTTGCAATGAAACGTGTAGAAATGCTGGGAGACACGGGAAGCTACATTGGGGGTATAGGGAAATATATTAGGGGATATGAGGAGATCCTCCAGGGATATAGGAAGATACATTGGGACAGGAGGAGATGTTTCAGGGTCCATGGGTAGTTTTACTGGGGGACACGGGAACATGAACTAGGGATAAGAGGGTATGCACTGTGGATATGGGGAGATTTAATGAACATGGGGAGATACACTGGGTGACATGGGGTTATTTAATGAGGATATGGGGGCTGGATATGGGGACATTTAATAAGGATCTGGGGAGATACACTGGGGGACATGAAAAGATTTAGTGGAGAGTATGTGAAGACTTTAGGAGGTGGGATTTTGGTAGGGAGTGGAAGTAAAGCACTGCATCCAAAGCAGCACAATGTCCTGGACTGGCCCTGCACGAGCATGTGAGACAACACTTAGCATGTACATTGTTAAGTAAATAAATGGTGAGAATTGAAAGTGCCTTCCTCTGGTTTATGAATAAGGTAGTTTCAGTAATTTGTGTGTATGTTAGAGAGCCAGTCTAGAGTATAACCAGTATCGAGTACAGTCTAAGCTTGTGGGAGTGGGGAAGTGTGTAATGGCCAAAGTAGCACCTTGATTAGATCAGAGAATAAAAAAATCTTTATAGAGCAATTTGCTTATGCTCTTGTATCATTTTTTTTTTTTTTTTTAAATAAGAATTGAGATTGTGATCCCCTGTACATAAGGCAAATTCTTCCTTAACGTCATTTAGATTTAGATTTAGAAAAAAAATGAGGGCCATCTTAAGAGGCACACAAACAGCCTTGACCCTTACTTTAACATATTCACTTAATGTTATTATATAGAAGACATAAAGCCAGACATTATGGGAGCATCTTTATTAGAATGTTCGTTACAGAAAGAGAATCCCAAAAGTATTTTTAAAACACACGGCATTGTTGTCTTTGCACATGTTTCCTGCAAATGTTTCTGATGGTTTAGACATTCTGAAAGAAAAGACAAACATAACTGTCAGAATAAAACTAGTAATTTATGTATAGCTGATATCTTCAATAGTTAATCCTACTGGTTTAAGAAAGATTAGTAATGTACAATAACTATATACAGCAGTATTTAGTAAACTTATTTAGGAGACAGAGTGATGATCCAATGCAGAAGGAGCAGAATTGAATCGTAATTTATCTTAATGGAACAATAACTCACAGCATTGATCCAGGAGATGTAAGCAGATACTCTGGTGAAGACAGAGGGTTTGAGGTAGGTGTTGCAACCAAGGGAGGAACCAAAACTGGTGATACCATGGACTTGGTAAACTCCACTGACGGAACAGTTGAGAGGTCCACCAGAATCTCCCTATAGTTGATAAAAACAAAATAAAAATTAGGTAGAGATCTTTAATATCAATATTATTATATTCTTAGTACATATTAGAATAATATTAAAAGTAAATTTGCACTTGTTTAGCATAATAATTATTAAATAATAAAATAATCAGGACAAGTCAGAGCAACAACTATATATACAGAACATCAACAACAATATGGGAGGTAATATGATGGAATCATCAGTCTAAAATAAAGTGCACTGGGAAGAGAGATAAGAGACTTATAACCTGTATACTCCTTAAGATCCCAGATATGAATGGTAACAGAGCCCTGTAGAACTCAAAGCCCAGATAAACTGTGATTCAATGACTTCTAATACAAGAACACAGTATGTATATGAATCCATATAATAGTGCAAACTAGTTCGACAAAATAAATACCCACACAGTAGTAGTATATTTAAAAGATGATTTTCTTAAATTGCGTTTTAGCGGGTTTAGTCAACAGATTGGCGTACCTGTAAATTAACCGTGTAATTTTACCAACAGCTACTGTGAAAAAACAGGCACTGTTCTATCAGCCAGCCAGAGAGGCCCTTATTTAATAAAGCTACCAGTCAACATAGTTCCATCTATTAATAAGTAAAATAAAAATCAAGTCATCTTACATTGCATGAAGCACGGACACCATCACCGCCGGCACACACCATTGTGGACTTGACTGTGCTGCCCCAGTAAGAGCTGCTGGAGCAGGTTGAGTGAGCTACAACAGGCAGAGGGGCCTGCTGGAGGATTGAGGGAGAAGATCCACCAGCTGTGGGAAACATTAATGTTATTGTTGCACTCAATGCTATTTCATATGAAAAGAGACAAATGTGGCATATCATCAGTAAAGAAAGTAGGAACATCTGAGTTTGGAAGAAAACCTTTAATCCTGGAATAAATACTCAGATTTTTCTATATATTATCTTACATGTTGACAATTAATCAACTAATTATTTTTTGTGGCAAGTTATGGGGTAGGAAAGAATTTTTTTATTTTTTTTTACATAAAACAACTTACTGGTAGTTCTTCCCCAGCCAGTAACAACACAGGCAAAATTGTTGGCTAGGACAGTTCCACTAGCGGGTAGGGTAGCCACCTTCACAGAGGAGTTCAGAGTGGCACTGGATGCCAGATGAAGGACTGCAATATCATATCTACAAAAAACAGGAACAGAGTCGCAATCAACTGGCTTATTTAGGAAATTGTGTGTATGTGTTTTCAAGTATATGTAGACATGGTTATATTTTTATCCAAAGAAAAAAGAAAGATCCAGGCACCCCAGGGCTCAGCTGGGCACTTTTATTGGAACAAAGTTACAGCAAAATAGCTGTTTTGCCTAGCTGAGCCTTATTGGGATTGAACTAACCCCTGGTCGAGTTGCACCCTGCTACAGCTCAATTAAGTAAGTGCAATTCTTACAAATCTGGTTGGTACAATATTTGGTTATATTTATAGACATGTTTAAGACTCTTTAGATATAATAATAACAACAAAGTGTTTAACCAGGAAAAGTACATTCAGATTGCTCTGGTTTCCAAGTACGTCCTGGGGATGTTACCTTAGCCCAACATCCAGGAGTTGTTACTATCACCCAATTTAATGGTACTCATTTTATCTACCTTGGAAGGATGAAGGACTGAGTCAACCCTGCTGGGATTTGAAACTGCAACACCCAAGGGTTAGAATAGATTCTGCTGTTGCATTAGCCCACTGAGCTATTTCACCTGCCTATGTCTATATGTCCATATGTCTTTATTAAGGTTAGTGCTGCCCTTTACTTTTGTAAAAATAGTAATATTTACTAAATATAATATATAATTCAGTAAATATTTGAAATACATCATGCTTACTTCTCTGACTAGCAATTTATTATGGCAATAAATATTTGTTTTCGGTTCAGTATAAGAAAATTTTATCACAATAATCATGTTTCTTTTTTATTCTTTTTAGAGCATTTTTGGGACAGTTTAAAAACTTCCATTTTCATTATTAAGTAACTTTTTTTTTTTATATGTACAACTTTGTGTTTTATATTTTGACTATATAAACGTCTTACCCAGCTGCTACATTGTTGGTGTTCCAGCTGGCATGTCTCACAATTCTGGACACAGAGATTGACTGTTCGGTGCCTTCATTTGTGCTCAAGTTGTGTTCTCCCAAGACAACACGGAAGGTACGAGCGCTGTAAATTTGGGACAAAAAAATAAAAATAATTCTAAATATTTTATTCGCATTATGACAACCAGTGTATGTGATATAGCAACACTAAGCAGGATGGTTTGTTGTGGGTACATTGAATTTGCAAACTACAGTGCAATTTAGGCAGCATATGGAAACGAAAACTGCTATCTCAGGTGAATTGTAGATTAATTTTCTTAAAGGTAAAGTGTCACTTCGAAACTTTTTTAAAAATAATAATGCTTTCATATTGTATGGGAATATATTCTATTTCAATGAAGTATACGTAAAAAAAACAAAAAACTCATCCCTACCTTATATATGATAAGATCCTTCAGCAATATACATGCACCTTGGGTCAGACGGTGAAAATTGACATTTAGTCTTTATGGTCTTCCCTGTTTCACTCCCTGGGAATATTTTTTAGAAGGCTGTGTGTGAGAGTTTACTTTGTTTTGTGTAGGTGTGGGGTGGCTGTAAGAGTTGTAGCTGCTTGTGTGTCACATGTGTGGCTGTGTGTGAGTATCTATGTGTAAGTATATGAGAGTGATATGTTTGGGTGATGTGTATGGCACTGCGTGGTGTGTGGTAGCTGTGAGTGATGTGTGTGGGTGCATGTGAGTGAATAGTATTGCTGTGTGGGTAACTGTGCAGGCTGTATGGGCAGATGAGTGTGCTGTAAGTGTGTATGCTGGGAGGGGAGTCATAAGAATGGGGAGAAAAATGTAGGTGTGGAAGTATCTACCTGTTGTCCACAGACGGTGTCTGAAAATTGACATTTAGTCTTTATGGTCTTCCCTGTTTCACTCCCTGTGAAAACTGGGAATATTTTTAGGAGGCTGTGTGCGAGAGATTACTTTGTTTTGTGTAGGTGTGGGGTGGCTGTAAGAGTTATAGTTGCCTGTGTGTCACATGTGTGGCTGTGTGTGAGTATCTATGTGTAAGTATATGAGAGTGATATGTTTGGGTGATGTGTATAGCACTGCGTTGTGTGTGGTAGCTGTGAGTGATGTGTGTGGGTGCCTGTGAGGGAATAGTATTGCTGTGTGGGTAACTGTGCAGGCTGTATGGGCAGAATAATGTGTGCTGTAAGTGTGTATGCTAGGAGGGGAGTCATAAGAATGGGGAGAAAAATGTAGGTGTTGAAGTATCTACCTGCTGTCCACAGGTATTCATTTACTTAGCAGGGCCTGATGGGAAGTTGAGAGTGGTGTGATGTCACATGCCCCCCGCCCATTTCCAAGGTCCGCTCATTGAAGACCCTGGAGAGCACCTTCCTCTAATGCCGCACTATACCACCAATGGTAAGCAGCAGCAATGGTAATACCACCACTATACCACCAATGGTAATCATCAGCAGTGGTAATACCACCAATCAATGGTAAGCAACAGCAATGTGTGCTGGGTGGCTGTATATCTATTCAACATTAAATAATATACCCGTGGCTGATCATATACATATATGATCTGCATTATGTTAAAATAAATAAATAGGCGGCAGGGCTGGTCCGACTTCTTGGGTGCAATAGGTTGTGCCTGGGCAAACCCAACACAACCCTGTGAACATGCTTTGCTCCATGCACAGAAACAAGGAAGACCGTAGAAACTAACATTGAGTTTTAAAACATTGATTAAAGAACAGCGCACAAATAAAAATATAGTTTTACATTTTTAAATGTAGTCTTATGTGTGCATAGTTACTTAATCTGTATTATGCATACATTTTGGTGTTCCAGGTGTGCCCCTAACTCCCTTTATGTTTTTACTATGTACGTTTTCAAACACTGTCTGACACAAGGTGCATGTATACGGCGGAAAGAACCTGTCATATACTAGAGGTAGGGATGAGCTTTTCTTATCTATTTATCTATTTATTTATTTATATATTTGATTATTTATTTCATCATATACTTAATTTAAAAATAATCTATTTCTAATACTTGATGAAATGATATATTAATACATAGTTTTGTGGTCACAGTTGTCCTTTCACTTCTATCAGTTGGTTTGGACGTCATTGTAAGGAAAGCAAAGCAACTAGCTTTCAAGTGAACTATAGATTCAAACAATACAAAATTTTGCTCCTCATCCCTCTGTAAAGCTGCTACAAAGGATGGATTTATGAACTAAAGGTATAAGGGTTTTACAGCTGAGCTTGGCATCACTACATTACAACAATAAAGTAATAAAAGCAGAAATACCCTAGAACAGCGGTAGGCGACTTTCAGCACTCCAGATGTTGTGGGCTACATCTCCCATGATGCTTTGCCTACATTATGGCTGTTCGAGCATTATGGACATGTAGTTCACAACATCTGGAGTGCCAAAGGTGGTCTACCTTTGCCCTAAAATGACAATTTTCCACTGTTATGAGGTTATAACCTTGCCTCGTAGTTATATCACTGCAATAGAGTTAAAATAATGTTACGGTGAAAGATTATATTATTAAAGTACAGCTATAAAGATATAACCATGGAGAAATAGAAACTTCTATGTCTGACACCTACCTGCTTTACAGTTTTAATATTCTTAATTTGCATTGCAAAACAAACAAAGATGCCTGTTCATGGATTATATTAATACTTTGATAGAAAATACAAGAGTGTTTCTGTAGTGATTATTGCATGTTAATATAGCATTGAATTTTAATATAACATGTATAGGGGCGAGGCCTGACAGCCGATCAGGATGGTCGCATGTTGTTGCAGATCCTCAAAGATATTAACCTACTCAGTGCTAAACCCGACAAAACTACTCTATATCTGGGAAAAAAATTGCATGCAATTTTGGAGAGTACGCTAGAGCCTCTCCATGACTACTTTACCTGTAACTGGTGATTTTGGCCCATGCTTGACTCTCCTACGGCCTGCGATCACCCTAGAGGTTAGGGAGACGGACGATCCCCAGCCTTGAATTGGAGCCATGCTTGCTTAGGGTCCTGTTCCCCCCCACCCCATTTGGACTGGCGGAGGTTATCCCAGTCCCCACTGGTGTTGGGGTCACGTCGACATACAGCTTGCAGCTGAACCAGGGGGTTGTGACCTGTTTCCCAAGATGGCTACCACGATGAGCCCTACAGCCGGAGACACGTTCCTGTGGTCACCCTCACTGACGGGCTCTCTCCTCCTAAATTTTGACTGCATCTGTGCTGCCTTTTGGGCTAAACTTGCTGAAAGCGAACTTACCCCCAGGCTTGCAAGCCGACTTGAGGCACCCTGGGTCCGTGGTACTGGACTGTGCAGCCTGAATGGGCCTCCTGCACATGTTCAAGGAAAGGTTCCATGGAGGAGAAAACACAGGAGGCAGCCACGTCTGGGGTTCGCACTTCATCGCCTTGGCCCTCCACTCGTTCCTCCACAATCCGATGTCGGGTATACAAGCATGCACTCCCACAACACATCCTGCCTTTCCTTTATCCATATACCTATACCAGCATCACAAGACCTGCCAAAAGCAGAAGCAAGCTACTGCTAGGTGTCTGAAGTAGTCCTGTGGGTGATAGCACTACGCTGCACACGAGCTTGTACTGACTGGGGGAACCCATATGAGATCGCCGATGGCAGCGGAAAAAGGGACTTACTGTCACTAGGCATAGGCTGACCGGTCTATACAGCTTGCAGTTGGGCTGCTTCCCTCCTGACCACTTATACCATGTTGTTTGCAATGTCTCAACTGCTATAACTGCTCATAGTTTCCCAAATGTTTTCTTATAGCATAGTTAAATTTACTATACCCAGTGGTCCCAGTATTCAGTACCTTGTATCTCTACAGTTCTATGCTTTAGTTTGTCTTCCCCTCCTTTTGCTGCATATTAAAGATGTTTCCTCTTATTACCCAAAAAATGTGCATTATATTCAACATTTCATGTCAAGTTTCTACCTTTTGCAATCGCTTTTGTACTTTGTGAAATGTCTACATACCTGTGTCAGTTAAACTATGCACTACTAAAATAAAAAATATAAAAACAAAAACAAAAAATAAACACCTGTATGGACCACAAATTGGTTTATATATTTGGACTGTATACATACACGTCTACACAGTGAGCAGCAGTCAGGACACGGTTAGCACGGATCAGAGAACCTCCACAGGTGTGATACCAGCTGCTTCCAGACTGATACTGGAGGGAAACCTGCAGAAAAAGACCAAAACACTTTAACATTTCTCATATTTTTCTATTGTACTTGTTTTGAAACAAATGCTTGTGATAGGACAGCCCTGAAATACTAAGTATTTCTAAAAATACCAGGTGCACAAGGGGTGGGTGGAGGTGTCACCAGAGGATGCTAATGCATTTCAAGCCTCATGGACACTTATTTTGAGTTAATTTGACATTTTCTGGTTAATTACTGAAAAGTCAGAGTATAGTGAATAACCTTATCAGTGTAACTGTGTTTATTTCAGACTGAAGGCTCTGTTACTTGACAGAGAATTGTAACAAACTGAAAGGGAAATACAAATTTTGTACCCACATAATCCACACTGGAAAAAGTATCAAATCTAACCTACATTTTCCACCTGGAATTTCAAGTAACTTAAATTCTCTATTTTATGAATAAATTGAGTTATTGAGCTAATTGAGTAACTTGGATACATAGAATCATGGAAATGTAAAGCATGTATCATTATTATTATTATTATTATTATTATTATTATTATTACATGTTATCACATATTAAATATGAGCAGTAAATCCGATAAAGTCTGCTAGAATAAGAACTTCTATTTTTTTAAATATAAAATATCATTTTTTTTGTTTGTTTTTTATAAAAATCAGTTTTCCTTGGTAATTAACCCTTACCTGCCAAGGCCATGCATTTTTGGCAGCATTGGTTCCTCCTACCACACGGGTATTCGCTTCCTCCAAATACTGGATGTCATCAGAGCAATGTCCTATAGGATGGAAGGATTTGGTAAATATTACTTTTAATGTCTATAAATCGACTAAGTACTTGAGGCATATTCCAGTGATCTCCCTACAGCAACCAAAATTATTAATACTTATAAATTACTGTGAAGTCTTGAATATTACAACCTTAAAAACTTACTATGTGCAACCTGTTAGGTAATTATATAACTGTTGATGAGTAAAGACATTCTGAATAAGACAATAAAATGTGGTAGCTGTACAATAAACGGTAGAAAATAAACAAATCAATATATTTATAGCTAGATACCAAAAAGATAGTGGTGAGACCAAACATGATCTAACTCGCTACAATGCAAGGGTAATATCTCACGATGAACCTGCCTATCTCAGGTTGGTCTTTGAAAAGTCCATATTGGGCACAGAAACTCGATAAAATCAAGCTTCCACAAATATCCCAGAGTTCCCAGTTTGACATACAAATTAACATACAAAGGTCAGAACAGAACAACATGTTAGCCCCCTTGTCATGTAAATTGCACTAATAAATTCAAGTTTGAAGACATGTGATGTCAACCTACTCTAATATATATATGTAAAAAAGATAAATTAACTATAAATATGATAAGCACATTGCCAAACCATATCTAGGGTTAATATATAAAGCCACTGTTCAAATAATGGAGATGTAAATAGTCTAGGTGCTCTACATGGGCTATCACATTTTTGATGAGAAGATGAGTATATTTATATTTTAGTCTCTGATTTATGTTTTACTCCTGCTTCACATTTTTACTTGTCTATTTAGGTCAATATTCTTCCAAACACATTATAATTTTTCAAATTATTCAATTTCATTCAATTTTCAGACTGGGAAATATGTTAAAATATCTTAAGATTTTGGTAAACTGAGTCCACGCAAGCTTGGCTTTAAGATTTGTTGGTGTTTTGATTTGAAACTTTTTTTTTTCTCACAAAATTTGTTAAAGGACATACTTAATTTAGCTTCAAATCTTACTGTAGCTAAAAATAAAGGAAATATTCTTAGAATTCCTGGCAATTTCTGTGGTTGACCAGCAGTGACAGTGAAGTTTCGAAATGGCCAGACACTAGATTTTAGGAGAGAACTTATCCTAACCCTTGACTTTTTTAAACTCCACTTTTTTAATTCCATGCCCTCTACTGTAGGCTCAATGAGAAGTTATGGCCTTTTTTAACACCATAGAGCTGTAGCTTTATATATCTGAAAAACAATAACTGCTTTAAAGTGTCCTAACTATATCCCAAAATGCTGTTACCCAATAAAAGCCCCAGAAGATGAGGTAAAATGCAGAATTTTCTATTAGGAACTGAGACCCATTAAAAAAAACAATGGCTGATGTCATAATCTTATTAGAGCAGACTTAACATGTCTACATGCACTATAACCAAATAATGGGGGTTTAAAAAAAAACCTCCCCAAAATCTAGATCTATAAATAATAGTGAGAGTAATGTTATTATATTATTCACTAAAGTAGCAGAGAAGCTGCCCATGACATTATTTGAAAACACAAGTAAACACGTAAACGGTCAGTATACATAGTATATGAGCCGTAAATAAGACTAAGTCCCAGATTCTGTAGAAATGACATGTGAGAAAGATTTGCACAGGATCGATAGGTAAAGTTTATGGATTGCAGAGTGAAGCGGCATGGTGTCTAATAATAGTGGTTAGAAAATGATAATTACCACAAAGGACGAGAGCTGCAAGTACAAGGAGCCTCAACATGTTCACCGTATGCTGGATACAAATCCTACAGAAGTTCTACTCCAGGCTCCCTCTATTTATATCAAGAAACGTTGCCCATTTATTATCTAATTTTCCGCTTGTGGGAATAATTACAGATGTTACATGTTCAACAGGTGGCAATGTGTTTTTTTTTTTTTTTTAACTTCTTGGTAAAACAATTATTATTACTTATCCCTCAAGGACTTGCAGCAAACAAGTAAATAATCCAGTTATTTAAAGAATATTTGAATGGAAAAATATAAAGCAATGTTTTATGATATATAACTAGAGTCTGGTAAAATGTAGGCTACCTATTTCATTATATGTACTTGACAGTACGAATTACTGCAGTATGAATTATTGCATTGCATCACATCTCCAATCAAGCTTATATACGTAATCTTTAGAAAAAAAGTCTCAAGTGGGACTAATATAGCTTATGTGTTGCACTTTCTAAATAAAGAAATATGTTAAACTATAAAATTACAAGCACTGCTTGAAGCACACTATATTGTGAACATATCTACACACACAGACATACACATTATACATGAGAAAATTATCATGTATTAAGATCTGCTACTTCGATTACTTTAATACTCCTTAAGATTGGTCATGTATGTTTGTTGCAATCTGCATTTTGAGTGTAGGATAACTGGGCAAGTGCACACAATGACGGAGTAACATAACACAGCGCTTCGCTGCTCCACACCCAACTGCGGAAGTGGCAGGGCTGCAATGTAATTGTTTCACCAAAAAAGGAACGCTATAAGGGCAACTTAGGTTCACATTCACAAAACCCCCACATGCTGTCAGGATCTTATTCTGACAACTAAGTTTTGTGTTTGTTTATTTCTGTTCCTTTAAATCCAGTACCTGTTTCTCGCCTCTACTGGCCTCCCTAGCCACTAGTCCTCTCAGTCTAACACCTGCATATCATGAAGCATGTATGCTATAAAAGGCCACACCCGATAAACCAAGTGGCCTTTACATTGAAGTTAATGTTCTTACTGGAAGACTTGAGATCCTAGTTCCTGTGAAACAACTTGTGATTTCATTGCTTCCAAACCTGATCTACTTCCAACCCTGCTTCATACCATCCTGGAATGCCTGAAACTCTGCTTTATCCTACCAACCTGGTTTACTTCCAACCCTGCTCCATACCCACCTGGATTGCCTGCAATTCTGCTTTATCCTGCCAACCTGGTTTATACAAACCTGCATAACCCCTATCTGGACATTGCTGCTTACTCTTATTTACAAGGTGTTATTTTCCTACCCTGAAACCTTATTGTTCTATATCTGTCTTAATATTCTTCTAATATCTCTAGCGTTCTTATTATTTGCAAAACTGTTTATTATCTCTATGGGGCATATTGCCTTAATGTTTATTTCTCTCACTTCTGTTCTCCCTATTATTCTATAAGTTAACCTGCTGATTTGTCAATACCTACCAATAAAGCCTCTTTAGTTAACTCTGGCCAAAGCCTCCTATCTGACATGAACAAGATCATGACACCTGCTCTCACATGTATTTTTCACAATCAACATGTAATGTTGATAACTCACAAAAAGGCAATAGCATACACTAAACAATTTGATATAATAGGCATAACTGAAACATGGTGGGATGAGACACATGACTGGGCAGTTAACTTAAATGGATACAAGTTATTGAGGAAGGATAGGGAAAACAAGAAGGGTGGGGGGGATGTGTGTATGCCAACCATGAGTTAAAACCAAATCTTAAGCAAGTGGAATGTGATGAGGAAAATGTGGAAGCTTTATGGGTAAATATTTGCTTGGGGCAAAAGTGACAAAATCAACTATTGGTTGGGATATGTTCTAAACCACCTAATGTTAATATTAACGAAGAACAACAGCTGTTTTAGCAAATTGAGAAAGCTGCAAATATGGGTAACATTTTAATTATTGGAGATTTTAATTACCCGGACATAAATTGGGACAGAGGGACTAGTAGCTTAGCAAAGGGAATTCGCGGGCTAGAGTTCACTCCTACCACTGGGACCACCAATGAATCCCCACCGGACCACCAGGGACTAAGAAATGTCCCCCCTCCTCCTTCAGTAAAGGTAAGAAGGGAGGGGGGACATAATGAATATTTATTTTATTAAATACATTTTTTTTTTTATTATTAAAAAGCCTCCCTACCTTCTTTCCTACCCCATGCAAACACACTGCCCCCATACACACACTGCCCCACAAACACTGCCCCCATACACACACTACACACACTGCCCCACAAACACTGCCCCCCATACACACACTACACACACTGCCCCATACAACACTACACACACTGCCCCACAAATACACACACACACACTGCCCCATACACACACTACACACACTGCCCCACAAACACTGCCCCCCATACACACACTACACACACTGCCCCACAACACTGCCCCACAACACACTGCCCCATACACACACTACACACACACTGCCCACAAACACTGCCCCCATACACACACTGCCCCCATACACACACTACACACACTGCCCCACAAACACTGCACCACACACACACTGCTCCACAAACACTGCCCCCCTTATACACACACACTACACACACTGCCCCACACACACTGCCCACAAACACTGCCCCCATACACACACTCACACTGCCCCTGAAACCTGCCCCCCCATACACACCTCCACACACTGCCCCCCCATACACGCACTACACACACTGCCCCACAAACACTGCCCCACATACACACACTACACACACTGCCCTATACACACACTGCCCCACAAACACTGCCCCCCAAACACACTACACACACTGCCGCACAAACACTGCCCCTATACACACTACACACACTGCCCCTTAAACACTTCCCCCCCATACACACACTACACACACTGCCCCACAACCACTGCCCCCCATACACACACTCCTCTAAACACACATACAGTGCCCCCATACACACACTGCCCCAAACACACATACACTGCACCGTTCACACATACACTGCCCCCTAACACACACACTGCAACCCTGACATACAATGCCACCCTTACATAGTTGCACACACTTTTCACCGCTCACACACACACACTGCACCCCTAACACATACCACTGCTCCTATGCCCTATATCCCAGCAGACCCCAGGTAAGTTGTCAAACTGTTCTTAAACGGTTTGACTACTGTGACAGATCCATCTGTATAGACTAAGATTGCTGGGTTCGTCTGTTTTGCCTTTTCACGAAATTACCCGTTCGTATGCCTTTGTTCAAGTGAATTGACTTTTCTGCCGAACAAAACTGCCGAACGGACGGCCACCCAGAAGAGAAGTGTGCTGCTGGTTAACCTATTGATCCCAATTAGAACGTTGCGGTTAACCACAGACACTTCTCAATTAAAACCGAATACAGAGTGGTCGTCGTTCATATGTCGACCACGAGGCGGCGGCCATTTTAAACCATGCGAAAGACCAGGGGTGTTCGGCATTGATTTCATGGAACTGAAAACTGACACTTTTTCAACCGAACACCGCTGAAGCCGTCGACCTCCCTTCTCAATCGACAGAAGTGTGCGAACATCGGCCGTTCGAGAGGTTTAAATGCACGAATGGACTTACCCCAGATAGCCTTCCCATGGAGTCAATCGCATACCGAAGAACTGTAATAGACTTTGACTCCATGGCGATTGAACTATGCGTATGGGATCTGAGCGCTATTCGTCAATAATATGCACTCAGATCCAGGCTATCTGGGGATATATGATACAAATGGGTAGCATTTGACAAATGTAAAGTTATCTATTTTTATGTGTTTTTATGTGTTGAATCTAAAATGGCGATTTGCCTCTGTCCTGGAGATAATTGAATTACTTCCCAATTATATCCAGGGCAGAGGGGAGGAATTACTACTGCATGCTGGGAATATTTTGTGTCTGTGGGTCCTGAACTGCCAGATGTCTATCTGTTGTCACAGTCTCCCATTTGGTCCCCTAGGGGAGTGTCCACCAAGTGGGAGACCTGCATAAATACGGGCAGGTAGCCCACAGTAAAGCCAGTTCTTGTTTTACCCCCAATGCGGAGCTTGGTCTCGTTATTGGGGGGATTTATTACCGACGACTAGAGACTGCTGGATGGAATTATTAGCCGCTTGGGAGATACCTGCGTTCGGCTAATATTGGCGATTTGTGAGTCTGGAGCTCGTGGATTAAAGTTCCCGTACGGATCCCGTTCGTGAGTTTGCAGCGTTCCCTTGCTTGCGGTTTGCATGATTATACTGGATACGCATGCAGTCTATGTTATTGCGAACGGGGAGCATTCACTAAACGGCGGTTTGTACATTTCATGCTGAGGGTACCGTAACAACTACTTACTCTGGGATGGGAACCTGGCACTATTGGCACCATAACTACTACACTGAGCTGTAGTGGTTATTGTGCCTGGATTATTTCTTTAAATAATCTACAAGTGCCCCTCCCGAGCTCAGGCTCTGGATCCGCCACTGTTTCACATAATAGATTAGTGTTCAAACTCAAAGAAATCAGTCTAGATGAAAATGCTTGTTCTTGGGTAGAACATTGGCTTAAAAACAGAGTACAAAGAGTTGTCATTAATGGTAAATGTTCAAGCTGGACAGAGATGGCAAGTTGTGTCCCTCAGGTGTCTGTTCTGGGACCCCTTCTATTTAACATGTTTATAAATGATCTTGAAAAAAGCATTGACAGCCATTTTTCAGTGTTTGCAGATGACACAAAACTCTGTAAAGTAATACAATGTGAGCAAGATAATAGCTTGCTGCAGAGGGATTTAGGTAGACTGGGGGACTGGGAACTCAATTGGTAGATGAAATTTAATGGTAAAAAATACAAAGTTATGCACTTCGGCATAAAGAATTCACAAGCAACATATACCCTTAAGGACACATGACATGTGTGACATGTCAGGATTCCCTTTTATTCCAGAAGTTTGGTCCTTAAGGGGTTAAAGGGATTCTCCAGTGCCAGGAAAACATATTGGTTTTCCTGGCACTGCAGGACCCTCTAGTGCCCCTATCCCTCCTACTTACCGGAGTCCAGCACTGATGTCCCTCTGCGCTGGGTCAGGCTCCGCCCATGCTCCTCCCCCGCTGACGTCAGCTGGCGGGGGAGACCTAATGCGCATGTGCGGCTGTCGGCGGGGGAGACCTAATGCACGGCAATGGCCGCACATGTGCATTAGACCTCCCCATAGGAAAGCATTATACAATGTCCTTATACAATGGAACATATCAGCTATGAAGAAAGATAAATACAAAAAGAAAAGTCCTGCGCTCACTCCCATCACTCCTGGGCGGCTGCAATGACTACAGTACACATCAGCTAATACATATAGTAAAAACCAAAGAAAAAAAGTTACCTGCGCTCTCTCCTTGATCCCTGTGTATATTTAAACAAATGGAGGTCATTTAGTTACTCCAATGGCCACTGGAGGGAATGCCCACCTGTCAACGTCAAGGCAGACCCCCCTAGACGGGTCCTACTCTGACCCTTTACTTTGCTTCCTTGAACATCTGGCAAAAATATCTCTAATGAGACAGAAAGGGGTATTTTTTTTTATATACACCCCCATATACTTGTTAACTCTTAATAGGGAACACATGGCTATGAAGAAAGGTTAACAAATTTAAACCTCTTTAGTTTCGAAAAACGTTGCCTGAGAGGGGATATGATAACATTACACAAATATATTCGGGGCCAATACAAACCATTGTGTGGAAATCTATTCACAAACCGGACTTTACATAGGTCATAAGGCAAAGAAAAGTTTTCTTTACTGTAAGAACAATAAGGATGTGGAATTCTCTGCCTGAAGAAGTGGTTTTATCAGAGTCCACACAGATGTTCATTCAGCAATTCGATGTTTGTTGCAAAATTGGAAGTGCTTCAAACTTTTTTTTTTGCCTTCTTTTGGATCAAGAGCAAAAAACAAATGTGAGGAAGGATGAACTTGATGGACGCAAGTCTCTTTTCAGCTATGTACCTATGTAACATTTGAAACAAGATTTTACATCCCAAACAACTAACTCAAGAACTATTCAATTTAAACTTTGTTGCCTGGCTTAGTCATGACATCTACTCTCCTTCTGTTAGTTGGGCAGTAATCAAGGGTTGTGACACTTTTATTGATCACTTATTGGAAATCGATATGCTTGCATTTTTGGCAACAACCTGGATATTATAGAATATCTATTGATCTTTCATGTCCCTTAAAACTTGTACTGGTGCATGTTGACCTTGGTTGTGAATTCCCCTGAGGAAATGCATCCGGTATAAATGTTCTTGTGTGTCTGCAGCTAAAACCATGTATTCAGATTTGAATGGGGACAATGCCACTCTACGATGTTTTTTTTGTTTTTTTTAGACTTCCATGAAATTAGTGGATTCTTCTCTGTAAGACTCATGTAGTATTCTGTCATGCTTCCTCTATTATTCACATTAGTGGCCCAAACCACATCACTGCATGCTTGGATTTTGTAGCATATTCCATAGTTGTTTTGCTGATATACAATCTGTCACATTGGACTTCTCTAGGATCTTTGATATGTTTCTTTCTTTGTTTATCTTTACTAAATCAGCACTTTGTTTAATTTTTCCAAATTCTTGACTTTGTTTGTGTATAGTTCTTATTGGTACAGCATATGATTATGAGACTTTCTCCTATTCAGAGGAGTGTACAGTAGTAATGCGCGGTAGTTAGTATATCTTTGAAATCCTTGTAGGTTTGTTGTGCTCGATATTCACAAAGATTGCATAGTATACACTTGGAAGATTATTATGAGTTAATGAGGCAGAGTATAGTAGCGTATATTCAATCATTCTAGCCCATTTTCAAGGTAACTAATAAGTATGAACAACCTAGTGCAGATCTAGTCAGGCATAAAACCATAGGATAAACAAGCTGCCTGCACTAAGGTATGGCTGTGTAGAGGAGACAATTGTAAAACAAGAAAATAGACATGAAACCGAACATGCCATAATCACCATAAATTCATGCACTAGTGTGTTCACTGACATCTGAGATCTGAACATCGGCCTACTTGCCGGTTATCATTGAGGTGGAAGGCACCTGCCATATGAATGAATGTGTGTAGTGATGTAACCGTTTGACGCTGGTTTAGGTAGCAGTGGGGTCTATGGGGCACATTGCTGCTGCAAGTAGGTGTTGTGAAAGTTCCCCTACATTTGAGTCCTTGGTCTTTGAAGCTGTCGCATTGTTGGTCTGGCCCCTGAGGATCATGTAGTTCAGGTAGTTCGGTATGGGATCTCTGGTGTCATCCGACCTGCTCCGTCCCCACTTATAGCGTTATCCTCCTCAGACGCGTGGCCAGGCACCTCCTGGCTTTGGCTGTTGATTCTGGTGTGGGGGTGGGGAGGGGTGCGAGGAGGAGTGGGGACAAGGGGCATCCCTGGTGTGTCCCATTTGTGATTTGGAATGGGTCTGACACCGCTCCCTTTATTCTCAGTCTTGCCGATGGGTTCGTGTACAGGGCCGTGATCCAGGACAGGTCTACCCTGTCGAATGCTTTTTCAGGTTCAGCGCTCTGATGGTGTTGTCCCGTACTTCTCTGCCTGGGATGAATCTTGTTTGATCCGACTTGATGATGGTCAGCAGCAGTGGGGAGATTTGGTTGGCCAGGATCTTGGAGAAGAGTTTGAGGTCTCTGATGAGCACTGAGATTGGTCGATAGCTTTGGCATTGGGTGGGATCTTTGCCTTCCTTAGGTAGTAGTTTTATTTTGGTCACCATGAACTGCGGGGCAAGTTTGGCCTCATCCAGGATTGCGTTTAGGCCCACCAGTAGTTTCAGAAGTAGTTCCTCGCTTCTTATAGTACTGCAGAGGCAGGCCATCCAGGCCAGGCGATTTGCCTGTTTGCGATATTTTGACTGCGTATGAGAGTTCTTCCAGTGAGTCCAAGTCTCCTTGCTCTAAGCCTCTTATGACTGCAGAGGTATCTCTGGATCTCCTCTCTTTTAGTCGTCGGGTCCCTTGGTTGATCCACTGCTATATTGTATAGTGATTGGTAGTAGTGCCCAAAGTAGTGCCGGAAGGCCTGTGCCATCTGGGAGTTGGCGCATGCATTGTGCTGTATCCTTGATTTTGGGGATATATAGTTGGTTCCTCTTTTGTATGAGTAGTATTGCCAGTAGGCACCCGCATTTGTTGCTGTGTTCATGGGTCATGTGGTAAAATCGCTGATATGCGCGCTAAATGAATTGGTTTAGCAGTGTCGAGAGCTGACTTCTCTTCACGAGTAGGTCACTGTATATTTGTTTATCCAGCGCGAGTGCTTCTGTTCCAGTTCGGCAAGGTCCTTGCCTAGTGCGGACATCTCGCCGGTGGCCTCTAGTTTATTTGCGGAGCTTTGTGCTATGAAGTCGCCTCGGATTACCATCTTGTGTGCCTCCCAGCAGTACAGATCATGTGTGTCTGGTGTCTCATTGGTCTCGAAGAAGTCCATCAACCAGCAGCTGGTCTGTGAGGATGGATTCATTCAGTCTCCATGACCCCTGGCATGGCCGGAATTGTGCCCGCATAAAACCTCCTTTCCTGCATGTCCCTGGTGCTCCGTCTATCCACCCCTCCCCCAACCCTCCCTTGGTGTGTATCAGCTAGGGTTGCTCCTTCATTTGTTATCGGTATGTCCTCCTTTCGGTTGTGACCTCCTGTCACTCTGTTAGCACATTTATAACACTTGAGGTATCCCCCCTTCCCCCGAGTACCCCACGTGCTTCAGTCCTTTGGAGCCTAGTAAAGCGTTCTTTAAAACAAAATGTTCTCATGTTCTTTGTCGCCACTGTGGGTGCTCGTCTGGCACATTGCCTTCTTCCTTGTGGTAGCCCCAGAAATCCCCCTGTCCCAGAAACTGTAGCCCCCCGCTTGGATACCTCTATCTCCTTTTGTGGTGCGGTCTGTAAGAGTCCCCTGTGGTGGGAGGGTGTACTTGTCTTGCTGGGTGTGTAAAAGCAGGTGTTTTTCTGCGTGGTTTGGCCGAAGCTGTGTCCCAATGCCCCCTTGGCTCTATGTGTTTCTGCCCCCGGCGTATTTAGCCATTGCTCCCAATGTGTTCATCCACTGGTTGCCCTTCAAGGCAGAATGTGCCCATGTGGCGGTCCACCCTAAGCATATTATGTCCCTTGGTGGTTCCCTCTGTGGTGGAGAGGGCGGAGGGCCCTATGAGCCCAGGCTATGCTTACTCATTTCCACTGCTGTGGGCCCAGAACGTGGGCGAATATTTCTTGGAGCAGGTTCGCTAGCCTCTCCCCCAGGCCGTGTATGTGGACTCCGCAGATCCGCAGGTTCAGGCGGTGGACCCTATTGTCTAAGTCATCCTCAGTTCCCCCTCTGTGGTGTCTGATTGCCCTGGTGCAGGTTATGTCGGTGGGGAGAACACAGCCGGCAATGAGGCCCTGGAGCTCCTTTCTGGGCTTTGCATGGTCATTGCGGGTGGCGTGGTTAGGGCCCTGGGGGTTGTGAGGAAGGACCTGATGGAGGCCTTAGATCCGGACCTCGATGGTCTGGGGATTCCAGGGTGATCTAGGGATCGTTTAGTGCGACCCATGGCTTTCTCCTGCAGTGTGTCTGGCTTTTGCTATCAATTATTTTATGAGTTGGGGCTGATGTGTACTATGGTCATTGCTGCCAGCCAGGAGTAGTGGGAGTCTAAACACAGGACTTATTTTTGTGTAACTGAATCATTTTGAGGCCGTTGTTTTTAGATAAATGGACATACAAACCTATCTCTTGGAATGGTGGTATACATGGGGTTAAAATGACTATCCTTCCTATAATTATGTTCTTATTTCAAGCTCTACCTGTCCCAGGTAGCAGAATAGATTTCGCTAATCTCCAGGTTGCTATTAACCCCTTAAGACCGGAGGGCGTACTATTACGCCCTATTCTAAGCAGCTCTAAACGCCGCCGGGCGTAATAGTACGCCCTCCGGTCTTTCGGTACTTACCCGGTCGCCGGCGGTCTCACGCCGGCGATCGCGGTGGGGGGGACTCCCAGGGAGCCCCCTGCGGCACGTCCGTCCTCCTCGAAGCCCCCCGGCCATGTGAGAGTGGGGTCCTTGCGAGGACCCCACAATCACATGGTCGGGGGTAGCTGGCTTCTGCATTGCCAGCAGGGGGGCTGCCTGTAATGACAGGTGGTCCCCCTGCTGGCTGAAAATAAAATTAAAACAAATAAATAGTGTAAAAAAATAATAATATATACTTAGCTCATATATATTATATATATATGAGCTAAGTATATATATACACATATACATACACACACGTACACCGTCTAGGTGTATTTTACTATTAATATATATATATATAATTATATATATATATATTAATATCAAATTACACGTAGACTGATACTGATTAAATATATATATATAATTATTGTTATATATATTTATATATAATATAAAAAAAATAAAAATGTAAATACGTTAAAAAATAAAATATATATATATTTTATATATATATTGATATATATATATATCAAAATACACATAGAACGAAATAATATATATATCTATATACATAAATATATACGTAATATATCACTATATATATACCTATATATAAATAAAAATATTTTAAAAAAATTATATAGATATATACATATATATATACACATACGTATATATATACATATATTAATTCTACATATATATTTATGTAATATTTTTACATAATTAGGTATCTTAATTAATTACAATTAGCAGGACCTGCCTGACAACCCATGCCAAAGTAAAGGGAATTTAATTTGCTAGCACTATATTTAACCCTATAACTTTCTGAGACACCATAAAACCTGTACATGGGGGGTATTGTTCTACTCGGGAGACTTCGCTGAACACAAATATTAGTGTTTCAAAACAGTAAAATGTATTACAACAATGATATCACCAGTAAAAGTGAAGTTTTTTTGCATTTTTCACGCACAAACTGCATTACATGGACAATATTATTGCTGTGATACTTTTTACTGTTTTGAAACACAAATATTTGTGTTCAGCGAAGTCTCCCGAGTACAACAGTACCCCTCATGTACAGGTTTTATGGTGTTTTCAAAAGTTACAGCGTCAAATATAAGGCTTGCGTATCATTTTTTTCACATTAAAATTGCCAGATTGGTTACGTTGCCTTTGAGACCCTATGGTAGCCCAAGAATGAAAATTACCCTATGATGGCATACCATTTGCAATAGTAGACAACCCAAGGTATTGCAAACAGGGTATGTCCAGTCTTTTTTAGTAGCCACTTAGTCACAAAAACCACCAAAATTGGCTTTTTTGCATTTTTCACACAAACAAATACTAACGCTAACTTTGGCCAGTGTTTGTGACCAAATGGCTACTAAAAAAGACTGGACATATCCCATTTGCAATACCTTGGGTTGTCTACTATTGCAAATGGTATGCCATTATGGGTGTAAATTTCATTCCCGGGCTACTATACAGTCTCAAAGGCAACGTAACCAATCTGGCGAATTTCAATTTCAAATGTAACGTGCTATATTTGACCCTGTAACTTCCCAAAACGCCATAAAACCTGTACATAGGGGTACTGTTTTACACGTGAGACTTTGCTGAATACAAATATGTGTATTTTATTGCAGTAAAAGCAAACAGTATTATGACATTGACCGTTAAAATGTCATGTAGAACTAAAAAATTTTTAAAAAATCTTATTTTCTCCCATTTTTTTCATATTAAATTATGTTTCATAGCTAAATATTTGATATTAAATGAAAGCCCTGTTTCCCCTGAATAAAATGATATATAATAAGGGTGGGTGCATTTACTATGAAAGAGGTGAATTACGGTTGGACAGACATGTAGCACAAATGCCAGGTTTTGTTTACATTTTGTTTTGTTCACAACGTGTACATTTGGCTCCGTCCTTAAGGGGTTAATAACCTGCCCAAAGAGGCACATGGCACTATCCTCCAGAACAGAGAAGATGGATAGATTAGAGTACCTTTAGATAGGTGCTGATCTCCCCCTATGTAACGTTTGGGTTCCAAGTGGTCAAAGGGCAAACATACATTCCTCTTGCCTGGCAAAACATAACTTTCTCTGCATTTAGTATGACCTCTTAACTAAACATTTCATAGCTGTTTCCCCTTCTCTATGACCCAATTCTTCAGAAATCATGTTTTATCCCCTCTTGTGGTGCTTAGGGAATTCAGAGGCCTTGAGAATGTGGGCCTGAAAAGATCTTAATAATTTCATCTTCTTCCTGAGTTACAACAACAATCCAGATCAGCTTTGGGCAACATTTTAGATATTTTCAAGTTAGGGATTTTGCCCCCAGAGGTGACCAGAAACAATCAGTTCATACCCTCCTTACAGTATTTGCAAGTGTATGCATTAATGATACTCCCCAGGAAGGTTTATATCCCTATTATAATTCAATGGGGATTGGAGCCAAGTATACCAACCGCCTCAAAATGGGGCATAACCCCTAATAAGTGAACTAACTAAAAAAAGGAAAAGGAGTATATGGTTAAAGATGATCAACCTCAGAAAGACTACTAGGACCTAAATATTTGCTAAATACATCTCAAGAGTTAAATAAAACTTAACTTTTATTGATATACTTAAATAAATATAAACATACAGAACCAATAACATATTGTAAAAAAAGTATTTGATGTTGCTGCAATGTGATATACACTGCCTGTATGATGGAATAATAAAAAAAGTAGCAATGAAAAGAAACACATCGGTGATAAGGTGAAGGAAAGTTTCACTTCATTAATCAGCAAGAGTGCCAAAAGGGTAGTATTTACGGTAGAGACTGAAGCTCACAGTCTGGAGTCTGTACTAACATTCTGACAGCTGCAAACCAATGATCTAGGTAAACTAAACTAATTTGGTACTATACCTATATAGCATAGTGGCTGCTTGTGCCTTCGAGGAACCCCAGTCTACACTCCTAAAATAACAAAGTGGGCAGTAGTCTTAGAAAGTACCTATCAGCTGTGGAGAGAAACTACCTGAATCGGGAGAAACATGAAAAGTATAATACCAAAAAATCAACTCATCAATCTATTATATTAAATAAACAGACTGGATAGTAAGTCTGATAACCATTGAAGCTACACCAGCTACTCCTTTTGCACATCCTCCCTTTTTTTTTTAGTTATATCCCTATTATATAATAATCTATGTACAACTTCTAATGAATGGGGTAACCTTAAATATGTTGACTTATGGGAACAAGATCCAGGGGAAACAATGGAGGGTGGAGATTGGGAGTAAATTTGGGAAGCTAATACTAGATCATACACTTGTGTTACTCTCCAGGAGAAATCCTTAAATACATTTTTTCATTGGTACAATACACCATTCAAATAATTTCATATTGAGAAAACTAATGCAGATGTATGTTAAAGAGTTTATGGGCATAGAGATATCTACCACCATATATGGTGTACTTGCCCTAAAGGGTTGTCATTTTGGGAGGAGATTCATACTTTGGATATTTTTCACAGACCTGCACTCTTAGCATTTTGCTTTCTTGGTCTCTCAATGGTTTTAGCTCTCACAAGTGAAAACTCTTGAGTAGATTCATGCTAACCACTCTAAGAGTTTTGGTTGAAGGATGTGGCCTCATCCAATTGAGGTGGTCCTTCTAAAATTTAGAATACTTTTCTCATGGATAAATTAAATGCACAAAATGGAACTCAATTTATTTCTTTCAAAAAAATCATTATTGTCATTATGGGAAGAATATATTAGCCCAGAAGATTGGGTTACTTCTGTTGTCTCCTTCCCCAATGGCACAAACTCTCTGCTTCTTTCTTTCCCTTCTTCTAATCTTGTCTCTATTACCTTCTTTCTTCTATTACCTTCTATTTTTTGCTTTTCTTTTGAGGGTACTTCACCTTCACTTATGACAATTGTAAACTCACAATGTAGAAGACTATATTACTTGTAAGCTGTGGTACATACTTTTCTACCTTTTAATTCCTGTTTTGCTACTTTTTCTTTAGAGCTTCTAATTGCACATCTCTCTCCGCCCACCTTGATTCGTGTTTCTGACTGCCTCTCTGCTATTTCCAACTGGATGGCTGCTCACTTCCTTAAACTCAACCTGTCCAAAACAGAACTTCTAGTTTTTCCTCCCTCAAGTGCTGCTACTCCTGTATCTGTCTCCATCCAAGTCAACAGCGCTACTATCACCTCTACCTCCCAGGCTCACTGCCTAGGTGTTCTTTTTGATTCTGATCTCTTTTACTCCCCATGTTCAATCGATAGCCAAATCCTGTCACTTCCAACTCAAGAACATGGTCGCGGCTAAGGTACTGGTTCATGCTGTTGTTCTCTCTCGCCTTGACTATTGCAATCCCCTTCTCACCGGTCTTACATGTTCCCAGCTTGCACCGCTGCAATCTATAATGAATATGGCTGCGAGGCTTATTTTCCTGTCCGGTCGCACCTCCCACACCTCCACGCTCTGTCAGTCCCTGCATTGGCTTCCAGTTAGATATAGGGCCCAATTCAAAATTCTGGCGCTTGCTTACAAATCCCTACATAATGCTGCTCCAACATACCTATCCTCCCTCATACACAAGTATGTCCCGTCGAGACCCCTGCGCTCAGCCCAAGACCTATGCCTATCCTCTGCCCGGATCCCCACCTCTGATGCTCGCCTTCAAGACTTCTCCAGGGCTGCACCTATTCTGTGGAACTCCCTTCCCTCCTCAATCAGACTTTCACCCAGCCTCCATTCCTTCAAAAAATCTTTGAAAACTCACTTCTTCATTAAAGCGTATCAATTAAACTGTCAGCAGGTTTCTCATCCCCCACCCCATGACTCCGTTCCTGCACCTGTCAAAAATGACCTACCAAGCACTCAATAAACCCTTCTGTAACAAACTATTTAATTCCCCTACTTTAACCCTTTGTGTCACTATACCCCACTCCCTCTAGCATGTAAGCTCATCGAGCAGGGTTCTCAACCCCCTCTGTTCCTGTACGTCAGTGGTCTGATCTCAATTATGTGTCTGTTAGTCCACCCATTGTACAGCGCTACAGAATTTGTTGGCGCTATATAAATAATAAAATAATAATAATAATAATAATACTGATTACTAATCTCTGTTTTTCATGATTCATGTATGTATTTTCAAGTATTCATTGTTATCTTATTCCACCTTAGGTTGTTTCTTTCAAGTACTGATTTTGGGTTGAAACGTTGTTGTCCACTGTATTGTAATCAATCTGCTTCAGAAGTATTGCATTTGCGACTCCGTTATTTATTGTCTCACTCCTGTTCATGGGTCAGAACATTTTTCTCAGTCGATGTGAACCAAATGACAGGAAGACGTTCCCATTGGTTTACTACAAAATGTATAACGCATACATATATATTTATACATAACTTTATATATAATATAAATATATAATATAACTTTATGCATATATTTTTTAGTAAACTGATAGGAGTAATATACACTGCTCAAAAGAATAAAGGGAACACAAAAATAACACATCCTAGATCTGAATTAATTAAATATTCTTCTGAAATACTTTGTTCTTTAGATAGCTGAATGTGCTGACAACAAAATCACACAAAAATAAAAAAATGGAAATCAAATTTTTCAACCCATGGAGGTCTGGATTTGGAGTCACACTCAAAATTAAAGTGGGAAAACACACTACAGGCTGATCCAACTTTGATGTAATGTCCTTAAAACAAGTCAAAATGAGGCTCAGTAGTGTGTGTGGCCTCCATGTGCCTGTATGACCTCCCTAGAATGCATGTGCATGCATCTGATGAGGTGGCGGATGGTTTCCTGAGGGATCTCCTCCCAGACCTGGACTAAAGCATCTGCCGACTCCTGGACAGTCTGTGGAGCAACGTGACGTTGGTGGATGGAGTGAGACACGATGTCCCAGATGTGCTCAATTGGATTCAGGTCTGGGGAAAAGGCGGGCCAGTCCATAGCATCAATGCCTTCGTCTTGCAGGAACTGCTGACACACTCCAGCCACATGAGGTCTAACATTGTCTTGCATTAGGAGGAACCCAGGGACAACCGCACCAGCATATGGTCTCACAAGGGGTCTGAGGATCTTATCTCGGTACCTAATGACAGTCAGGCTACCTCTGGTGAGCACATGCAGGGCTGTGCTGCCCCCCAAAGAAATGCCACCCCACACCATTACTGACCCACTGACAAACCGGTCATGGAGGATGTTGCAGGCAGCAGCACGTTCTCCACGGCGTCTCCAGACTCTGTCACGTCTGTCACATGTGCTAAGTGTGAATTTGCTTTCATCTGTGAAGAGCACAGGGTGCCAGTGGCGAATTTGCCAATCTTGGTGTTCTCTGGCAAATGCCAAACGTCCTGCACGGTGTTGGGCTGTAAGCACAACCCCCACCTGTGGACGTTGGGCCCTCATACCACCCTCATGGAGTCTGTTTCTGACCATTTGAGCAGACACATGCACATTTGTGGCCTGCTGGAGGTCATTTTGCAGGGCTCTGGCAGTGCTCCTCCTGTTCCTCCTTGCACAAAGTCGGAGGTAGCGGTCCTGCTGGGTTGTTGCCCTCCTACAGCCTCCTCCACATCTCCTGATGTACTGGCCTGTCTCCTGGTAGAGCCTCCATGCTCTGGACACTACACTGACAGACACAGCAAACCTTCTTGCCACAGCTCGCATTGATGTGCCATCCTGGATGAGCTGCACTACCTGAGCCACTTGTGTGGGTTGTAGACTCCGTCTCATGCTACCACTAGAGTGAAAGCACCGCCAGCATTCAAAAGTGACCAAAACATCAGCCAGGAAACATAGGAACTGAGAAGTGGTCTGTGGTCACCACCTGCAGAACCACTCCTTTACTGGGGGTGTCTTGCTAATTGCCTATAATTCCACCTGTTGTCTATCCCATTTGCACAACAGCATGTGAAATTGATTGTCACTCAGCAGTGGCGTACACATGACCCATCCGGCCCCGGTGCGAAAATTGATCCGTGGGCTCCCCCCCACGCACTTTCTCTGCGCGGGCCAGGGCCACAACACATGGCGGCGGGCACCTGGTCGTAGGGGTCGCAGGCCTGCGACCCCTGCGACCACGGTATGTAAGCCAGTGCATGCAGATACACATACACTTAAAGGACCACTACAGACACCCAGATCACATCAGCTCAATAAAGTGGTCTGGGTGCCAGGTCCCTCTAGTTTTAACCCTGCAGTATTATATTTAAAGGGAAATGTATAAATGAGTTTAAAAGGAGCCTGTCAATTCTCAGTTTTTTTTAATGGTAAAAGTATGTTTGAGGTGTGAATTAAATTAAAAGTAGATATCCATATCTGTTTATCCTTCACCTCTGTATCTCCATCTTAGCTCCTTGTTGATGGGGATAAAATCAGCCCGGGCCCTTTGTGGATGATGGATATTTGCCAACTCATTCAGAGCTCTGGAAATTGGAAATGAATAGCAGAAATGTGTTCAATAACCAATTCAAATTTTATTCATCCGTCAGTTATATTAATACCCCGTTTTCATAGCAGAATGGGAGGGGGGAAAATGAGCATATGGGCGTGACAATGACATAGATTGTTTTTCACACGTTATGAGCAGCTGTTTCTTATTATAATTCTGCGTTATATAATGCATGCATATTTGATCAAAACAAGATATTTACAAATTCCAAAATCTTGGACAATTAACAAGAACATTTCGAAATCAGTATGGTCATTCTCGTAAAGGATATTAGATAGATTCTTCCCAGAATCGAAGATACAATTCCAAATGTATTCTTGGTTCACATTAACCCTTATATGAACAGCTAGGATAGATAGTGAAATGGATATTCATATCTACACCTGTCAGGTATTGTTATTCTAAATTCTGTGTCTGCAGGCTGAATAGAACATCATACGAAAAATGTTTGGGAAGGATGGGAGTATAACGTAAAATGGTCAAGGGGATAAATTCATGCATAAACCCAATGAAATATTGAGATAAACGTATCAGTTTAAATGACCCACATTTATTACTGACATTATTCTTTTAAAATGATAAAATATAAGTAAAGTTTTAGACAATAAACCAGTAGTTTATTGACATTTCTTTGGTCAGGGATTTTTATCCAAGTTCATCATACGAAAAAAGGTTAACACAAGTTATAGGTGATTTTCCCTGTTTTAGTCAATGTAATGTCTGAGAAATGGCAGATTCCATTTGAACACATATTATCCAAATAATGATGGTAATTATACATTCCCTCACCATCAACAGAGGTTCATAACATGATATTCAGTGTCTCCACCCTCTGCATTCAGACACTGTACTTTCCTCATAGAGGTGCATTGATTCAATGTATCTCTATGAGGAGATACTGATTGGCCAGGGTTGTGTTTGGCTTGTGCTGGCTCTGCCCCAGATCTGCCTACTTGACAATCTCAGCCAACCAAATGCTCTCCTGCGGGAGAGCATTGTGATTGGCTTAGATCATTACCAAGGAGGCTGTTCAGGGGTAGAGCCATCGCCAGCAGAGTAATATAAAGGTAAGGTTTTTCTATATGTAGGGGGTGGGTGGCTAGATATAGTTTTTAAGACTATAGGGTCATGTTTGTGTTCCTGACCATACAGTGTTCCTTTAAGGTAGCAGCATCCAACAGGAGAGAGTCAATTCTCCACAAACTGTGTGAATGACATTTCATAGGCTAATCAGAGGTCTTCCTTTGTGCTTATAATTGTTGTTAAACGTTTTTTCGTTGTAGAAAGAAACATTGTGATACCTCAGTATAAAAGGTCTATAGCAGCCTTGTTCAGGGCCGGATTTACATGTCAGGTGACTTTAGGCACAAACATTTAAGGGACACACAAAAAATAGGTGAAATGGCGCTAAGCGATATGTACTAAATGAAAAACAATAAATCCCAGTGCATCTAAAAACCAAACCAGTGTTTCAGTCACCTTAAAACACTTACATGTACAAAATTGGATAAAGAAAAGGAGGTTTTGCGCACACGTTGGATAATGGTATGATCTGTAACATAAACAGTAATCATAGAACAGTATGTAATGAACAAAGTATAATAAATAAATAAATAGCCATACAATCTAACTCTTTTGGATTCGATTGGTGTACGTCTAAGAAGTGTTTAGATACACTGTGGTTTGGAAAACCTTTCTTGATATTTCTAATGTGTTCGTTCACATGTACTTTTAACGATCTAGATGTTTTCCCTATATATTGCAAACCACATTGGCACTGTAGAAGATAAATAACATTTTTCGACACACAAAATAAAAGAACATACCAAATATTGTTTCTTAGTTACAGAAGATAGAAAAACTTCTTTCTTCTTTTGACTAACACTGGTACTTTTACACGCATTACAATTTCCACAATGGAAAAAGCCTTTTTGTTTCTTTGACCAATCTTCTATAAATGATCGTTTTTCTTCACCATTAATATAACTAGAGGTTAAAATATTGCTTCAAATTCCTGGCACCTCTAAAAATAAATTTAGGTTTCTCGCCTAAATATTCTTTAATATCATGCTCTTGTTGAAGAATGTGCCAGTTTTTATTAATAATCTTTTTTAAAAAACCTATATTACTAGAATAGTTAAAAACAAAGGGAATTCTATTAGATTTTAATGTCTCTTTTATTTCCCTATATTTAAGCAACTCCAATCTTTTTGTGGTATTAACAGAATCCAAACTTTTTTCAAGTTCATTTTCCTTATAACCCTTTTGCAAAAACTGTTTTTTCAAAAACTCAGATTGTTCTTTAAAATCTTTTTGTTCTGTACAATTGCGCTTTAACCGTAAAAATTTACCTTTTGGTATGTTCTGCAACCAAGGGTCATAATGACAACTTTTGATGTCAATATAACTATTAATATCAACTTGTTTAAAAAAGGTTCTCGTTTTAACTTGATTATTAGTAATAAAAATGTTATGGTCTAAAAAGTCTATTGAGGTAGGGCTTACATTTTTAGTCAATTTGATCCCCCAATTATTAAGATTAAGGTAATTAAAAAATGTAGTAAAATCATTTTCCGTACCTTTCCATACCATAAAAACATCGTCTATGTATCTTTTGTAGAGGACCAAGTTTGCCCCAAAGTTATGTCCCTGGTATACAAACATCTTCTCCCAAAAGGACATAAAAAGATTAGCGTAGCTCAGGGCAAACTTAGTCCCCACAGATGTACCACGTACTTGAAGAAAAAAATCATTAAAATACCTTAATACCATAAAATTCAACAGCTTCAAGTCCCTTTTGGTGTTCAATAATAGTGTACAAACTTGTTACCTCACATGTAACTAAAAGATATTCTTCTTCCCACTTAAAATCTTCCAGGATACCTAAAAGGCTCATTGAGTCCTTCAGGTAGGCTGGACAAGATTTAACCAAGGGTTGTAAAAAAAAGTCTATATATTGTGATAACTGTGTTAAAACTGAATCTATTCCTGAAACAATCGGCTGGATTTTCTAAACTTTTATGTATTTTAGGTAGAACATAAATCACCGGTATTTTTGGATGCTCTACTTTTAGGAAAGAATATTCATTTTTGCGGAACATACCAAAAGGTAAATTTTTACGGTTAAAGAGCAATTGTACAGAACAAAAAGATTTTAAAGAACAATCTGAGTTTTTGAAAAAACTATTTTTGCAAAAGGGTTATAAGGAAGATGAACTTGAAAAAAGTTTGGATTCTGTTAATACCACAAAAAGATTGGAGTTGCTTAAATATAGGGAAAAAAAAGAGACATTAAAATCTAATAGAATTCCCTTTGTTTTTAACTATTCTAGTAATATAGTTTTTTAAAAAAAAGATTATTAATAAAAACTGGCACATTCTTCAACAAGAACATGATATTAAAGAATATTTAGGCGAGAAACCTAAATTTATTTTTAGAGGTGCCAGGAATTTGAAGCAAATTTTAACCTCTAGTTAAATTAATGTTGAAGAAAAACGACCATTTATAGAAGATTGGTCAAAGAAACAAAAAGGCTTTTTCCATTGTGTAAATTGTAATGCGTGTAAAAGTACTAGTGTTAGTCAAAAGAAGAAAGAAGTTTTTCTATCTTCTGTAACTAAGAAACAATATTCGGTATGGTCTTTTATTTCGTGTGTGTCGAAAAATGTTATTTATCTTCTACAGTGCCAATGTGGTTTGCAATATATAGGGAAAACATCTAGATCGTTAAAAGTATGTGTGAACGAACACATTAGAATTATCAAGAAAGGTTTTCCAAACCACAGTGTATCTAAACATTTCTTAGAAGTACACCAATCGAATGCAAAAGAGTTAGATTTTGTGGCTATTCAAAAAGTCTCAAACAATTGGAGAGGGGGCAATAGTGCCTTAGATTTGAGTAAAAAGGAAAGCTCTTGGATCTTTGACTTACAAACTCTTCACCCGAGGGGATTAAATTTAGATTTTGACATAGGGCCCATTTTATAACCTATTTTATAATTTATTTCATTTTATAAATTAGAAATTTAATATTTTAAGAATGATATATTATATTTTTGTCTTATGTGTGTGTTTTTATTATATTTTTATATTTACTATTATATTTTTTAGAATGCTTAGGATTTTTTTATTTAAATATTCAATTTCCTCTTCTTTTATCTGTTCATGGAACTGTGAGAGAAATTTGAACTTTTTGCGGACTCTTATTGACTTCATACAACCAACCAATAGTAGCGTAAGAAAGAAGGCTTGCCCCACCCGACATTATGACGAGAAACAGAAGTGACGTTTGTCACGAACGCACCCTACTCCATGAGTGGGCGTGACGTAGTTGTGGTGGTGAAAGGGTTAAAGTTCACTATTTGTCTGCACTAGACCGGAAATAATGACAAAATCCCCCTTTTAACACCACCCATACTTAAACATAATAATATAAATATTACTATTTTAATGCTGCCACCACCAAGACAATTTATAAATGGGGTGCCTTGGTCCCCCAGGTAAAACAACAATAAAACCCACCAAATATTACTGTAGCGTTACTTACCTTAACCGGGGGCCGGTCGCGGTCCTCTCTTCAAGCCGCGCGCGGCTCATCCAACTGCTTTGGATGGAAGGCGGGCAGTGACCGCGTGAGGCGGTCACGTGTCCCGCCTGAAACTAAGAGCGCGCCGCGAGTCTCGGGCGCGCTCTTAAAGAGACAGTGGGAGCCTAATTGCCAAAAGGCTCCCATTGGCTCCTGTCATACCACACTCCCTGTACAATTACCTATAGGGGGTGTGGAAGTGACAGGAGCCAATCACTTTCGTTTTAAAGCTATTTAAACTTACCTTTTTCCCTTAGCTCGTTGCCCTATCGTGGTTTCTGTTTCAGTTCCCTTTAGCGCTTGTGGTGTTCAGTTGTGTTTTCTCGTATTGACTTTGGCTTCGTATTCTGACTTCGTTTTCGCTTTATCCTTATCTGTACTGTTTGCCGGCTTGCTGTTTTCCGTGTACCAGACCCCGGCTTGTCCTAGTTTACGCTGTCTCTCTGTGCCCTTGACCTCGGTTTGTTCCTGGCTCTGTCTCCTCTCATATACGTCGAGTCCGGCCATTCTAAGGTCCGGTAGACGTATCTCTCCTCTGTATTTGCCTCTGTTTAGCTGGATCCTGCGTGTAGGGGTATATTCTCGTTACATTACGATAGGGCCATGGACCCCGCAGATTTAGCTCAACAGATGGCGTCCCATGAGGCAAGATTTGTAGAGCAGGATCACCGTATGGATCAAATAGCTCAGGCTCTCCAGACGCCCTAGCTAGAACCGTTCCCGCAACTACACCTAACCCTCCTACGCCCCTTCTCCCTGAAGTATCTACTTTGCCTAATACTTCGGCCCATTTAACACCTCCTCCTAGGTATGGAGGGGACTCTAAGACTTGCAGAGGGTTTATTAATCAGATTGAATTTCACTTCGAAATGTATCCACGTTCATTTCCCACAGAGAGGTCTAAGGTTGGGTTCTTTATGCACCAACTTACCGATAAGGCACTTGAGTGGGCAAATCCTATTTGGGAAGCTAATGGACCTATGGTACATGATTTCAACAGTTTTCTTACGGCTTTTCGTAGAACTTTTGACACAATGAAAAGGTCAAAGAATGCCGCGAGAGCATTAATGAGAATTAAACAGGGTTCTAGGTCTGTGGCTGATTATGCTATTCAGTTTCGCACTCTTGCTTCGCAGGTAGATTGGACCAACAATGGGTTAACTACTGCCTTTATGGAAGGTTTGTCAGATACGATATTGGATGAGGTAGCAGCTAAGGAGCTTCCTATTGCCTTAGAGGACCTTATCGATTACCTCATTGATATTGATAATAGAATTCGTGACAGGCTCTATACCAAGAACAGGAATAGACGTTTTGTTACACCCATTAACCCCAGAGTTAATATACCAGAGAGTGTTAAAGTGTCTGAGGAGGAACCTATGCAATTAGGGGTTGCCAAACTCTCTGATACTGAGAAATTACATAGGAGAAGGGAGGGACTCTGCCTATACTGTGGTAGGAGAGACCATATGGTAAAGGAATGTCCTTTACTCCCGGAAAACTCTCGCACCTAAGACCTTATAGGGGACTGGCCTTGGGTGTGATATCTAAGTCTCCTAAATTGCCTCCTAACCGCTTGCTTCTCCCGGTTTCTTTATATATGGGAGAGATTTGTATAGTTGACAACATATATGCTCTGGTTGACTCTGGGCAGCTGAAAATTTTATAGACTCTGGCTTTATAAAGAGAAACAACATTCCCATCAGAGAGAAGGAGATACCCTTGGCCGTTGAGGCCATAGATGGTAGACCATTAAGTTCTCCAGTTGTTACTCATGAGACTGTACCATTACACATGGACACAGGGGTTTTACACTATGAAACCATTCGATTCCAGGTCATCACCTCTCCCTCTTCACAGTTAGTATTAGGGTATCCATGGTTACGTGCTCACAATCCCATTTTTGACTGGGAGACAGGGCAAATAAAATCATGGAGTGAGGCCTGCCACGAGTCTTGTACGTTGGAAGTCACCCCTTTGAATTCTATTGAGGTACCTACCAGTCCTCCTTTGTCTACGGTTATACCCCCTCAGTACTTATCTCTAAAGACTGTTTTCGATAAAAGGGAGGCTGAGAAATTACCGCCTCACAGACCCTATGATTGTGCTATTGACTTGTTGCCTGGCACTATACCTCCAAAGGGCAGGGTGTACCCCTTATCGGTTCAAGAAAACCGTGTCATGGAGGAGTACATCAAGGAATCACTAGAAAAAGGGTTTATTAGGAGATCCTCTTCTCCAGCTGGAGCAGGGTTCTTCTTTGTATCGAAGAAAGAAGGTGATTTAAGACCGTGTATAGATTATAGAGGTCTAAACAAAATCACTATCAAAAATGCATACCCTATACCTTTGATTACAGAATTATTTGACAGGCTGAAACATGCCACTGTGTTCACTAAATTAGACCTTAGGAGTACATACAATTTGATACGTATAAAGGAAAATCACGAATGGAAGACTGCATTCAACACTAGATCCGGTCATTACGAATATACTGTTATGCCATTTGGGCTTTGCAATGCCCCAGCAGTAGTGATGTCGCGAACCCGAAATTTTCGGTTCGCGAACGGCGAACGCGAACTTCCGCAAATGTTCGCGAACCGGCGAACCGCCCGAAACGCCATTGACTTCAATGGGGAGGCGAATTTTAAAAACACACAGGGACTCTTTCTGGCCACAATAGGGATGGAAAAGTTGTTTCAAGGGGACTAACACCTGGACTGTGGCATGCCGGAGGGGGATCCATGGCAAAACTCCCATGGAAAATTACACAGTTGATACAGAGTCTGGTTTAATCCATAAAGGGCAGAAATCACCTAACATTCCTAAATCACAATCAATATGGATTGACACCTGACATATGACATGCTGACACCTTGACATATGGATTGACACCTGTCCTCAGAGCCCCTGATGCACACGGACACAGAGCAGAATAGAGACTGGTCCCCCTACATAGGGTCACTTGGCAGATATGGATTGACACCTGTCCTAAGGATCCCTGATACACACTGACACAGAGCAGAATAGGGACTGTTCCCCCTACATCGGGTCACTTCGCAGATATGGATTGACACCTTGTTACAAACTGCTATTTGTAACGGGCCCTTTAAATGGCAAATTGCCCTGTTTCCCTGGGTTGTGGAGAAGCCTCTTTGCCAGCCTCCTCCGCATGACTATGGCCCCTGGGAGATTGTGAAAATGTATGCACTTTTATTTGGTGTGTATGGCCCTTTAAGACTGTCGGTGGGCATATTGGGGCTTATGGACTCTTTATGTGACTGTGCTGGCCCTTTAAACACCTTTTTTGGGACATCAGGAAGATTGGGACACTGCCCCTTTAAGGCCGTGTCCCCAGACTTGTTGGGGACACGTCCCCTTTAAGACGGTGTCCCCTGTGTCCCCAGACCTGGTGCAAACCCTTTGTGCCTGCCTTGCTATTTCCCACTTGGTTCAGTAAATGGAAAATTATTTCAGCTGCAGAGACTAAGTCCCATTCGGCGATGGGACTTAGTCTTTTTTTCAGCCGTTTTTTTCAGCCTTATTTCAGCTGCAGAGACCAAGTCCCATTCGGCGATGGGACTTAGTCTTTTTTTCAGCCGTTTTTTTCAGCCTTATTTCAGCTGCAGAGACTAAGTCCCATTCGGCGATGGGACTTAGTCTTTTTCAGCCGTTTTTTTCACAGCCTTATTTAGCAGAGAGACTGGCATTCGGCTTACGGGACTTAGTCTTTTTTCAGCCGTTTTTTCAGCCTTATTTCGCTGTAGAGACCAAGTCCCATTCACATGGGACTTAGTCTTTTTTCAAAGCCGTTTTTTCAAGTAGCCTTATTTCAGTTGCAGAGACTAAGTCCCATTCGGCGATGGGACTTAGTCTTTTTTCAGCCTTATTTCAGCTGTGTAGATAAGTCCCATTCGGGCTTATGGGACTTAGCCTTTTTTCTAGCCGTTTTTCAGCCTTATTTCAGTTGAGACTAAGTCCCATTCATGGCGGGACTTAGTCGTTTTTTCAGCCTGAAATAGACCGACCTCACAGCCCAAATCTATGGAACTGTTTTGGGCAGGAAAATGTGCTTGCGGTCGGTCATAAAGGGACCTCCAGCTAACTTTTTAACCCCTGCATGGATTTGGCTGATTTTTGGTTATGTTTATGTTTTAAGTGTGCTGATTCCAAATATGTAATTATGAAGATGGGATGTGTAGTTTAAAGTTACAGGGTATGGCTAAAAACTGTATTTTTACTGCCTGTGTTTAATTATGTTAATCTCTTCCCAAACGTCATTTCGTTCAAAGTGGAGAGAATGTTAAAAAAAAATATTTTTGTTCGGAGTGTGAGAAATGCTTTTCAGCCGCTTCTAATCTTAAGCATAATTTGAGGAGCCATACAGGAGAGAAACCTTATTTGTGGTGTGTTTAGTATTGTTCTGATCAGTTTAATACCTTCCGCGTCTCCTATCAGTGGACGTGTATATGGCAGCCATTTTAGGAACCGTACACCTGGGACCCGAGCAAGGTCACCTCGTTCAACAGGCGACAACATTTGTCCCTGGAAAACTATCCTGACATTCTGTACAATTTGTATGGATATGGCAGTGATTTCTGTAACAGGGAGATGGAAGAAGATGCTTGGTCGGTCCTCTTAATTCAAATTTGGGGCACTGCGCGGTCAAGCTAATGTGCCACCAGATAGGAGTGGTGTGTTTAGTATTGTTCTGATCAGTTTAATACCTTCCGCTGCCTCCTATCAGTACGGTACACGGTATTGATTTTTGTAACAGGGAGATGGAAGAAGAAGTTTGGTCGGTCCTTCCACAGTAAATTTGGGGCACCGCGCGTCAAGCTAATGTGTGTGCCACCAGGAGTGGTGTGTTTAGTACTATTTTTATCAGTTTAATACCTTCCGCCGCTCCTATCAGTGGACGTGTACACGGCATTGATTTTTGTAACAGGGAGATGGAAGAAGAGGCTTGGTCGGTCCTCTTACTGCAAATTTGGGGCACTGCGCGGTCAAGCTAATGTGACACCAGATAGGTTATGCTGGAAAATTACTTTATATCAGTTTAATACTTCCGTGAGAAATGCTTTTCAGCCGCTTCTAATCTTAAGCATCATTTGAGGAGCCACACAGGAGAGAAACCTTATTAGTGGTGTGTTTAGTATTGTTCTGATCAGTTTAATACCTTCCGCGTCTCCTATCAGTGGACGTGTATATGGCAGCCATTTAGGAACCGTACACCTGGGACCCGAGCAAGGTCACCTCGTTCAACAGGCGACAACATTTGTCCATGGAAAACTATCCTGGACATTCTGTACAATTTGTATGGATATGGCAGTGATTTCTGTAACAGGGAGATGGAAGAAGAGGCTTGGTCCGTCCTCTTAATTCAAATTTGGGGCACTGCGCGGTCAAGCTAATGTGCCACCAGATAGGAGTGGTGTGTTTAGTATTGTTCTGATCAGTTTAATACCTTCCACGTCTCCTATCAGTGGTCGGGTACACGGCATTGATTTTTTGTGGAGATGAAGAAGAGGCTTGGTCGGTCCTCTACTGCAAATTTGGGCACTGCGCCGTCGCTTACCAAAGCACCAGATAGGAGTGGTGTGTTTAGTATTGTTCTGATCAGTTTATCACCTTCCACGCCTCCTGGGTGGTCGTACACGCATTGATTT
>OW240912.1:347803346-347831657 GCA_933207985.1 Pelobates cultripes
CGAATAGGGTGCGGGTCGAACCGCGCATATGTTCGCCCGCCGTGGCGAACATGAACATGCTATGTTCGCCGGGAACCGTTCGCCGGCGAACTGTTCGGTACATCACTATTCCTGTTACGCTCTCTGGGGAAAGAGAGGTTCACCCATTGGAACCTGGATCCTGGCCTTGGGTCCAGGGTGGGTGGAGACGGTGAAACACCGGCGCAGCTGCATCCCTGGAAGTGGGGTCTGCAGTGCTGATTGGAGTGCTTGGAGTCCTCAACGAGCACTCGGAGCATTGATTGGCGGAGGTACTCGGTCGCTGTGCCAGCGGTCCATCACACTTGCCACAGATGGCGTTGCGCAGTGCACACCTGATTTTGTCCGCCAATTGGTTGTGCAGGGAAGGGATGGCTCGCCTGGAAAAGTAGTGGCGGCTGGGAACCACGTACTGTGGGACAGCCACCGCCATCAGGTTTTTAAAACTGTCCGTCTCCACCAGACAGGATGACAGCATTTCAAAGGCCAGGAATTTTGAAATGCTGGCATTCAGGGCCAGGGATCGCAGGTCGGTAGGGGGGTACTTCCTCTTTCTCTCCAGTGTTTGGGAGATGGACAGCTGAATGCTTCCATGGGACAGCGTGGAGATGCTTGGGGACGGTGGCGGACGTGGTGGCGTTGCTGCCACATCCTCTGTTCGCGGTTGGCATGTGCCACTGTCACTCCAGAGGTGGAGGAAGAGGCCAAGACAGCAGCAGAAGAGGAAGCAGGAGGAGCCTAAGACCTTTCTTGGTTTTTGAGGTGCTTACTCCACTGCAGCTCGTGCTTTGCATGTAGATGCCTGGTCATGCAGGTTGTGATTAGGTTTAGAATGTTTATGCCACTTGTGTCTTGTCGTCAGAACATTGTCTGAAGAACTGCCACGCCAGGGAACTCCTTGGAGCTGGCTTTGGTGTGCTCGGTCCCTGGGTGCGGTGGGCAGTTGCAGGCGTACTGTCTATGGGACGGCCGCTCCACTTTTGCAGCTTATATAGAGCCTGGGTCACATGCTGCACTGGCTAATCACAGCCATGCCATTAGTAGGCATGGCTGTGATGGCTTCTAAGGGCACACAAGTCAAACGCTTGTTGATTGGCTGCCCTGCAGCTTTTCAAAACGCGCCATTAAATCGCCGAACACCGAACTCAAACCCGAACTGTTACTGAAATGTCCGGGATCGGGTTCAAAAAATTGTAATGTTCGGTACGAACCCGAACTTTACAGTTCGGGTTCGCTCAACTCTAGGGATGATAAACTGGGAAAATAACATAGTTACATAGCTGAAAAGAGACTTGCGTCCATCAAGTTCAGCCTACCTCACATTTGTTTTTTGCTGTTGATCCAAAAGAAGGCAAAAAAACCCAGTTTGAAGCACAATTTTGCAACAAGCTAGGAAAAAAATTCCTTCTTGACCCCAGAATGGCAGTCAGATTTATCCTTGGATCAAGCAGTTATTACCCAACGCTAATTTTAAACTATTATTTAATTTAGTTTTGCCTTGTTGGATTACCATATTTTACTATGCTTCCTCTCACCTGGTAACATTTTAAATAAAATATAGACTATAGAGAGAAAGCTAAAACAAAACAAAATCATTCAAGAATAATCTTTATTAGAATGTGGGTTGCAAAAAAAAAAGAATTCCATCTGCATTGTTAAAAATTCACAACATCAATGTGTCAATAGTGTTTCTTAACAGAATTTCAGCTGCAACTGATTTAGAGATTCTGAAATAGAAAGTAAACATATTTATCAGTCAAATAAAATACATGTTGTACCACTAATGTCTTCTACAGTGGATGCTGCAGGTCATGCAGTTAGTATAAACACAGTAAAGTGAGCAGTAATAAATGCTGGATTCATTTAGATGTTGTTTTGATAGAGAAAGGATAAAGGAAGCCTTTGTTGAACATATAACAAGATAGAACAAAAACTCACAGCATTGATCCAGGAAATAAAAGAGGAAACTCTGGTGAAGATAGTAGGTTTGAGATATGTGGTGCAACCTGAAATCGATCCAAAGCTAGTTACACCATGAACTTCGAATACTCCATTGACGACACAGTTGAGGGGTCCACCTGAATCTGACTGTAAGTAAAAAATTAAAATAAAGTAGTTGAACATAAAGAAATTACATACAGTCATGATGATGAATAGTTTCTTAAAGGGACACTCTAAGTACTAGCTTAATGTAGTGGTTCTAGTGCAAAGAGACTTCCCCTGCGGTCACAGCTATGGAAACACTGACGCTTCTGAGAAAAGGCAGTGTTTACATTGCGTTCTAAGGTGACCTCTAATGACTGTCACTCAGACAGTTACAACAGGTGCTTCCTTCTGCAATCCTGCAATCTTTGAGGAACCAATGTTTTGTGTCTTCACGCTCTGCATGAAGAGACGCTGATTGGTGCACGTACATTAGTCTCCCCAATTGTTCCGCTTGGGGCAGCATTGGATTGGCTGAGCTCATCACTGTGATCTCAGCCGGGGTGCTATGGTAAACTTCTTGTTTAAACTTTTAAGGGATGCCCAGAAAATTGCAGAGACAACGTTGGAAATACAGATTATTTTAATTACAAAAACAAGTTGAAACATAATTTATTGAATAAATGAGTGAAAACTATCAGACATTAATGGAACCATAAACTGTCATATTTAAAGTCATTTCAGATTTAAGAAAAGTAAAAAAAATTCTGAGCTGTGTAATGATCATCAAGTAGGTTGAATGTAAGGATTTTGTGCCCCCTTTCCCCTAAATGCTTTGTTGCTTTTAGAGTTTTCAAATCTTTTTTTTTTCATTTTTGCATTGTTGACGCATCACCTTACATCTCTTTGAAGATAGGAGATTATTAATAAATTTATCTATTTTACAATATATTCATCTTACATTGCATGCATCATGAATTCCATCACCACCAGCACACAACATCGAGGAGTTGAGTACATTATTCCAATAAGAGCTGCTGTTGCATGTTGGGTAGTCTACTATCGGCAAACTGGCCTGCTGGAGAATGGTGGCCAAGGGTCCACCGGCTGTAAAGAAAATTAATGTTATTGTTTCACACAGTTAACAGGAAATAAGGACTTTGTGGTGTTACAGAGTGTGTTATATTATGATATGATAAAGACAAAAAAAAAACAGAACAATTTGCAGGGTTTATTTTGATAATTTGCATAATCAATCAAATTGATGTTATATTCTTAGTATTAGAATCTAGGTAATAGCAAGTAATAGTATATGAATATAAAAACATTTCAATGTGAAAAAGCTGAAAAATTTAACATGCTATATTTGACCCTGTAACTTCCCAAAACACCATAAAACCTGTACATAGGGGGTACTGTTTTACACATGAGACATCACTGAATACAAATATGTGTATTTTATTGCAGTAAAAGCAAACAGTATTATGACAGTCACAGTTAGAATGTCACATAGAACTAAACATTTATTTTTAAATTCCCATTTTTTTATATTTTATTCATATTAAATTATGTTTCATACCTAAATATTTGATGTTAAATGAAAACTCTGTTTCCCCTGAATAAAATTATATATAATAAGTGTGGGTGCACCTAATATAAAAGAGGTGAATTACGGTTGAACAGACATATTGTCAAATTCCAGGTTTTGTTTTGATCACGTGTACATTTGGCTCAGGGAGCTAAAGCTGCTTTTATTGTTATAGTAGAGTATGTTTGATATTAAAACACAATAATGTTTATTTACCATACTTTTCCTATCTGGAGCCTTGAGAAAGTGATGACTAAGGAATAATATCCCCTAGAGAGTCACCACTCTGTTACATATTCAAACAGATGTTTTAGGGCTCTTTTCATCCATGCATCCACCACCCTCTCAGTAAAGTAATACTTCCTGATATTATTTTTAAACCTTTGTCCCTCTAATTTAAGACTATGTCCTCTTGTTGTGGTCATTTTTCTTCTTTTAAATATAGTCTCCCCCTTTACTGTGTTGATTCCCTTCATGTACTTAAATGTTTTATCATATTCCCCCTGTCTTGCCTTTGCTCCAAGCTATACATGTTAAGATCCTTTAACCTTTACTCGTAAGTTTTGCCCTGCAATCCATGAACCAGTTTAGTAGCCCTTTTTAGCTAACTTACTGCTCAATCTGCCCCATCCAGTTACAATGCATGCATTAGTGTTAGTGATGGCTCCTTCACTGGGCAGCTTTGCCAGTTGTACAGTGCTGTCCAAGATGGCGTTGGAGACTAGATGAAGGATTGCAATATCATATCTGTAAAGAAAGGAGAAATCATACATAGAAAGAATACGTATAAAAAAAAGCAGAAATGAGGGGCGGAGCTTGACTGCCATGGGGATCGAATGTGTCCAGCAACAGCTCCAGAGTCTGGACTTGATTATTGGGGACTATTTCCAGTCCCCTTATCTGTAATGCATACTGACAGAAATCATCTTGTCCGTGAGACGACACTGCACCTACGGGTACCTATACCCAGTGCCTCCTTTGCTGAAATACCCATCATGAGGCTTGTGGCCTACTCGTGTGAGAGCCGTGGAGAGACGGCTGCTCTCCTGGCTCACAACACGAACGGGTGGTCGCCATCTACTGCTGCCCCCCTATGGACCGGCGGGGGTTATCCCGGTCCCCACTGATCCACTCCTTATGCCCTGCTAGACTACCAGCAGCCTGCTCAATACGAGTCCTTACTGCAGCACAAGCTTCCAAAATGGCGACCAAGCACATTGAGCGCGAGCTCCCGCAGCCTGCACCAGCCCACCTGCACACAACAGACAGCCTCACGCAATGCATTGATGTAGCCTTTGACTGCTTCTGGGCACAATCAGAGGCTCACCTTCTGTTGGAGCCGGCTCGGAGCAGAGGGAAGGACCATGGTGGAGGAGAACAGGGTTTCAGAAGACCCCTTCCGGGCACACCAATTAAGTACCAGCGTAACACAACCTTCAAATGCCCATCCAGGCTGAGAGCCAAACGGGGAACACCCACAGAGGCTGAAGCCCCAACACTACAGGTGGCGAAGTAACACCAGGAACGGCAGCTACTCCCGTTACCGGAAGGACCTGGACTCTGCCTAGAGGTCCCAAGTCCATGGAACCATGATGCAGGCCCTCATCATGGCCTGGAGCAGCAGGGAAGCCCCTCTCTAAGCCTGTGTGTCAACACTCCACGGTGTCCCTACCGACCTGGCATTGGCTGATGACGGACTCACTGTGCAGGCAACTGTGTCCTGCAGTCTGCTAAAAGGTGATTACAATCACCTTATAACCCGGTACCATTATTCCTAGTTATGTGCTTAGCTATAGCTATATACTAAGTCGCAGCCATATTTTTTTTTCTTTTTCTCTCGTTATACCATCGGAAGTGCTGAGGGGGACGGGGCAACACAAATGGAGTTACCCTTGAAGCTTAAAATAAAGGCTCTAGAGTGGGGTGACACAGTGGTAAACCTAACTCGTATGTCTTACCTAGCACAGTATACCTAGCATGTTATGCCATGACATTTCTAGCGACACATAAGCCTATCCTAGAATGTTATTTCATGACGTCTCTAGCTACACTTCAGTCTATTTAGCTTGTTATTTTATGGCAGTTCTAGTGACAAACAAGCCTAACCTAGCATGTTATTTCATGATGTTTCTAGCTACACATCAGTATATTAACAGAATCTACCCATGCGGAATCTTCTGTTTTTCTTGTTTTTTCCCAATTATTGTTCCTATTATAAAATTGTGTATGTCCTCTCTACTGCCCCAGGTGAAATGTGTGATGCTATGCCTGAGGATTGCCGTTAGGGTACCTCAAGCCTGCCTGTTATAATCTAATGTACTGCAAAAATACATAAAATAAATAAATAAATAAAAAAGAAACCCTTACAAAAACTAATACAAATAATATAGATATCCCTATTGAGTTCCTCCTCCAAAGGGAAATACACAATTTTATTTGTAAAATGTGTTGTTTTTCTTTATTACATCTAAATTATTTAGTTGGCTTTAAATCTGTGAGAAACCTTTTTTTTTCATTATATCTGTTTTTACTGTTATTTAGGACTGGCTAAAAACTTTGTTGTTAATTTCAGTACTCACCCAGCTACTACATCAGCAGGGTTCCACTTAGCGTGTAGCACAACCTTGGATACAGAGATGATTTGCTCAGTTCCTTCATATACTGTGCGGTCATGCTCTCCAAGAACCACACGGTAGGATCCACCTCTGTAAAAATGGGAGAAACAAAATACATAATTTTTCAATGTAATTATCTAGAGAATGACTATATAATTGAATGGTCTAAAGCAGGGGTGCCCAATAGGTAGATCCCCAGATGTTTAAAAACTGCAGCTTCCATGATGCTTTGTCATTCTAAAGGAATGCAAAGCATCAAGGGAGTTGTTGTTTTACAACATCTGTGGATCTACCTATTGGGCACCCCTGGTCCAAAGTGACTCTGTTAAGGGGAAATCCCACATCTGGTCTGTAGGTTGAGGGAACAGGTTGACAGCTTGTGTTCTTGACTGCATCCCACTCGGCATTTCTTTTCTTATACTTTTTCTTCTAAGTGACATTACTGTGAATAATGTCTTCCTGGTTTAAGCTATAGTACAACACTAATGGAAAAAATTCCAACTGTTCATGCACATGTTTTGCATTTCTCCATTAGATGTTCAAGCAAGGATGGACAAGGTCATGACATGGCAAAGTCATCACAATACAGAACAACAGTGGAGGTAAATCAATCTTTTATTCACCTCCGCTGTGTAATTCACTCCTTTAAATGGAAACGCTGAAATTGTGTTTACTGGGTTAAAGATACAAAGAACTGTAACTTCTATGGAAGTGACAAATCCTCTTTACGTCTGCCTTGTGCACCGCAACGCTGGAATTAAAAGGGTATTGAAACATACATAAGAAGAACTGCTCAATGTTTTATGTATTATGGTCTTATCACCAGCATCCAGGTTCTAGTGCTCTGCTTAACTGCTCAAAGTACCAGTACAGGATGCAGGATACATCGCCTGAATGGAATGTTGCAGAATTTTCATTAAATGTTTGATTGGCATTACTTGCATCAAAGGTACAATTCATCAGTGAGTAACTGGGTCAGTTGCTCTTTTATTGGGTATTTATTGAAGGCATATAAACTGCTGCAATTGCCAGTTTAACTTTGATAATTTTTACAGTATTATTATTTATCATTTAATTTGAGTAAATGTTTTATACATGCATATTTTATGTCATTTTCTATTATTCTGCATTCTGGATTCAAGTTTACATTCTCAGTGTGTTGTGTATCCCCCATAGTCTGCAAACAAACATGTGATGGACAATATTGGGATCCATTATTCAAACTGTTCTAAGAAAAAGCCCAGTGCCTTCAGTCCCAGTACTGCTTTTATATAGGTATTTATTGCACCATGCCTTTACCAGGAGCTGGGAAAAAATAAATTTCGCATTAAGAAAAGGTGGCCATTTAGGGAAGTAATAAATGAAAATAAAAAGTGTGTTCCCACTAACTTCGGCTAGCATATTTTTGTATGAGGCCACCTTTGCTTTCAGAAACTCTTACCTGTCTACACAGTGAGCAGCGGTCAACACACGGTTTTCTCGAATCAAGGAACCTCCGCACGAGTGAAGCCATTCACCATTTAAATAAAACTGGAGAGATATCTGGGTGAAGGGAAAAGACACAACATGAATATGATCAAACAAATTAAATGTATATATAACATGCATATATAAGACATTTACATAAATAATAATAATTGTTTTTATATATATATATATATATATATATATATAAATATATATCTGCAACAACATGCTGATATATTTTTTGGAGCAATTAATGTTGTCTGCACCAGTTGGAGGTGTAAACTGCAAACTCCATGGGTCCCTCGACATTATAGAGGGCTGGCAGGTGCAGGAGATATTTGATCTCTCCACTAACCATGGAGCTCCTTTTTGGGCCAGTGCTCAGGTAGCACCAGCCCTCCATGAGTTTGTCAGAGATATCCTTTGATCCTCCCTGTCGGCCTTGGTCCATGGTCTTAATGGCCTAGAGAACATTAGCCTGTTTTGCCAGTCCGTGCCTCTGCTGTAAAGAGTAACTGAGATTTAATGAAGACAACACATACCTGCCAAGGCCAGGAATTTCTGAAAGCATCAGTTCCTCCTACCACACGGGTATTGCTGTTCTCCAAATACTGGAGGTCATCAGCACAATGTCCTAGGAGAGTATAAATCATTGCAAATATTAACATCACCTGAATTTAAATAACTATACCTGAGGAATATTTGAAGGTTGGTCTGTTCTTTCCAAAAACATTATAGGTTTCTACACTGATCATAATAAGATCAGTAAATTGTGGGCAGTGACATGTAATAATGGGCATATTTACCATTAATTATTTGTCAAATGTTTATTACTCTAACCTTAAGTTTGCTTACTCTTTATATTATATGCTTCAGGTTTGTTTACCAGCTATAGTATCAGTCCTATTTGTTCCAAATGTATTTCATTTAAGAATTAAGGAGGCCATTGTGCTCTTGGGAACCTTTAATGCAGCTTTTTGTAGCATTTCTGAGATCTTTGCTGTATCTTAGCTCTGCAAGCAGTTCCTTTGACCTCGTGGTTTGGTTTTTACTTTGATATGCATTTACAGCAGTGAGACCTTATATAGACAGGTGTGTGCTGAATCATGTCCAATCAGATGATTTTGCCACAGGTGGACTCCAATCAAAGTGTAAAAACATTTCAAAGATGAGCCAGTGAAATGGGGAGCATCTGAGCTAAATTTCAAGTGTCCCAGAAAAGGGTCTGGATCTTTGTGTCAATACGATATTTCTGTTTTTATTTCTGTCAAGAATGTGGTTTTTGCTTTGTCATTATGGAGTATTTAGAGTAGATTGATGTGAAATTAAAAATAATTCAAACAATTGTAGCATGAGGCTGCAACATAAAATGTAAAAAAAAAATAATGAAAAATAAATAAATAATGGGGTCTGAAGACTTTCTGAGTGTAGGTAGAGGTAGATCCCGACTTGTTGAGAAACATTTGTATGAAGGCTGTCAAAGTACCACAGGAGTATCCCACAAAGTCCATTACAACGTGAACATCATAATAATGACTTACCAGAAAGGACAAGAGCTGAAAGTACAAGGAGTCTCAACATCTTCGAAGAACCACTGATTAAATTGTTCAGAAATACTGCTCTGTGCTCTCTCTTTATATACCACTTCTGCAAGGGATATACCGCATTCATTACGTAACCATACCATAGTGGGAATAGTTACAGATGTTAAAAGTTTAACAGGTGGCAAATTGTCTATTACGTCTTCTCAATTACTATTACATTTTCCTTCAGTATATTTGTAGAGTTATTCCAAGAATATTCAAATAGGAAACAATTCAGCAATGCCCTGATATATAATTAGAGGTTGTTGAGATAGATATTTGTTTTAAAAAACAAGCTGACCTTTTCCATATCATATTATTGTGAAACACTTCTTTTAGTGTATCAACTTCAACTGGATATAACGTTCCCTTGCTAGCTTTTTATACTTACTAAAGTTTCTCTTATTTAGGCCTCAATTTAATTTTAATTTTGTTAGAAAGATTCCCAAATTATTTAATATTTTTGGATAAACTTTTCAAATTATCTTTTTCAATATATCAAAATATCAAATCAAATGCTATATATAAAAAAATCTATGTATATTAAATAACATAAAAATATTACAAACCTTTAAACATACTATTAAATCCTTTAAAAGGTTTATCCAAAAATATTAAAAATACTAAATTATTTGTAAAATTTACCTAACAATATTAAATCAAAGCATTAGTCCTCAAATTTTTATAGCTACAAAATTTTCCATAGACTTTAATGGTGATTTCTGCAGAAAAATAATTTTAAAAGTTTTAGAATGGAATAATTTCTGATTCTCAGACATGTGCATGGAAATAATTTATATTTCCGTTTGTTCTGAATTTTTTGTTTTCATGAAAATAGTTTTGGATCATCTTATTTGTTCACACATTTGATTCGCCTGAAATGCGTTGACATTTTTTGTTCATTTAACCAATTTCATTGCTGCTGCCCAAGGAACATTTGGTAGCCACCAATGTGCCATTAGGGACAAGAAAGTGTAGTATGCACTGTCAGGATTATAGCTGATCCTGCACGCAAAATATCATAACTAGGACTAAGGATAACATCTAACCGGATCTTAGAATGGCCGGACTTAATGTACCTGAGAATAGTCAAAATACTTGCCAAGGTCAGGGACACAGAATGGGACACAATGATGAGGAAAGCCAGAAGTCAAGGATACACCATATGCCTGTGGTGAAGAGCACACTCTTTCTGTCTGCCTTAGACTGCTCTTCCTTTATAAGTGATACACAGGATGGGTACTACTTTGCTGCTAAATGTTCTTCTGGAAAGGAGGTGGTATTTGGGAGCTAGTGTCTGTTGTTTGAATGGCTCCCTTTCTAATATTGCAAAATAATCTTCCTCAACAACAAAGGTGTTGTCTTTTTTGCCCCCTCCAGGTCTCCTGTTCACTTCTGGCAGGGCCACCATCAGACATTTTTGGACCCCTAACACAACTCAATGTCTGTGCCCCCCGTGGGCCCACCTCCAAGCCCGCCCTCAGGGCCTGCCTCCAAATACTGCCCACAAGGAAATAATGTTCATAGAGTGGATACAGACAGGGCCACCATCAGAAATTTTGGGGCCCTTAACACAGCTCAAGGTCTGAGCCCCCCGGAGGCCTGCCTCTAAGCTCGGCCTCAGGGCCCACCTCCAAATCCCACCCACAAGGAAGTAGTGTTTGTAGAGTGGATACAGGGTGTCTGTTTTTGTATTGGCTGCAGTGTGTAAAGTTCAGTTTGTTAGTGCATGTGTAGTGGATGCCACTGTGTGTATATGTATACATGGGTGTTCGCAGGAGGGGGCAAGAGGGGGCACTTGCCCCCCCTCTGGGTTTTTCAGCTTGTTCTGCTATTTTTCATGTGATTGAAAAATGCAATACCGGTGCCGGCCAGTAGGTGGCGCTGTGTATGGAGAGAGGAAGCTACATCTTATCCCTGCTTCTCTCTGCTGAATGAAACCGCAGGGGAGCAACACATGCAGCCAGCAAAGACAGCCTACAGATCAGGTAAGTGAGGGATGGGGGGCAGCCTATAGATCAGGGAAGTGAGGCATGGGGGGCAGCCTATTGATCAGGGAAGTGAGGCATGGGGGCAGCCTATAGATCAGGGAAGTGAGGCATGGGGGGCAGCATAGATCAGGAAGTGAGGCATGGGGGCACCCTTTAGGTCAGGGAAGTGAGGCATGGGGGCAGCCTATAGATCAGGGAAGTGAGGCATGAGGGGCAGCCTATAGATTAGGGAAGTGAGGCAATGGGGGCAACCTATAAATCAGGGAAGTGAGGCATGGGGGCAGCCTATAAATCAGGGAAGTGAGGCATGGGAGGCAGCCTATAGATCAGGGAATTGAGGCATGGGGCAGCCTATAGATGAGGGAAGTGAGGCATGGGGGGCAGCCTATAGATCAGGGAATTGAGACATGGGGGTAGCCTATAGATTGGGGAAGTGAGGCATGGGGGGCAGCCAATAGATCAGGGAAGTGAGGCATGGGGGGCAGCCTACAGATCAAGGAAGTGAGGCATGGGGGGCAGCCTATAGATCGGGGAAGTGAGGCATGGGGGCAGCCTATAGATCAAGTAAATGAGGCATGGGAGGCAGCCTACAGATCAGGGAAGTGAGGCATAGGGGCAGCCTATAGATCAGGGAAGTGAGGCATGGGGGACATAAATATAAATATAAACATTTATTACTGACACTATAGTTGTGAAAACGCTATTCATCCTGGCTTTATGTGATAATGACTATGCCCCTTCCCTTTCATGACACTGTCAAAAAAGGACCAAGCATGGATGTTTTTGTATGGAGTGTGTGTGTAAATGTTGGTGTTTGAATGCACATGTACATTTGTGTGTAGTGTATACACTTCCACACACACTGATACACAGACAAATACGCTGACACACAGACACACACACTGGCACACAGATCCACACACACATATATACCCACACATACACTGACACAGATACACAGGCACTCAAACATTGAAACAGAATACACACACAGACACAAACACAGATTCACACACTGATACAAAAGCACACAGATGCACGCACACAAAGATAGACGCATACAGACATACAGAGACATACTGACAAACACACATACATACTAACAGAGACACATACAGAAACTGACATACATACACATACTGGCATACTTACTGATACACACACATACTGAAACAGACATACAGACCCACACACATAGACACATACTAACATACATACAGACACACACATACTGACACATAGACACATACTAACATACATACAGACACACACACATGCATAAGAACATACAGAGACACACATACATACATGCATACGTACAAACATACATACATACTGACATACATACAGACACACATGCACATACAAGCATACCGATAAAAGCACTATAGAATTTGTTGGCACTATATAAATAATAATAATAATAATAATAATAATAAATAATTGAAAAAAAACATACATACATACATACATAGATACATACATATACTGACAGTCATACATACAGACACACACATACATGCTGACATGCATACATACAGACACTGACATACATACAGACACACACACACATAAATAAAGACATACACACATACTGACACACATACTGAAACACACAAACACATACTGACACACACATATTGACACACACACTCATACAGACCCACATATACATACTGACACACACACATACTGACAAATACATACTAAGGCACACACATAGTGACATACAAACATGCAGCTCATTTTTTTTAACCTTTTCATTGAAGGAGGGTGGTTGGGGCTGATGAGCTCTCCCTCCTCACCACTCTGCCTCCTCCCTCCCAAGTGGAGTAAGCTGGGAGGAAGTGACCCGTCGTCACTTCCTCCCAGCACTAGATGTAGACGATATTTTTAAAGAAGATATATAAAAATTCTAAATTATGCACTTTGAGATAAAGAATGTACAAGCATCTTACACCATAAATGGCACTGAATTAGGGAAAACAACAGGTTAGAAGATTTTGGGAATTGTTATAGACAACACAGTAGGCAACAATGTGTAATGTCAGTAAGGTATTGTCATGCATAAAAATGGCATTAATTCTCAGGATTTAATTGTAGTTTTGCCTGTTTATAAACCAATAGCAGCACACACCTTGAATATATTGTGCAATTTAGGGCACCTGTTGTTAAGAATGACTTAATGGTACTAGAAAAAGTAATATAAGCTATAACAATTTATAGAAGGAATGGAAGAGTTTAGTTATGAAGAATGTTACAATAACAACAATAAGAATGTGGAATTCTCTTTTATCAGAGTCTGTAAAGATGTTTAAAGAGCAACTGGATGTATACTTACAAAAAACATAATATTCAGGAATATAATTTCTAATATGTGGGGTAATCGCGTATTGATCTAAGGATATTATGGCACTAGAAAAAGTGCTGAGGCAGGCTGCAAAATTATTACAAGTAGTGGAGCATTTAAGTTATGAAGAAGGGTTAACAAATTTAAATCTCTTTAGTTTGTAAAAATGGTGCCTCAGAGGGGATATGATAGCATTATTCAAATATATTTGGGGCCAAAAATCTGAAAATCTATTCATAAACAGGACTATTCAAAGGACATGAGGTCACACATTTAAATTGGAAGGAAATAGATGTAGTCTAAGGCAAAGCAAAGGGTTTTTTATAGTAAGAATAATAAGAATGTAGAGTTCTCTACATGAAGAGGTGGTTTTATCAGAGTCTAAAAAAGTTTAAACAGCAACTGGATGAGTACTTGCAAAAACATAATATTCAGGGATATCATTTTTTATATGTGCGGTAATCGTGTATTGATCTAAGTAGTGATCTGACTGCCATTCTGGGGTCCAGAAGGATTTTCTCCCTAGTTTGTTGCAAAATTGGAAAGCACTTTAAACTGTTTTTTTTTGCCTTCTTTTGGATCAACAGGTGAAACAGATCCGAGAATGGCTGAATTTGATGGATGCATGTCTCTTTTCAGCCTATGTACCTATGTAAACTTTATTGCACACTAAGTCCTGGCTAACTCACCTTGAAATAGAAAATCAAGTACTGCAGTTTTGCTCCTGCAGCATTAAACAATGGCCTCTAACTACCTACCTACCTTGTAAGCTATGCAAAACGGTTTCTATTCTTTTCTTGACCTGGGATCCAAAGGGAACATATGCAGATGGACATGAATCATAAGGTGCTACATCTCCAAATAAGGATCCTAGCAACCTCTATAACATAATCATTAGATTTAATTTTTGATAAATTAAGAAACTGAGGCTCTGTAAAGGCCCACAAACCCTTTTAACTTACAAATGTTCTTCCATTTTCCTGTACCAGTGTACATGTGTCCAATAGTCCTTTGTTTTTGTATTTCTGTTCCCCCCTATAATATAAGGTGTAAGGACTGTTTTCAATTGTGTATTTTGTATTTTCCACTTGCCTCTTATTTATGCTTTCTTCAATAAATCATCACCTTTCATAGAGTTTCCACATGGATTTGTAAGTAACAACGGTAAATATGGTTTGAAAGTTTTTAGTTAGGTTACCATACTCTGATCATTACCACTCTGTTGTTCCAGAGCAAATGGCACTTAATTAATTCCGTTTCATATCAGACTTGTTCGGGATTACACTTGTGGTATCTCTTTAAATTGATGTTCTTTTCTAGGGTAAATGTTTTACCTTGCTTACTGCTTTAGATCTGGTATGATTTTAAGGTAATATTATGCCCTCTTGTTGATCAACCATTGACCTCAATGCTTCCATGAAGTAACGTCCCTGTGGTGGCTGCCTCTGCCCCATTGTGAGAGGACACCATTTGCATCAGTTGGGGGCTGAAATCCAAGGTCACTGCCCAAACATTGCCCCCACAAATGGCCAGTGGAGGGGTTTTATCGAAGGTGGACATGTTATTTCTTGACCCTGTGTCCACCCATAGTCATCAGGTTGGGGCTATTAATATTACATTCCACTGCCCCCCCCCAGTCCCAACCAGGAGGCTATTTAATAATGAACCCCACCACCCATGGGCTTTGGATGGAGGTGTATTTAAAGAAGGGGGAGACGTGATATTGTCCACCACCCCAGCATCTCACTCAATGTGGTTACTAATTCAATATCCGTTGAGGTGAACACTACAACAAAAAAAAAAATCCATGTTTGCCCTTCAAGGGCTCCACTCTCAGGGCCGCCATCAGGGGGTGACAACCATAACGGTTGCCCGGGCCCCACTTGTAGCGGTGGAACTGCCGCCGGTGCAGTAGCACCGGGGCCCACACGCTGATGGGGCCCATCGGGTGGCCCATGCACTTAGGGTCACCCGATGGGCCCTATATCTTCAGGGACCCGGTCAGCGCTGTGGCCGTGGTATAGCGCGACAGGGGCCCTTTTAAAAAAAAAAAAATGCTGCAGCAGCGCAAGTGCTGCTGGGAGGAAGTGGTCACTTCCTCCCAGATCACTCCGCACTGCAGGAGACGTGCGTGGCAGTGAGGGAGAGCCGCAACGACTTCTCCCATCAACCCCAGCCACCCTCCTGCAAGGAGGTAAGAAACAGGAGGGTGGCTGGAAAATGAGCCGTGTGTGCGTCTGTCTGTATGTATGTATGTCTGTATGTATGTCTGTATGTATGTCTGTCTGTATGTATGTCTGTCTGTATGCATGTCATTATGTGTGCATGAATGTCATTGTATGTATGTATGCATGTCATTATAAATGTGTGTATATATGTCTGTCTGTATGAATGTATGTATGACAGTATGAATGTATGTGTGTATGTCATTATGAATGTGTGTATGTATGGATGTATGTATGCCAGTATGAATGTATGTCTGTATGTATGTCTGTCTGTATGTCTGTATGTATGTCTGTATGTCTGTATGCATGTCTGTATGCATGTATTGCATGTATGTCTATCTGTATGCATGTCATTATGTGTGTATGAATGTCAGTGTATGTATGTCTGCATGTCATTATAAATGTGTGTTTGTCTGTCTGTCTGTATGAATGTATGTATGAATGTCTGTCTGTATGTCATTATGAATATGTATGTGTGTATGTCCTTATGCATGTGTGTGTGTCTGTATGTATGTTAGTATGTCTGTCACTATGTATGCCTGTGTGTCTGTATATGTGTGTATGTCTCAGTATGTGTGTGTCAGTATGTATGCCTATATGCGTATCAGTATGTGTGTCTGTTAGTATATATCAGTGTGTGTGTGTGTGTGTGTATCTGTGTCCTTTTGTATCAGTGAATGTGTTTGTGTCTGTGTGTGTATTCTTGTGGGCGGGATTTGGAGGCGGTCTCTCTGGGTGGTTTTGGAGACGGGCCCCCAGGGGCCCAGACCCTGAGCTCAGTTAGGGGCCCCAAAATTTCTGCTGGTGGCCCTGTCCACTGACTGATATTTTTACTCTGAAAGGCAAGTGTCATCACTCACAGGCATGGCTGGTAGGGGCATAAAACATGGCAGGTGGTGGCGGTTTTAAACCTCCATTTTAGTAAAGTGGGGGTCATATTAACCGCATAGGCTTTTAAAAAAAAAATTCTTACTGATTAGTTGCCAGCAGAAAAATAGTCAGCTGTTAGGCAACTTTCGGGTTGGTTGAAATCCAGGTAAAGTTCAGAGGCTGCTCTGTGAAATCTGGACATTATTAAATACAATGTCCTGCAGTCAGAATGGTCCCGTACTGCACAAAATGCTTTTGCTCCATTCAGTACAGAGCCTTTCATACTTTAGTAAATAAACTTCTGTGCTGGGAGGTTATGACTGTTGCTGATCTTGTAACCAGATAATGAAAAAGTATTGAAGTACACACAGTCGGTACGATTTAATGGAGACCTGGTATGTTTGTCTTTGTTACAGATACAGATTTGGTGAAAATGAGAGGTGTTAGATGAGGTACAGACATACAAGTGAGAAGCTTTTCTTCCAGAACCAAAATCATTTAAAGGGTGCGAATTTCCATGAGTACACAAATCTACTTATTGACAATTCTGAAAAAAAATAAATCCATCCTTATACTGTTCAGAGCTTCCCTCAACATAATTCTACAAAATGATGAAGATCAGTGTTATGAATCAATTATCTTTATACATAGAATTGTGGAACACAACTGCAGAATTAAATGTTGGAGCTATACCTTTAATAAAAACAAGGAGTACTTCCAATATAATTTACGAAAGAGGGTTTATTATCTCTTATAGAATCAGTTGAAAACAAATAGTCTCTTTCTTCCAGAATTGCATTAAGGAAAAAAAAAGCTGAATGCAAATAACTTGTTTGCATGAAAAAGTTTTTTCAATAATAAAGTCCACTAATATATTATAGGTTTCTAGTATTAATTAATCTTCAGAGAAAAATGAATGGCAGTTGGAATTGATTTTCCTTACACAATGTTTGTAGTAATGTATATACTTGATTAGTAAATAGCAGTAGTGGTTAAACCTATATGCTGGTTAACAATATGTATATCATTGTTTAGTAAAACTTCCTTAATTGCACGTTAAAGTAATCCTTATACTTGATTAGTGAAACATAATTAATTGCAGGTTGAAGTAATATTTATACTTGATAAGTGAAAAATCCTTAATTGCAGGTTATAGTAATATTTATACTTGATGAGTGAAATATCCTTAATTGCAGTTTGTAGTAAGTAGTACGTAGAATTGATTTCTCCAGAGAGTCCTGTACGTGTAGCAAGGATGGTAAAGATCTACAATTGGTTGTTTTTATTTGTAAGTAGCTACAGGAATCCTTATAGATTACAGCAACAATGAAGAACGAAAGTTCGTGGTTGCAGCAGCGACACAGAAAGACTCAGAGTGGAGACAGAGGTAGGTTCAAAATAACTAAACCTACCTCTGTTTGGCGTGGCTTGCCTATAAGGCAATTGAATAGATTGTCATCATAAGGGGAGGAGCTTACTTCTCACGGAGCGAATTCATGGTAATTACATGACTATCAGTTAAAAAAACTAATTTTTAAAATAAGTTTTTCTTGGCTAGTTTAGATTGGAATTTTTTTTCTATGCATCCTTTCCTTACATGGCAATGTTTTAGGTAACGTTTAGGCTATAGGGAACAAGCTAAAACAGAACAGACAATATTCATATAAATATAATCTTTATTTCAAGGATTTTTATAGAAATAGAATTCCATCTTTATGACAAAACAAAATTCACAACATGAATGTATCAAAAATGACTTGACAGAAGTTCAGATTCAACTGATTTAGAGATTCTGAAAGAAGAGGGAAACATTTTTTAGGTATAATAAAAAAAAAAAATTACAGTATAATTTATGTCTTTAGTTACAAATCTTGCAGTTAGTAAAACACAGTAAAGTGAGCAGTAGGAGATGTTGAATCCATTTAATATATATATTGATAGATCCTAAAAACACATGAAAGTAATCATTATAATGGAAGAACTCACAGCATTGATCCAGGAGACATAAGAGGAAACTCTGGTAAGGACACTTGGTTTGAGATAGGTGTTGCAACTTGCAAAGGGTCCAAAGCTAGTTACTCCATGAAACTCCGTTGACATCACAGTTCAGGGGTCCACCAGAATCTGACTGTAATTGAGAAATGTAAAATCAAACAGTAGTTAAACATAAAAAGAAGATGGAAAGGCGTGATAATGAATATTTTTTTAATTACTAAACAAAAAAGGGCACAAAACAAATAATATAGAGGAAACAAAATGTAATAAATTAATTAGGAAAATATAGTCAAACTAGCTATATACTTTAAGGGAGGAAGCACTTTCCCAAGAGGAGGGATTCTTTTACAAAATATGCTTCCTTTATCTGAATTAATCACTTCTGACTATGGGACTCTTCAACTAATGTCTGTGAAGTTGCTCATTCATATAAGACATATATATGGAATTGTAGATTGCCATTAATGATGACTTTTTAGATTTGAGATATACAACATGTTGTGAGCTGTTTGGCCACTACGTTAGACGGTGACACCTGTAAGGTACTTGCCTTCTTAAATGCTTCTGAGTTTTGTTATGACTGCTCTTAATTCACTTTTATTATGGGTATTATTATGCTTTGTTGTTTTTGTAGTTTTTGTATTTTTTGTTCCTTTCCTTTTTACATTGATGCAACACCACTTTACATTCACTTAAAGATACTGGAGTTTACTTATGAATTTATTTATCTTACAATGTAATTGTCTTACACTGCATGCAGAACGAATTCCATCACCACCAGCACACAACATCGAGGGCTTGATAACATTATTCCAGAAGGAGCTACTGTTGCAGGTTGGGTAATCTACCACAAGCAGAGGGGCCTCCTGGAGGATGGTGGCTATTGGCCCACCAGCTGTGGAGAAAATAGATATAATTGCGTCACTCAGTACAATTTAAAGTAACAATCAAAGCATCTTAACCACTGAAGCTCGCTGGTGCCCCCACCCAGTCAAAGTTGTCAAACAGTGTTTGACAACTTACCTGAGGTCCTCTGGGTGCTAATAGCTTTCTCTGCTAAAACAAGGAGATTCTGTTAGTTCCACTAGGCTAAACCCTGTAGTGCTTATTTGGCTAATTGGCTAATTGGCTGAGAGAGTCAGCTGAGTGTTCTCTGACTGCAGAGCACCAGTCAAGTTGCCAAACTATTCACAAATGGTGTGACTACTTACACAGCAGGGTGCCAGGGCATTCCTCACACTTTAACCACTATAACAGGGTTAGTGGTTATGGTGCTTCGAGTGTCTCTTTAACATTAAATAAGGGCTTTGTAGCGTGCTTGAGCAGGAGTTGGCAATCTTCAGCACTCCAGCTTTTGCAGACTCGCTTAATGCTCATAAAGCCATATTGCTGGCAAAGCATCAAGGTAGATGTAGTCCACGACATCTGGAATGCAAAGGTTACCTACCCCTCTGCTAGAGAGTCTTACATTCTCATATAGAAAATACAGAATAAGGCATACTGATTTTAAGCACAAAGACAAAGTTTTTTATGTCCTATATAAACCAACTGCACATAAGCCCATTGTAAACTAACTATCCAGTATCTGAAAAAGACTCCGCGCAGAGATCACTTACTGCTCAATCTGCCCCATCCAGTTACAATGCATTCGTTAGTGTTAGTGACGGCTCCTTCACTGGGCAGCTTTGCCAGTTGTACGGTGCTGTCCAGGATGGCGTTGGAGGCTAGATGAAGGATTGCGATATCATATCTGTAAAGAAAGGAGGAATCAAGCAGATAGCAAAATTCATGAGCATACTATCTACACCAAAGGGATCTAAAAATTATGTAAATGTTATTTAATATTTATTAAAAACAATACATTTACAAATTCTAACTATTTTAGATTTATTTTATTTTATCAGAGATTATCTGAGATGACAGTTCTTGGGGACACATTAGCAATGAAAGATAGCCTTTACATTTATTTTGTTTTACAAACTGAAAGGTAGTTCTGATTATTTAAAGGTGACTTGTCACTCCTCAGGAAATTACACCATTTAATTAACATTATAACTCTTGTTAATCTTTTTTTTTTTATATAATGATATGTGATAAAGTATAAAACCTGCAAAATTAAGTAAAATTAAAAAGCTTCTGTTGCTTGTCACTTTTTCATTGTATGAAATATTTCAATGTTTTTTTAGAACTTACTAGAACCTTCTTTATTAATTTAATTAAAGTACTCACCCGGCTAATGTATCATTAGGGTTCCACTTATCATGTAGCACAACCTTGAACACAGAGATCATCTGCTCAGTGCCTTCATACACAGTGAGGTCATGTTCTCCTAGAACCACACGGTGGTTTATATCCCTGCACAAATGGGAAAAAGTAAGTAAAGTATTTTTCAAGGTAATTGTTTATAGCATGATTATGTAAATGTGTAAAGGAGATATCCCAAATCTGGTCCCTACATTGAAGAAAGAGTTGTGTGGAGCTTGTGTGGTTGCTTACGGGGACAACACTGTAAATTGTGATGTTTTTTTCATGGGGTTTTTTAATAGCATATTGTTCACTACACAAAAGGGAACTCATAATTATCCACTATCAAACAATTTTTAGATGGAATTTTGTTGATAAAATCTGAGCCCCAAAAAACACACAATAAAAACTTTCTAAATGTAGGTCGTAAAGAATGGTTTGTGCTTGTTACAGAAGTCTAATTTAAGTCTTGGTTGTTTCTACGTACTGCTCACAGGTAATGGAGACATTGATAGAATTTTAACGAAGAACTCAAGACACATGTTAAACTTCACTTTAATGGCCTTAGAGTGAGTTAAAGGGACACTCCAGGCACCCAGACCACTTCTGCCCATTGGAGTGGTCTGGGTGCCAACTACCGTTAACCCTGCAACTGTAAATATTGCAGTTTTCATTAACTGCAATATTTACCTTGCAGGGTTAACTCCTCCCCTAGACAGCCACTAGAGGGCACTTCCGGCTATGTGAGGACCTCCAGCATCGCTAAATTCCCCATAGGAAAGCATTGAAAGCATTTTCAATGTTTTCCTACGGGGAGGTCTAATGCGCATGCGCAGCATTGTCGCACATGCACATTAGGTCTCCCCCGTCGCCAGCTGCGCATGCGCAATAGGTCTCCCCCACCAGATGACGTCGGCAGGGGAGGAGTGTGGGTGGACCCTGAACCAGCACCAATGTTATTTCATTGTCTGTTTTATTTAGATATGGAAAGTGTTGCAATTGCCTATTTTAACTTTATTATAACTTTTACAGCACTATTGCTTAACCTGTAACTTAAGAAAATGTTTTATACATGTTTATTTTATAGCACTGTACATTATTCTGCATTCTGTATTTAGGTTTACACTATTAGTGTGCTATATCCAAATATCAATCAGTGTCGAGAACCATGTCCCAAACTATTCCAACTGCCACAACCCTTTAGCCTCAGCACCACGTTTTAATTTACCCCTTCACTGCACTATTCCATCTCCAAAAGATGGTACAACATGAATTTCTTTTCAAAAAAGCTGACCATGTATGGAATGGAATATAGTAAAAGACACATGTATTTTCCACTTAAAGCCTTCAGTATATGTTTTACTATTACAAATACACAAAAAAAGTCCTGTGCTCAAACTCCCACTACTCTTGGGCGGCAGCAACGACCATAGTACACATCAGCCCCAATACATTCAGTAAACACCAAAGAATAAAAAGTGTAGGTTTGCCTTGACGTGGCAGGTGGGCATTCCTCTCATGGCCATTGGAGAAACTAAATAACCTCCATTTGTTTAAATATGCATAGGGATTTGGGAAGAGCGCAGCTAACTTTTTGTTCTTTATTTTTTACTTTATGTTTTACTAATACCATATTGATAATAGGACATCCATTCTTATAGACACAGTTACCTGTCTATACAGTGAGCAGCGGTCAACACACGGTTTTCTCGGATCAAGGTACCGCCGCAGGAGTGAAGCCATTCACCATTTATGTAAAACTGGATTGATACCTGGGGAAAGAAAAATTATAAAAGACGAAAAATATTTACATATATATTATGCATTTGTCTGTAAATTCATATCTCACACTCTCTCTCTCTCTCTCTCTCTCTCTCTCTCTCTCTCTCTCTCTCTCTCTCTGTGTATATATATATATATATATATATATATATATATATATATATATATATATGTAATACCAAGAGGGCTGCACTGACCTGAGCACCCATACGTTATACGAGTGCTGCTGGGGCCAATTCATGAGGTGCTCTCACTCATTCACTAAACAGCAATTTCAAAGCACACAGAATTTAATAGTTTTTTGTTTTTTTAAACACCTAACCCAGATATAAAAATAATGGGGGTTTAGTTGCAGTAAATTATCATACATTGCAAAAGTCTGCCAACATATCAATGGCCAATGTGTGTTGATAAGCCAGTCACTCGATGCTTCTAGTTTACAGCATCATTTTTTATATATATATACACACATACCATGCAGCTAATGTGGCTTCCCATTCTTTATATTAGTTAAGTAACAACTAAACCTCGTAATCGTATCTAAATGCTATGTATTCTATGTATACTCAGATGTTTGGACACTAGCTAAATGTGTAAGTCAACCTAGTACAGTGGCTATTGATTGTATCTATGGTAGTATTTATGCTGAGAGAATCATTAGCCACAGAGACCTGACAAGGAAGTCTAGGGAGACTTTTTTTTTTTTCGATGTTATACCTCGTGAATATATCCATGCAAATTGTTTTCCGGTACACTGATATTTCATCTCATGCGACAGTTCAAAATACTTGAAACTCAAAAGTATTAAATGTATCTTTGTATTTTTAAAAATGTCTTTAAAACAGCACTGTCATGCCTACTGCAAGATGAGTATCTGATAATGATAGAATCTTTATGAAATACTCATATTGGCTGTGTTGGAATTTTACTGAAAAGGATATTTGATCCTATGCCTGACACTGCTTGACACTGGGCAATGCTACCACCTTCGAGCAGTGTGATTTTCCTGGCTGCATGAAACACTGCTTGATGGTGATTCAAGGTTTTGAGGGATCCTCCATATATAACTCAGTGCTGTACTCTCGTGTAATCGCAACCTGGCAGATGAAGCGCCAGCAGCCCGAAGAGAATCGTCCAAAAGAGGATGATTGTGCCCACAAGGGATAGGTACAGGTAAGTAATTAAATTTCTCACCTTTGCCTGCCCCCTGGCTACCGGACCCCAAGAGGCAATTTCACTGTCTGGGGTCTTTGCAAATGATGCAGATTTCACAAACAGTAACAGGTCCACTTTAAGGAATTAAAATTCAACCGCAATACCTGTGTTTACTGCAAGCTTTAAGTTTTTGGGGGCAAATCAGGGTTGTATAAAAATAATATATAAAATAGTTATGCAAAAAAAAAAACACATTAATTTAATTTACTAATAAAAAATATGAAGTTTTTATTAACTGAGATTTTATGGAGGTAAACCATGAACTTCTGGAAGCATCAGTTCCTCCTACCACACGGGTATTGCTGTTCTTCAAAGACTGGATGACATCAGCGCAATGTCCTAAGGGAGTAGGAACAGGAAATGTTATCGTCATCTGCATTTAAAACTAACTGTACCTAGAGAATATTCAAGGACAGATCTGTAAATTCAAACGAAGAACGACAGTCACATTACTGGAAAGTTTCTGACCATTAATTCTCAAGTGTCAATTATTCTAACCTACAGTTTGGTTGTTTACTCTCTGTATTATATAACCCAGGGTAGTTTAATGTATGGCATGGTATCATTTTATGCAGTATACATGCTATAGCCATAGAGAGATCCCAAGTTCTTGTTAAACTGTTGCTAGAAGGCTAGCAAAGTACCTCGGGAGTTGTAATTTTACAAAATTTGGGGATTTATATTTTCAACATTGCCTATAAAAATGTAGCAAGCTAACTTGGAATAACCTCATTCTGAGTGGAAGCTATTGAATGATTAGTGGCTGGCAGTATTAGGACTGATTATAAGTCGGATGTAATGTTTTACTCTGTCATTCGTCTGCCATTTCCTATCAACATTAGTTTCTATCAGCTTACTTTTTGCACTGTCAACTATATTATCCCTTCTCTCTCTTGTTTGCCCTACCCCATTTTATCTACCTGTATCTGTAACAAGATGGATGACACACTTGGGTGTTTTGAAACAACAAGCTTTCAGGGACAGCTGCCTCACTTCTAAGGAATGTCTACATTTCTTTAGAAGCAATTTCCTTTTTCTTTGTATCTTTCTCCTCTTTCCCTTCTGTAGTCTGTGTTCACTTTCTACTTGCTTTCTTTCCCCATTTCTCCTCACACTACCACCAGATTAGAGTGTAATAACACTGCAGTCGTTTGTATTGTAGCTCTATTATTGATTAGGCTAGAATGGGGATTATGGGAAACATAATAGACATATGGGGCTATATAGTATCTTCGTGCTTCCTTTAGGATTACATTTAAAATCCTGATCCTCACTTGTGTCTCACCGTCAAAAACACATTTTTGCGCACACATAAATTAATTCTCTGCTTTGCCAGTGACCTTCCCTTTCTTCTCGTCTGATGGCACTTTAACTTCAACTCCCTTACAAGATTTCTGTGGGGCTGCCTTAATTCTTAAGGATTGCCCTGTCTTGTCCTAATATACCTTCCCCCATTCAGTATTTTATTAAGAATTCCCTAAAAACCTAAAAAGAAAAAAATTATTACCGTGTTATTCACCGGCTTTCCCTTGCATTGTCCAATCCACCACAAGACTTGTATTTCCACAGTATGTTTACCCACTATTCTATTCTTACTGTCCATCCTTTGTACAGGTCAAATAATTGCATAATGAGATAGGCCTAGCAGCAACCTTTTAATGGATGCATGTCCAGATGGTTTTATATCATTTATATAAACAGGGATATATTAAGTTAGATACAGATTATATTTTTTCTTTCTGGTTAGTTTACACTTTAATATATCTGTAATCAAACCCCATTTCCTAATAGAATGTAAGCTCTTCTTCTTGAAGGACAGTGTTGTTTTGTTGCAATTTTTTTAAATGTCTAAAGCACATCAGAATATGTTGCCACATTATATAAAATTAAGTATATCAATCAATTACCACAGAGAGCAACAGATAAAAGTACAAGGAGCCTCAACATGTTCACTAGAGCCACTAGTTAAAGTGTGCAGAAATGCTGCTGTGTGTTCTCTCTCTATATACTATACACCTTCAAGGGACTGCATTCATTATGTACCGGTAACTATACAATAGTGGGAATAGTTCCAGATGTTACAAGTTTAACAGGTGGCAATATATCTACTACGTGTTCTCAATTACTATTGCATTTTCCTTCAGGGTTTTTGTAAATAGAGCTATTTCAAGACTACTCAAGTAGGAAACAATTAAGCAACGTCCTGATACATAATTAGAAACTGCTAAAATAGACTTTCTTTTTTACAATCTAGCTGACATTTTCCATATCATTGTGTTGTACAAGAATAACAGTATATTTGTTTAAATCTGCAAGAATCACACCACATTTGAATTTTATTTTCCCTTCTAGCTTTCTCAGGCTACCAGCTATTTCATTTACTATTCATTAAGTAGATTTTTGAATATTTTGCCACAATGACACATAGGTTCATTATACATATGACATTTTGTACTATATGCATTTAAAAATGTAGACGCAAGGGCAGAGTGTGGATATCGACGTGCAAACACATCTGCTTCTCCTCCATTCATATTGGCACTGAAACTGACTTTTTCTTAAACAGATAAACCCAACAGTTACCAGGTTCCTCACTTTAATTAGAGGTCAAAATCAAGGTCCCTCAGTGGCATCTTTTTTTCAGTCCATGTCCCAGTCTGCCCCCCTTCTAAGGTGATATACGCAGCCCCAACATTAATCCTGTCACGGCATAATACCCCAGCACGCAGAGTTTAGGATAGCATGGGACAAGACAAGGATATAAAGTATTACTGGGCCTTAGAATGGCTGGACTAAACGTCAGACAGAGATAAAACGTAATCAGAGACGAGACGAGGTCAGGGTAACAGAAAGACAGAGAAAACAAGAACTAGCCAGAGTCAGGTACACAGTAATCAGTCAGACGGGGAAACAAGACAGGAAAGGGTAAAAGATAAACTCAGAGTAAGGAACAAAGCCGAGGTCAATACAAGAAAAAAACACAATAGATTGCACTAAAGGGTACTGAAACAGAAACCATGATAGGGCAAAGTGGATAGGGCTAGGGAAGTTTAAATATCCTTTAATTAACATTTGTTTGGCCCACGTCATGCCTACGTCCCCAAAACGTGCGTGCGTGTGTGTGGGGGTGGCCGAATAATGTGGACCAATTGGAGCCTGAACCCATGTGTGGCTGCCACTGCCCCTTTAACAGAGCTTGTGACTTGAGCCGCGCTCCTAGTGCGAGGCGGGTCACAGGAACGCTCAGTGCGGTCAGTGCACGGGGCCCTCTCAGAAGAGAAGATCAAGCCGCACGTGGCTTGTGTGGAGGCAGGAGTGCTCAGGCCGTGCATAGCTAGAGCTGAGGACAATAATTGTTGAAATAATGGCTTAATCGACTTGTATATAGATTTGTGGTTCATTATTTTTACACATATTCACTTGAATATTGATATATTTATTGAGATCATTTATCAAACCACTTGTTTCCTATCCCATTTCTCCACCTCATGAACTTACTACCATTCACGATCATTATTTGGTTTGAATCAGAACTCAGTGTTTAGGTTATCAACAGGAGCTTGGTTTTTGTCAGTGTATTGCACCCCTCATTGCCATGTCTGTCTCACATAGTTGATCATGTGATACACTCCACCAACCCACATTATAAAAGCCCCTAATCTCTTTACACGCATTGCTCTACTGATGAGCACTGCGTCTTTACAGATTGAAACGTGCATGTGGGGCAATCAGCAATCAAATAAGCAAGGAAAGCAATTAGCTTTTTTTTTAACATAGGGCATTTCTTTTCTGTGACGATCACTTTGACTGTTTCATGAGGACATCTAGTGGCAAAACTTCAAATAGCAATTGTTATTATAGCTATAGGATGTCAGTACTATTACACTTGATACTTTGTTCTTATATGTCATTAATTTATCGACATCAACAAATAATCAGATTTGTGTATCTTTTTAGATTGATTGTACTACATACATATTTAGGTTTGGATGAATATATTATATACAATTGTGTTCATGTAAAGAATAAAGGTTACATTTTATCCTGCATCTATCCACTTCTGTTTTTGCTCTATTTAATAGATGGTTTGAACCCCTTTAATGTGAGAAATCCTCCTATTCATAACTCCTCTAATATTTTTTTGTTCCTCACTGAAATTCCGGCCTTCTGAATCATGTGGCAGAACCTCAGTGACTGCATAGCATTACTGCAGCGAGACTGACCAGGCATTTGCCTTGGGCGGCACTTTTTAGGGGGGCAGCAAAAAAGCCACCCCCAAAGGCCCTGGCAGATGCCTGGTCAGCCTCTTGTCCTGGGGGGCTCAAGAAGTAGCCGGCTGGCCACCCCCGAGACCTCCCAAGGCTGGCATCATCCTGTTTGCACGCGGGCGGGAGCATTCTCTTCTGAGCTCTTCCTGCGCAGCTCCCTTGCGCACCTCATTAATG
>OW240912.1:347840553-347933817 GCA_933207985.1 Pelobates cultripes
TGGGTACATGAAGTACTTAGTTTATAAGAGTAGTTAAACATGATTACAGTAAAGTTTTTTTTTTTGTGAGAGGTTACTATGGGCAGATTGGAAATGATCCCTCCCACTTCCTGTCCAGCCTCACACACAGACATTGGAGGAGCTAGGACCACACTGAGTTTTACACCCTCTATAACTGTTCCTGGAGCTCTACTATTAAGGCTGACGGGACCAAAGAAGACACTACAGAAGACGCTATCCAACGCTCCCGGCATTTATCTCTCCCCACTAGCCATTACAAGCTCAAAAGGCACATTCTAAGTACTAAAAACAGGCGCCTCCTGGTGGTTAGGCATCTGTAGTCATGTGCCTATTCTACCTAATGGGAAATATGGCCTGGGTCATATTTATCCATTGGGGGAGCACAATGACAGGTCTTGCAACTCAAAAGCCGTGTATAGCCATGTGGTGTAAAACTACAGTTCAGCATTCCTTGATAAGAATTAGAGAAATAGCTGGTACTTCTACAGATTGAGCACATATGCAGTATAAGGCAATGTCATTACGTGATTCACGTGACTTTAGCTGGACTCTGAAATGTATAGCCAGTTAATCATGTGGTGTCAATTATCAGGCTGTTACAGTGTCAAGGCCAGTCCAAAATGTTCCTTACAGCAAAGGTGGTTTTACCAGATTGTAATAGTATATTTTTTACTTTATTTTTTTAAGCAATATTGAAAGATATAATAGGTAATAGTTGGGGGTAACCTGTCAATGTAAGGAAAAGCCTGATTATTTACCATGGAACCTGGAACCCATCACTATAGCATATAGAGTCATCCAGGACAATACAACCAATACACACTATATAGCAACAATAACTGATGTCTTTCCCTACAGAGGAAATGGTAAATGTAGGTCATTTGAAAGGTGTGTTTGCCTCAAAGCATACAATTGTGGATCCTAACGAAGAATTTCTAAGATCTAAATTATTTTGAATAACAAAATTAGATAAAACAATGTCATAACCTATGCAGCTATGCTGTGTTTTAATGTTATGGCACTAAACAATAACAAATTGCTTGAAGAAAGAGAAGAAATGAAAATTTAAGGAGAGGAAGAGTGGCTGGATAACACTAGAAGTGGCAAGAGATAAGTTAAATAGGAAGGAGGAATGGAACAGGTGACATTGGAAAGAGAAATGCAAACAGGGGGAAATCGGGTGACAAAGAGAGGAAAGCTAGTAACAGACTAAAGGATACATCCTGATATAGAAAAAAGAATAAGACTCCACATTCAATGTATAAAAGACAAAGACGGTACACATGGAATTGATAAAACATTCTTTACTGAATTGTGCTTACAGACAGAAAATTAAAATCACACAAAAAATATTATTTTTGATGTCTCTAACACGTTTCTTGAACATCTTGTTAGTTTCATTTCTTTAGATATTCTGAAATAAGAATAAGGCAGAGTCAGTAAAAAGGAGAGAAAAGCAGTCAATTCCAATTATATGTAATAAATATATGAATGTTTAGCTTTCCAGTTGACATTTGATTTCACGTCTGCCAGCATTTTGCCAGATGAGCATGATTGCAGTTTTAGTCTAACTAACATAGGATGGTTACTGTTGTCCAGTTTTTCAATATAAAGAGCTAAGATTTAAAATGGGACCTATGTATTTTTTGCTCACTCTTTTATATATAAACATTAATATTTCTTGATTTATTGTAATCTGTTCTTTCTCTAATGGTGAATTTTATAATCTTCACCTCACTTCCTGCGTTACAAGATCTTTACCTGTTTATGACATTTTCTCTATATGTTGTCTTTATACATGTCTCAGTCTTCCACATGCTCAATGATGTGCATTAGCTAGTTATTGACTTTTGTTGATATTCATAAATACTTCTGAGATTTCTGCAGATAACTGAAACGTAAAAGTCTTCTACCTAAACTATATGTTGATATTAAAGGTCAACACAAGTGAAACTCAGTTTGATCACATGACAAATGGATGAAGGTAAGATTCTAACTATTTTCGATATGTATATTTATATTTACAGCACACATATCCTGTGCTTTGTTAAACTAACTCACAGAATTGATCCAGGAGATATAAGCTGAAACTCTGGTGAACACGGTTGGTTTGAGGTAGGCATTGCATCCAGACGAAGACACAAAGCTAGTTACACCATGGACTTGGTAAACTCCATTGACAGCACAGTTGAGGGGTCCGCCAGAATCTCCCTATAATATAAGAACACAATATTATAGACAAAGTATATACAGCTTCATAACATTTAGAACATGTACATATTTATATAGTTGCTGAATTTAAAAGAATGCACTTTATCATTTAATGTTAAAGGGACACTATATTAATCCAGACTACTTCAGTTCATTGAAGTTGTCTAGGTGCACTGTTCCTGTTCCACTTAGTCCTGCAATGTAAATCATTGCACTTTTAGAGAAAATGCAATAATTGCGTTGCAGGACTAAGGCAGTCTCTAGTGACTGTCAATCAGACAACCCCTAGTGGTACTTCCTGGATCCTAATGGACTCCAGGTTGCTTAACCCCTTAAGGACACATGACATGTGTGACATGTCATGATTCCCTTTTATTCCAGAAGTTTGGTCCTTAAGGGGTTAAAGAAACTGGAGGTCCTCATACTCTGCATGAGGACCTCCAGTGTCAGTGAAATCGCCAACGCTTTCCTATAGGAAGGTCCTAGTGTGCTCACAATGCTCGTCTCACATGTGCATTAGGCCTCACATTCCTCCTCCTGATGTCAGAGGAGGCAAAGACCTGACCCAGCACCGAGGGTCATCTGAGCTGGAAACGGGTGAGCGACTAAAAGGTTTTTAACCCTTTACATGCCAGGCAAAGTCACGAAGGAGGGGGGACCACAGGGCAATGTAATGTTGTTAGAAATCACAAACCACAAACCATGCACAATTAATCTTTATTTATGTTCCCATGTATCACAAGCAAGCTAAGCAAAATAAGAAATGTAAGAAAATGCATAATTCTGTAAATTAATTGGCGTATAAGTTCAGATTTAATACCGTAAAGTATTTTAGCCAATAAATGCTTTTCAACCCAAGAATTAATGTTTCTGATAGACACACATACATTCAACTCACACTGTGACAGAGTTAAATTGTTACAGGCCGCTGTAGTGCTTTTGATGCCAGGAATACCCTGGCTTGATTCCTCAATAGTCGGACAAACTATTTGCCCCCTTACCTGGGTCCACTCCTGGCTCCGATGTTTCCTGGTGATCTGGTGACAATCTTCCTGTTTCTGCAGAGACACTGAAACCTAGAAGCTGCTGTCAACGCCATTCATTGGCTGAGAGTGTCAGCTGACCTCTTTCAGCCAATGACTGACGTTCTCTTCCTCTGGCAGAAGAAGGGTCAAACTCAATATGTGCAGCATTTCAAAGTGAAGTATGGCACGTACAGACTTTAGGGACCATGACCACTTGAAACCAATAGAACCATATTAACAGGGTTGTTTTAATAGCACTCCTGTATATGTTTGTGTGAACTGTATAAAAGGAAATGAAAAATACTATCAAGGTGATTTTACTAGAGCCCAATGCTTTAATTTTTTAAGACTCCAGTGAAATTAACCCGTTCATTGCTGCAGAGGAGAGCATAATGATGCTTGACTCTCTTCTGTAAACCACATTAATAAAATCCATGCTGAGTTCTGGGAGCCTTCCCCCGACCCCACCACCTCCACCTCCCCCCATTTAGTTGCCACTTAATGGCTACATCTTAGAAGTACAACTCTTCTAATACATAATATAACACTTAACAGGAAATATTGCAAAAATCTTACTACACGTTTGTTACACTAGAACTTTACATATCTTACCTGGCATCCAGCCTGAGCTCCGTTACCACCAGCACACACCATTGTTGACTTGACTGTGCTGCCCCAGTAAGAGCTGGTGGAGCAAGTTGAGTGAGCTACAACAGGCAGAGGGGCCTGCTGAAGGATTGAGGGAAGGGATCCACCAGCTGTGGGGAAGATACAATTCACTTAGGGCTGTGTAACATCCATAAAGATAAAAGCAACATGTGTGACAATTCCCTGACTGAAGTTCTACATATTGTGAAAAATATGTTCTTTATAAAAACTGGTTTAGGTAAACTAACGTGATTAAACTACTATTTCCTGATATTTGATCGGAAAAAAGCAAATTGGTGCAGACGAACTGTATTAAATCACAAAATAAGCATATTACTTACTAACGGTTCTGCCCCATCCGGTAATGGTGCAGGCATAATTGTTGGAAAGGACGGCTCCATCGTTTGGCAGTGTTGCCAGCTTCACATAGCTGTTCAGGCTGGCGCTGGATGCCAGATGAAGGACTGCAATATCGTACCTGTTAAAAGAGTGTTTAGTTATAAGACATTTATAATACAGAAGACTTTATACATGTAAATGAATAAAAATAAATTATATAATATTAGTCGCAATAAGCAGAGTCACTATGTTATACTATATAGATATTCAGTCATTATATTTAGAATGTATGCATCTTTAAATATATCTTACAAATAAGGTTAACATCACTTCTATTTCAGATTGCATATCCCATGAATCATTTTGTCACAAAGTTTTATAACTGATCTTTTCTTTAGACCTTTTTCTTTAAATTCTTCCCATCATAAAATAATTATTTATAAGATTCCACATGGTTTAATAGTCTCTCCATTTCTGACATCGGCTCCCTCCCTCTCCCAGTCACGTGTGGTGTTCCCCACGGTTCCATTCTCGGCCCCCTGCTATTTACATTATTTATAAATGATCTGCCTAATGTCTGCAAATCCTCAAATGTACACATGTACGCAGATGACACAGTAATCTATGCGAGCAAATCCAATCTACCGCAGCTTGAGGCTGTGCTCCAAGACTAGTTTAAAGAGGTAGAAAAGTGGATCGCAAAAAACAAACTCTTCCTGAACACTGACAAAACTGTCACAATGATCTTTGGAACAGTACCTAAATTACACAATTCCCACCTATCAATCAAAAATTCAAATGGCACACTGACCGCAGTCCACTCTTTCAAATACTTGGTTATTATGTTAGACCAAAATCTATCTTTTGGCCTGCACATAGAAAAGCTTTCATCTAAACTTTATCCAAAACTAGGGCCCGGTACAGAAACAAATCCTTTCTAAGCCCTACAGTAAAGGAAAAGATTGTACAGCAAATGCTGATGCCAATCATTGATTGTGGGGATGTAGTATATGCATCTGCATCGCAATCCCACATTAATAAACTCAACACATTGTATAACTCGTTCTGCAGATTTGTGCTACAATGTAATTACAGGACCCACCATTGTGACATGCTAAAAGAACTAAACTGGCTGTCGCTGGAATCCAGACGCACCCTTCATCTTTCCAGCCTTGTGTTTAAGAGCTTTTCTGGGAAACTCCCACCCTACCTGAACAAAATGCAGTCCCCAGCTGTTCCCACTTCCTATAACCTCCGATCCAGTACCAACACTTTACTTACTCTAACTTAATACAAAAAGAAAGCAGCCCTATCCTCCTTCTCCTACAGAGCGCCACAATTGTGGAACGACCTCCCGCACAATTTAAAATCTTCCCTAAGCCTAAAGTCCTTTAAGAGATCCATCTCTACATACCTCAAAACAGAATGGACCTATCATGGTTGATTATATATTTCCTATCTGCTCTGTTATGTTTTGTATGTATTGTGTATTAATATTGTTTTTTTATTTTATTGTACCCTAATGTAACAATGCAATGATTTGTGGAGCCAGGACATACTTGAAAACAAGAGAAATCTCAATGTATCTTTCCTGGTAAAATATTTTATAAATAAATAAATAAATAAATTCTGTTTTGTGATGTAACTGTTTTGTGTTGTCTTATTAATGATATACACCTTAAATACAAGGATTGACAGAAAACTGCCCAGGTAAAGGCCACCATTAACAATTGTAAGACAAGCTTTCACAATAATAAAATGTGTCAAAAAATATGAAATATTTAACAACAAAAAATTTTTTCTATCATATCAACAGCTACTCCAAAAACTATTAAATTGAGGCCAGAGCTGAAATATTAGTTGAATTTGCTCCAGTGACTTAGAGCTTGGGAAGAGTTCTCGAGGCCGCTGGAACAAAAAATCTATTTTTAGGAAAAGAGTATCACAATATCATATAACCCTTCACAACATTACAGCCACTTCAAGTCACTTCATGCTCACTATTACATCAGTGACTTATAGAACCTTACCGGAACAATAGAACACCATAAATTTCCCAGGACAAATATGATTTTCTTTCTTCATTGAGTCAATTTTTTTTTTACAGTAAATATTTTTGGAGATTAACTTTTTGTAAATAACTTTATATATATATATATATATATATATATATATATATATATATATATATATATATATATAGAACTCTGTGCTTTGTATTTTGACTATTTAACATCTTACCCAGCTGCTACATTGTTGGTGTTCCAGCTGGCATGTTTTACAATTCTAGACACGGAGATATATTGTTCTCTGCCTTCATTCACATTCAGGTTGTGTTCTCCCAAAACCACACGATATGAAACCACCCTGTAAAAAATAGGTAAATTGGTTTAACACATTAGGATTTATTCACTAAACATAAGCCTAATTATTAGTGTACACTTTATGTTTTCAAATGTATTTGTATTGTAAATCTAGGAGATGTACCTATACTCATTTTATGGGATAATTTACCAAGTTCCGCAATGCACAGGCAACGTTTGTGAAGAGTTTCAATCAGTATATGAACTTGAAAAATGTTGTAAACATCTATGAATTGATTCAAATAAGTTTCACTTTAATAGCCTTCCTAAGCCAACCAAAATAGCACCAATATATCGTAAGGGAACCCTGAAGTATAGCTAATAATTTTGAATTTTATAAGGGACAAAATTGCAATATATATGTTGCCTTATACGATTTTATTAACCCATTATTTCAAACATATATTGTTTTACATCATATGGGCAATGTGATTGGCTTGAATAGCAAAAGGCAGAAGGTTAGGGTAAAAGTAGTAAAAGTATGTTTTCTTAAAATATTTATGCACTGTATAGCTAATCTTGATGAATAAAAAATAAAACACATTTTAATATTATAAATAATAAAAAATATGTAAATAGTCCAGGTAAATTGCTTGATGCTATTACCTGTCTACACAGTGAGCAGCAGTCAGGACACGGTTAGCACGGATAAGAGAACCTCCACAGGTGTGATACCAGCTGCTTCCAGACTGATACTGAAGGGAAATCTGGGGGAAAAGTCCAAACACATTTATCATAAAGCTATTTTTCGTTTGTAAATGTTCTAGACCAGTGGTTGCCAAACCAGTCCTTATGGCTTGGATTTATATATTTCCCTGTTTTATTCCAATGGGGATACTGACATAACTTGTACTGGTGGTGGGTCTTGATGACTGGTTTGGGAAGCAGTGCTCTAGACAAGCCATCTCTGAAATATTGAGTATTTATAAAAAGTATAAGACCAAGGCTTGCAGCAAAACAAAATATGGAATCCAACAAAGCAGAATATGATATATACAAAATGTATTCATGCCTCCTCACAAATCAAAGCTAAAAATACAAAGTGCATAAGAGGTGGAGAGTATTCACCAGAGGATGTTAACTTATTTCAAGCCTCATGGACACTTTTTCTAATCTAATTTGGCATTTCCTGGTCACTTGTTAAAAAATCAGGGTTTAGTGAATAACCTTATCAGTACAACTGTGTTCAGTATTGCCTGAAGGCTCTGTTACTAGACAGTGAATTGTAACAAACTGGAAACTGGAGAGAAATCTGGGTGAAGGAAGTTGATAAATGGTTTAAATGAATATGAATTGCATGGAATATTCAATACTCTTTTAATTGTTAAAAATACTCTTTTACAATAAAGCAACTAGGTATAACGTTTTAAAAATAAGGTTTTAGTTATATTATCTTGCATATTGCTTTTGATAATTGTAAGAGCCCTACCCAGTAAAAAAAAAATTATAATCATGCCAAATGTTCCTCATTGATATTTGTTCAATATCTTAATTATACTAATCATTCTAATCTTCGGTTACGTGACACTGGAAAGGACAATTGCAGTTTCAAAGACGTTTCTCTTACTGCAATGGAAAGAAGTGTGCATTCTAAGCACCATAATCAGTACAGCTACTAATTTTTGTCTAGGGTTTTTAAAAGATGGTCCTTAGTTTTATGTCAAGCCATTAAGAAGTGGTTCGACAATTACAGGCCACTCTATGGCATCTAGATTCCCCCACCAAAGTCACTTACTTGTATGCATTGAAAATATGGTATTAACAAGTTTCAATCATCATTGTCAATTTCATCAAACCTGGCTGTTGGTGATTGGCTAAGAGAAGTTTTGATTAGGCCGGTGGTTTCACATTATCCTATTTGAACGATGCAGAAATATTAATTCCTATTTCCAACAGAATCACTGGGAATATGTATCAAAGTGTTTTGTTCTAAAAAGTGGTACAAAAATATAAACATGGTAGAGTCACCAATGGAAAATGCCTGCACGTCCTACTGGTTTCCAAGGTGAATGCCTCACTTTTCGTACTTTAGACCGCTTTTTAGACCAGAACTCTTTGATAAATAGCCCATTGTTTGCATTTCTCCTCCACCACACACCATGTGCAATGACAGACATGACCGACAAAGAAAGAGTGTATGTGATTGCTAGTAAACTGACATGGAACCACAAAATTCCACAATATTTGATTTTATTTGATAGATCTCACAAATACATTTATTATAACTATTGAACATACTAGCTGGATATTGGTAATATTATATATAACCAGATCAGTAGCCTATATACTTCTTCATTTCATACTCCATTTAGGGGGTTAAGTAAAGTATAATTACAAGGGGTGAAGGTGGAATTGACAAGTAAGGGCTTGGAATTCAGGCAAGGTTGACAAATATGTGGAGCTGCACTCCACATTTTGAGCCTGGAGATTGAAGCCATAACTCACATGGTGGATCTTATCTCACATGCATATGTGTCTAACTGACTCTCAAACCCACTCTATCTTCAGAAAATCCTCTGCTTTCAAAACTTATACACTTGACCCTGGAACTCTAGATTATAATTCATAATCACTGCTTCTCAAGCTTGTCCACCATACTCTTCATACAAGATACGCACCAACTGTCAATGGTTAGATAGTTCTAACTGTCAATGGTTAGATAATGCCCAACCTTGGTAATGGTAATACTGTTACTTAGATTAGTTATAGGGTAGGTTTCTATCAAATTCTAAACTTACTAAGTAACTACACTTACCTGCCATGGCCATGCATTTTGTGCAGAATTTGATCCTCCAACAACACGCTCATTTCCCTGGCCATCTTCATAGCATTGTCCTTTGAGGAAAGAGTAATACAGTTAGTAGCATTCAATAAATTAACTTTTTGTAACCATGGCAATGTGAATATTATCTACATTCACCAAGGTAAGTCATTATAAAAACTTTGCAATTATTTATGTTACTACATGTTCTACATATTTTATTTAAAGTTTTACTTACCTGACTTTGCACAATTTTTAATAAGAGGACAGTAAGACTAAACATGTTATAGAAGAGAGTATTCGTCTTGTTTACAAAGGAATAGAGGATGACAATAGATATTAACATATAATTAATTGAGGTCAGTGATCTACGATTTGCTATAAATATAGAACTCACCACAGAGGACAAGAGCAGCAAGTAGAATGAGCCTCAACATCTTCAGTTAGTTCCAGCTAATTTCAACAGAGAAAAATGTAGTCTCTTCTCCCTGTATATATACCAAGAGAACGTACAAAACTTAATGATGGGAATCATTGCAGATGTTACATGTTTAAATAGTATGTTGTAAAGTATGTCAATTACCAATACTGTAAAATTTCTTCAAGGACAAGGTATATTTATATACACGTACCTATTTTAAAAATCTTGGGAAGGCAAATGATATAGGAAACATTGCATAATTCTTTACATAAAGTTGCAGTAATATAAAACACTGCTTATCGCAATGTGACAGTATACTCAATAGCCCAAAACTATACATTCATTTTTATTCACAGCATCTGAACTCAAATTTTACTGAATTGTAGTCTTATGCGCAGCAGGAAAGTTCAGTTTAGCCAAATTATATTTTCCATAATCAATAGTTTGTTCTAGATGTCCAATGCTAATTTATGTGCCAGTTTGGTTCTCCAAAGTTTAGTCTATGGGATAATATTCAGAGAAACATTCGGACAACCAAAACGGAAGCGAAAATTAACCAATTACTATACTGCAAAATAAATATAATATGAATAGTTACAGTAAAAACCAAAGAAAAAAGTTACCTTCGCTCTTTCCCAAATCCCTATGTATATTTAAACAAATGGAGGTGTTTAGTTACCTCCAATGGCCATGAGAGGGTATGCCCACCTGCCACGTCAAGGCATTATGTGGGTCCTAACTCTAACCATTCACCTTGCTTCCTTGAGCTTCTAGCAAAGATATCTCTAATGAGACAGAAAGGGTTATTTTTTATAAACATCCCTACATGCTTATTAACTCTTAATAGGGAACACATGGGATGGGCAGCAGTATTGTAACATAGGATATGAATATTGTGTATATATTTTACAGTACACCGGTAGGTGTATTTTCATGTAATTTCGCTGAGAGATCAAGTGAGAAAAAGTAACCAATAGAGAGAAAAGGAGCAGTAAAACTACAAAAAAAATTCATATGATTTGTGATTCAGAATTTCACCCATGGTATGATCAAAAGAGACGATTGATGGGAAAAAAGATTATTGATGGTTGGGGGAAAGCCACTAAAAGTTGATTTTCTTCCCATATCAAGTGAATATATACTGATAGAGGGCAAAAAAAGAAGGCGTAAAACAAATCTATAGTTATATATGATATATTTATAAATATATTAATATAAATATAGATTTTTTACTGTTGTTTCTTTTTGGGAAAAAATATAAATATAGAATTTTTGGCCATTGAGCTAGATGTTTGCTTGGTTTTCTGTCCGTATGGCACTTTTGAGATAACAAAATTCAAATTGAAACCGTAATTAGGTCCAATGCCCAAGTTTACTGAACAATACAAATCCATACTGACCATGCGTCACAAACTTACCTTTACCCGGCGCACGCGCAGCTACTCTCCTCGGCCATGTGTGTTGGCAGAACTCACCACGTGGCCGCATTGCCTCAGTCCTCGGGCCGTGCGGTCCAAACGCTTCCTGTGGCCGCGTGGCCTGAATATAATACTTACCTTCAGTCCTGTGAACGTCTCTCTCTGCTAGTTCGCGGGACAAACTGGAACTCCTAAAAATAAAAGAAATAGCCATGACATCATTACCTTAAAGGGACCACGTCCTCTAGGCAACCCAATGCTTTTTGGGCTTGCAGAGATGACGTGGATCAATGGGAACTCTTTTAGGCCTATTTAAAGCTTGTTTTAGCCTCCATAGAAACATAGAAACACAGAAACATAGAAACATAGACAGCAGATAAGAACCATTTGGCCCATCTAGTCTGCCCAATTTTCTAAATACTTTCATTAGTCCCTAGTCTTATCTTATAGTTAGGATAGCCTTATGCTTATAACATGCATGCTTAAACTCCTTTACTGTGTTAACCTCTACCACTTCAGCTGGAAGGCTATTCCATGCATCCACTACCCTCTCAGTAAAATAATACTTCCTGATATTATTTTTAAACCTTTGTCCCTCTCATTTAAGACTATGTCCTCTTGTTGTGGTAGTTTTTCTTCTTTTAAATATAGTCTCCTCCTTTACTGTGTTGATTCCCTTTATATATTTAAATGTTTCTATCATATCCCCCCGCCTCATCTTTCCTCCAAGCTATACATATTAAGATCCTTTAACCTTTCCTGAGAAGTTTTATCCCGCAATCCATTAACCAGTTTAGTAGCCCATCTCTGAACCCTCTCTAAGGTATCAATATCCTTCTTAAGATATGGTCTCCAGTACTGTGTACAATACTCCAAGTGAGGTCTCACCAGTGTTCTGTACAATGGCATGAGCACTTCCCTCTTTCTACTGCTAATACCTCTCCCTATACAACCAAGCATTCTGCTAGCATTTCCTGCTGCTCTATTACATTGTCTGCCTACCTTTAAGTCATCAGAAATAATCACCCCTAAATCCCTTTCCTCATATGTTGAGGTTAGGACTCTATCAAATATTCTGTACTCTGCCCTTGGGTTTTTACGTCCAAGATGCATTATCTTGCACTTATCCATATTAAATGTCAGTTGCCACAATTCTGACTATTTTTCTAGTTTACCTAAATCATTTGTCATTTGGCTTATCCCTCCTGGAACATCAACCCTGTTACATATCTTAGTATCATCAGCAAAAAGACATACCTTACCATCAAGACCTTCTGCAATATCACTAATAAAAATATTAAAGAGAATGGGTCCAAGTACAGATCCCTGAGGTACCCCACTGGTGACAAGTCCAAGCTTCGAATATATTCCATTAACTACAACCCTCTGTTGCCTGTCACTCAGCCACTGCCTTACCCATTCAACAATATTGGAATCCAAACTTAAAGATTGCAGTTTATTGATAAGCCTTCTATGTGCAACAGTGTCAAAAGCCTTACTGAAATCTAGGTAAGCAATGTCTACTGCACCACCCTGATCTATAATTTTAGTTACCCAATCAAAAAAATCAATAAGATTAGTTTGGCATGATCTCCCTGAAGTAAACCCATGTTGTCTCTGATCTTGAAATCCATGTGTTTTTAGATGTTCATCAATCCTATCCTTTAACATGGTTTCCATCACTTTCCCCACTACTGAAGTAAGGCTTACTGGCCTATAGTTGCCCGACTCCTCCCTATTACCTTTCTTGTAAATGGGCACAACATTCGCTAACTTCCAATCTTCTGGGACTACTGCTGTTAACAATGATTGGTTAAATAAATCTGTTAATGGTTTTGCTAGTACACCACTAAGCTCTTTTGATAGCTTTGGGTGTATTCCATCAGGTCCCATTGACTTATTTGTCTTTACTTTTGACAGTTGAAATAGAACCTCTTCCTCTGTAAACTCACGTGTAATAAATGACTCATTTATCCTTTTTCTCAACTGAGGTCCCTTTCCTTCATTTTCATCTGTAAATACAGAACAAAAATATTCATTGAGGCAGTCAGCTAGACCTTTATCCTCTTCTACAGACCTTCCTTCTTTTGTTTTTAATCTAACTAATCCTTGTTTTACTTTTCTTTTCTCATTTATGTATCTAAAAAATGTTTCATCCCCCTTTTTTACTGACTGTGCTATTTTCTCTTCTGTGTGTGATTTGGAAACTCTTATAACTTGCTTAGCCTCTTTCTGCCTAATCTTATAGATCATTTTGTCTTCCTCACTCTGGGTTTTTTTTATAATTCCTAAATGCTAACTTTTTGTTTTTAACTATTTTGGCCACATCTGCGGAGTACCACAGTGGTTTCTTGAATTTTTTGCTTTTACTGACAAGCCTAATGCAATTTTCTGTTGCCTTCAATAGTGCAACTTTTAAATAATCCCATTTCTCTTGGACTCCATTTAAATTGCTCCAGTCTGATAATGACTCCTATACCCATATTCTAATTTTAGAAAAGTCTGCTTTTCAAAGTCTAAAACTTTTGTTTTTGTGTGGTGTGACTCAGTCACTATTCTTATATTAAACCACACTGACTGATGATCACTGGATCCTAAACTTTCACCTACAGTAATATCTGATATCAAATCTCCATTTGTTAACACTAAATCTAGTATGGCCTCTTTACGAGTTGGCTCCTCAACAACTTGTTTTAGAGACAATCCCAGTAGGGAGTTTAGAATATGTGTGCTCCTGGCACAAGTAGCTAATTTTGTTTTCCAATTTACATCAGGAAGATTAAAGTCACCCATGATGATAACTTCCCCCTTCATTGTCATTTTAGCTATTTCCTCAACTAGTAGATTATCTAACTCTTCAATTTGTCCTGGGGGCCTATAAAACACACCTACACGAGTTACTGTGTGATTACCAAATTCTAACATAGCCCAAACGGACTCCATTCTTTGCCCTATCGTGGTTTCTGTTTGGATCCTCGTTTAGTGCTCCTGGTGATTGACCTTGACTTCATATTTGCTTTCCTGTGTTTGACCTCGGCTTCATATTTGACTTTCTGATATCCTGACCCCAGCTTTGTATTAGACTTGTGATATCTGGTATCCTGACCCCGACTTTGCATTTGACTCGTGTTTACTGGTATCCTGACCCCGGCTTCACATTTGACTCGTGATTTCTGGTATCCTGACCCCGGCTTTGTCTTGACTCTGAGTATTTCTGTTATTCCTGTCCTTGATTTATCTTGACCCTGTTTCTTGTTGGATTAATATGTTAAGTCTTGCCATTCTAAGACTTGGTTATATGCCTTTCGGATTCCTTTTGTGGGTTTTCTCTTTCCTGTGTGTTGGGGTACGACTCCCGTGACACCATGCTAACTATAGCTATTCTAAAATTTCCCCAACTCCATTCTTTTCAAATATTTGTATTAATACATTTTTCAATAACAATACAGATAAGATAAAAACTAAAGGTGGTCCTCACTTAGGACCAACTCTCTATTCCCTGCTCTGCTGCGCTTGTCTATGTTCGGAGAAATTTACCTGAATGTAGACATACGCACCAGAGCAGAGAATCCCTTTAATCTATGTTCGGGGAAATTTCCCCGAACATAGACCTCACTTACTGACCAATTCGTTTTACGACTGCACCTGTAGATGTCGTAGTACCTGTATACCAAAAACAGGGGGAATACAATGAATGTACATCATCCAATAATACATCATAAATCAGTACTGTAATAATAAAAAATAGCAATTTTAAATATCTTGTTTGTCTTTAGAAATTGGTGTGTTTCTATTAAAAAAAAACATTTAACTACTCACACTACTCACTTACCGACCAATTTGTTCTACGACCGGGAACGGAACCCAGTCGGTAAGTGAGAAGTGTCTGCATGTGGAATTTTAATGCAATGCTTTACTCCTCCATGTTGACACCTGTCTCTAAGCCTTTTTTTCTACACAGCTTATCACTAGGACAACATATCGATATGTTATACATGTGTAGTGCTGCAAATAAAAATGATCACACATATTTTCCATAACTGTAATTTGAGAAGAATATTTAACGTCTTTCAGCTATTTTTAATGCACATCAACACCCTTTGGCATCTGTCACTGAATGAGAAGAATACTGTCAAATTTAATTATTAATATATTTTTCTTCTAGAGTATGGAGTTAAATATCAAAGTAGACCTTTGAGGACCATTAGTTAATTGGATTATAAGAACTCTTTGGATCATAAGTTAAAATATATTAACCAGACATGAGACGAGAATTAAAAAACAAAGTAGTTTCCTATAAGAATGCTGCTGAAATTCAAGACCTCTAAATAACAGAGGATATAAAGTACTAGAATTTAAACATATGAGGCAAACTGCAGTTCACATATAATAGGAATAAGATAAATATAAACACTTAATTTGAACTAGATTAAGAATGACCATTAACTTATGTAAATTAATAAAATTTATATATTGTAAAATATATTATAAAATAAATCCACTCGATAATATAAAAAGTCCACAACTATTTTAAATAATTGGTTCTAACTTTTTCTATAATACTTTATTTCTAACAGATCAAATGTATGGAAAATACATCTTTAAAATCATCCAAAATATTTGTCCCAATTCAAGATACAACCGATCAGTGGTCTTACAGCAGGATAAATAATTTGATATCTGAGATAATAAAGAGGTCAGGAAACAAATAAAGGAAATATTGGTAATTATATATCTATATTTTAACTATAAGCCAAACATTCTGTTTATTAAGAAACTTGATTACATTATGTGCAATATTAATAAAGGTATTTTAAACATCTAGCTTGATGGCCAAACTTTCTGTATTTCCTTTTCTTCCCAAAATGGAGGAACAGTAAAAAATCTATAGTTAAATAGATATGTTTATGAATATATCATATATAACTATAGATTTGCTTTACTCCTCCTATTTTTTCCCTCTATCTACAATATATGAACAGTTTTGTAAAAAATTTATCACTTAACATTTACTAAAAACCTCCAGTTATTTGAATGTGCACAGGGATGTGGGATAGTACATAATTTTATGGCAAGACAGGAGGCTTCATATTTGCTTATCTTTCTTTACTGAACCTCCCAGCAGCAAAGAAATAGTTAACAATAGTGTAAAAACAATTCAACCAATCAGAGTGTATAACAGTATTATATGATGTCATCAAACTCCTCCCAAGTCCTTTTTCTTTGCTGCTTGCCTCCCAGGTGAGTCTGCTCCAATTATATTGCCTTAGGGTTTTTGCCTTTAATGCAATATTTGAACTAATTTTCTCATTAATTTGTTAAATTTTATAGCACCCATATCTCTATTATCATTTTTAAATAATTTTCTGTGGTAATGTTGTTTATCAAACATTCATTTTCACTAGTTTCTCACACAATTTATTGTCAGTACACAATACCCTTACTACATATAATTATACCTAACATGTTGGTTTATTTATGTCTCTGAACAGTTTTTAAACTTTATCTCCATTGTTCCCCTTTAAAAATCGTCGGGGTTTGCCTCCGCAATTTTATTACATTTGTGGCCGCGGTTTCCTCTCGATTCTGATTCGCAATTCCCAGGAGTCCGCGGCTCAATTTCGCGCCCTTTCTCAGATCCCGCTTTCTCGCGTCTGCAATTACCTGACGCGCTTCCTCCCGCCCTTTTGCTGGCAGCGGCCATCTTAAACCGCGGTTTACCTTGTTATTTATGTGAGATCGCTTCACCTCACGTTGGATCCGGTAAGTATCTTATTTACTTGTTGCTCATAGCACCCTTAAAGGGCTACCACCTTTTTCCAAATTATTCTTTGTACCTATTTGTTTTTCTTGACAGGAAAATACCTGCTGTATCTTATCATTATTAAATAAAGGACAGTCTCGTGGGTGACCCCCACATTTTTCTTTGTCACTTTATTCATTGAATGTTGTTGTGGGTGATCCCCACCTTTTATTCACTTTCTAATCAATTTGACAGGTGTCTCAACACCATTACTACAAGTGAGTGACCCTCACCTTTGCAAATAATACAATATATTATTTAAAGTGACTCCACACTTTATTAAATATTTTACAGACATACTCATAAAAGTCTGACTGAGTGGTGAACCCCAGTTCTTATTGTTACAGGGGTACAATCCACTTATATAATTTAGTGGTGTACCCCACTATATATTGTGTGCCGCCCTTATATATCAAACTATGCTTATTTGGGTGACCCCCTACTTAGAAATTTTACTAAGCACAATTGGGTGAACCCCATTTAACATTCTTGTCTTACGACTATTTGTCAGAATCACTAGTACAGTCCTAACTAAAATGTCTGACAATACTGAGCCCGCAATCTCTCAGGAACTTAAAGCTTGGCTGGTTTCAACCATTTCTGAATCCATCCCCAAGGCGTTAGCAGCCTTCCATGAAAAGACTCCTGGTGAAGTCAATCCCACCGCACATTTACTCTCTGACTCAGAGGACTCTCAGCCATTGGATCAGGAGGTCACACGTCCTTGGAAAGGGAATAGTGTGTCTGTGGGCAAGGGCAAGGCTCCTACCAAGTCCCAAAGATTAACTGTCACTCGCCCCGCCCAAACTATATTGGAGGGTTCCACTTCTCAAATGGGCGATGGGGTTGAGGATTACTACCTTGGCTATTCTGATGAGGACCCCTCGGCGAATGCGCTAGGGGATACCCCATCGGAATTTGTCAAGGAGACATTCATTACCAAAAGGACACAGATGCAAACATCTCTATGCCCAAGGGACCCGACTCAGACACCCTTCTGGATGCCTAGGGTGTCCCTTTTTTCGACCCTAGGGTCATTAGACATCCACGTTTGGCCGAATGTGCCCCACCTGACCACATCTCTAATTTTTGCAAGATGTGGCTGTGTAAGCCCCTTGAAAAAGAAATAAGGGCTAAACTCAGAGCCGAATGCCCTCGGCCAACTATACCAACTAAAGTGTCTCTCACACCAGAGTTTGACCCACTATTTGTGACCTTCCTCACTAAAACAGGGAAAGACCCTCAGAAGGGTATTGAGCAGGGTCTTAAGACAGCCCAGGACAAGCTCCTGGATATCGCTGGTCCCATCATCCAAATTTTCATACTAGCTGACGAAGCTATAACTAGTGGGGAGTTTGACCCTCACACAGTCTGAGAATGGGCCCAAAGAGCACCATGTTTCCTGGGCAATGCAAATGTGGCTATATCCACTGAGAGACATAGGGCGGCACTATATAAAATCAATGCTAAATTAGCAGACTTAAGCTCCCAAGAACTGGGACCAGAAGCCAATTGCTTGTTATTTGGGGACTCTTTCATGAGAGATCTGTCCAAACATGCAGCGGTATTTACTACCTTAAACAAGGCCCAATCCTCCCTATGACTGTGTGGGGTATTTCGATCCCAGTCAGGTCGTTTTTCTGGGAGAGCTGGACGTTATAGAGGCCGAATGAACAGCAGAGCTGCCTTCACAGGCTACAGGCCTCGTCCCTCAGAAAACTACTGGAACTCGGGACCCCGTCGACCCTACCACAGGCAGTTATTCACCAATAGAGGATCCATCCAGGGACGCACTGCTCCAGGTAATAAACCTTCCTTTTGTCAATGTACCTATAGCAGGTTGACTAACCCATTCTTTCCAACAGTGGGAACTGCTTTCACAGGATCTATGGATCCTACACACAGTCAAGAGGTTCAAAATAGATTTCCTTTCCACTCCCTTCCAGGACACACCACCTACACCATTTTGGATGTCTGCAACAGACAACCTGGCATTACACACAGAATTGAACAAACTGGTGGAAAAAGGGGCGAAAGATCACCCTTCCCACATACTTTTCTAAGCAATATTTTTCTGGTCCACAAAAAATCCAGAGACGTGCATCCAATAATCAATTTGAAAGACCTGAATCACTATGTCAGATATCGTCATTTCAAAATGGAGGGCATCCATCTCCTCAGGGACCTCCTTTGCGTGGGAGACTGGTTATCCAGATTCGATCTCAAGGACGCATATCTCACTGTCCCTGTCGTCCGCAACCATCGGGCTTTTCTTCAATTCCTCTGGCAAGAGGAAATTTGGCAGTTCACATGCCTCCCGTTCAGTCTTTGTTCCACACCATGGGGTTTCACAAAGCTGATGAAACCAGTGATTGCGCTACTCCGATCACAGGGGATTCGTTCCATTGTATATTTGGACGACATCCTGATAATGGCTCAAGATCCAGACCTTTTACGTCAACACTCGGACATGACGACGGCCTTATTACAAAACCTAGGTTTTGTAATCAACTTTCAAAAATTGGACCTGGAACCTTCTCAGAAAGTTCAGTTTCTCGGATTCCTAAAAGACTCCATACAGACGATTTTACAACTACCTTCTACAAAGGTCAAGGCTATAAAGAAAGACATTTGCAAATTGCTATCAGCCCACCAGATTCGCCTATGCGATCTGGCTCATATCATAGGCCTACTGTCTGCCTCTATCCGAGCCATTTATCCAGGACCCCTACATTACAGAGCCATGCAACGGCTCAAGACTTACTATCTAAACCGGTCCACCTTCTACGACCAACTGATCTACCTAACAGACGAAGTCTGTATAGAACTTCATTGGTGGCTTCACAACATGGAAACCTGGAATGGCAAAGCCATTTTCGTATCACAACCAGACTTCGATGCCAGTCTCTTGGGGTGGGGCGCTACGTGCGCCGAAAGGTCCACCGGGAGACTATGGCCCCCTCCGAACAAGCACTGCACATCAATTGCCTAGAATTGATTGCAGGATCTTTTGCAATTCGCAGTTTCGCAAAAGATTGTTTCAATTGTTCACTAGTACTGCGCATGGACAACGTCTCTGCAGTGCGTTATGTGAATCGGTTAGGAGGTTCCCGATCCAAATTACTGTCCGACCTTACCAAGGAACTCTTCCAATTCTGCCTAGAGTGGAATTTATCCATCAGAGCAGAATATCTTCCGGGCATGGACAACCTAGTCGCAGATTGGTTCTCTCGTCATTGGAGGGACGTAAGCGACTGGCAATTGGATCCCCGCTTGTTCTATCAAATTCATTGTCTTCGTGGGCCCCTCACACTGGACCTGATCACGTCTCGGCTGAATCACCAGATGAAGGCCTTTTTCAGCTGGCTCCCAGTCGATGCCTCCCTACACCCTTGGCCGGAGACAGGAGCTTATGCGTTACCGCCTTTCTCCATGATCCAGCGCACCCTTTACCAGGTCAAAGCCCTAGTAGTAACGATAGTTATTGTCACTCAGCTATGGAGAGCCCAGACTTGGTTTCCAACCCTGCTAGAACTGTCTGTGAATTGTCCAATTCTACTACCTCGATCCCCAGACATCCTCAAGAATCCAGCAGGGCGCTGTCACCCTTCAAGGGCAGCTCTAGCTTGTAGCTTGGACCGTTTCAGGGGATCCTGGAATGTCTCTAGACTTTCGGAGACAGCTCAGGCCCTCCTATGGGACTCCTGGGCCCCAGGCACTCGATGAGCTTACCTCGCTGCATGGCGGACATGGGTCAGCTGGTTTTTGGTAAGGGATACCGATCCCTTTTCAGCACATCTGACGATCATCCTAAATTTTCTATCTACTCTCTTTGATCAAGGCAAGTCCTATAGATCAATTATTGTTTTTAGATCTGCTATTTCTGCAGCCCACAACCCTATTGACAATGCATCAATAGGAAAACACCCTTCAGTTTGTAGACTTTTACGAGGGATCAGGCTAGCCAGATCCCCTCTTCCAAGATATTCCAATTTCTGGGACGTCACTCAGGTTTTTTCCCTTTTAGACTCCTGGCCCTCTAATGAGAATTTGACGTTACGTCAACTCTCTGCCAAACTGGCCTTACTCCTATGTCTGGTATCCTTCCGTAGTGTCTCCGACATTCGAGCATTTGATTTCCACGCTGTAGTTTTTTCGCCTGTGGGCGTTAAATTTCACATCACCAGGTGAACGAAGACTAATTCCTCCTCTGTATTCTACCCTTACTTTCCGAATAGACAGTCGCTTTGCATGGCGCTCTGTGTAAGGCACTATAAAGATGCCACAACCACTCTGCGTTCCCCTACAGGACCCCTTCTCGTTTCCTATGTCAGACCACACAAACTGGTGTCGGCTCCCACCGTCGCGCGGTGGATCAGATGGATACTAGCCCAAGCAGGTATTGACTCCTCTTTTGGAACGCATTCAGTCAGAGGAGCAGCCGCATCCTCAGCCTTTCGTGCGGGTAGTTCCCTCTCAGACATTGTCGTCTGCAGATTGGACCAGGGAATCCACCTTTCGTACATTCTATTTCAAACCTATGCCACATGCTGCATATAAATATATGTTTTTAGGCTTGCAATGGCCAGCTCCTAAATCCACTTCAAACCTATGCCACATGCATATAAGAGCGTTAAAACAGCAAATATGAAGCCTCCTGTCTTGCCATAAAATTAGGGATTATTCTAGCCCTAGTGACTGAATAATCTAAAATCATTTCTAGTCGATCTGTTTCAAACACTTTCACACATCATCTGTCATAGGTTTACACCACAACACCAAGACTTTGACATACTCAACATCATTTTACATGAAATCTATTGAAATTGCTGTCCCTAGTATGCATGCCATAAACTTGCATTCAACTAGTATGAGAACCTATACTCTCATGGTTTTTTTCTCTACTTCCCTTTAGTGTGTAGAATCCCAACGCTTGTGATATATGGATTCATCAATCCCGTTGAAAGTTTACATGGTTGACTACATTAGGACCTTGGATTGGTCACGTTTCATAGTTATAGTTTACATGGTTGATACTCGGATATCGTCGGCTACAGCAAGAAAGAGGACTTGGGAGGAGTTTGATGACATCATATAATACTGTTATACACTCTGATTGGTTGAATTGTTTTTACACTATTGTTAACTATTTATTTGCTGCTGGGAGGTTCAGTAAAGAAAGATAAGCAAATATTTGCCTCCTGTCGTTAATAAAATTTAGATTATTCAGTCACTAGGGCTAGAATAATCCCTAATTAACCCCTTAACGACCGAGGACGGTTCAGGACCGTCATCGGTATTTTTGCGTTGCCGACCGATGACGGTCCTGAACCGTCCTAACGGTCTGAGTTACTTACCTGATCGCCGTCGTTCCCCCGGCGGCGATCAGCATGGCTCCCGGTGTGGGGAGACTGCCTGCAGCCCAGACAGTCTCCCCATACTGAATTAGGACCCCTGTGGCCATGTGATCGCTTAACACAGCGATCACATGGTCACAATAGGTGTCGATGTGTCTGCCTGCAGGGGGACTGCCTGTGCTGACAGGCAGTCTCCCTGCTAATGTAAAATAATAAAAAAAATAAAAAATAAAGTTAATGTTAATAAAAAATAAAATAATTATATATGTGTATATATGATATATAGACATATATTATATCTATATAATATATGTCTATATATCATATATATAATGTCATACTAAGTGTATTTTATATTAATATGTACTTATATTAATATAAAAATACACTTATAATTAAATTACACACGTATATATATAATATATATAATAACTATATATATTGTATATATATATTATTATAAAATATAAATAATAATAATTTAAATTAAATAATTTTTTAAAAATAATAATAAAAATTAAAATAAATTATATATCTATATGAAATTTTATTCTAACTGTATTTTAAAATTAATATATATATATTTATATCAAAATACACTTAGAATGAATTTGTATATATATCTATGTATATAAAAATAAAAAAAATAATAAGAAATATACATATGTCCATATACAAAATTACATAAATAATTATATAAATATACACGTAGACTTCAAATATATAAATATGCATATATATTTATATTCTACGTGCGTATTTATGTAATATTTTTACATAATTCAGTAATTTTACTGATGATATAATTGTATATGTTTTCCAGTTTTTAAACACTAATATTTGTGTTCAGCGAAGACTCCCGAGTAAAACAGTACCCCCCATGTACAGGTTTTATAGCATTTTTGAAAGTTACAAGGTCAAATATATGGGTCAAATATTTTTACATTGAAAATGGCCAGGTTGGTTACGTTGCCTTTGAGAGCGTATGGTAGCCCAGGAATGAGAATTACCCCCATGATGGCATACCATTTGCAAAAGAAGACAACCCAAGGTATTGCAAATGGGGTATGTCCAGTCTTTTTTAGTAACCACTTGGTCACAAACACTGGCCAAAATTAGCGTTCAATTTAGTTTTTTTACTTTTTTCACACACAAACAAATATGAATGCTTACTTTGGCCAGTGTTTTCGACTAAGTGGCTACTAAAAAAGACTGGACATACCCCATATTGAATACCCTGGGTTGTCTACTTTAAAAAAAATATGTACATGTGGGGTGTTATTCAGAATTTATGACAGATAATAGTGTTACAATGTCACTATTGATAAATTTTAAAAATGTATGTTTTGAAACCGCAATATCCTACTTGTACCTATAGCCCTATAACATGCAAAAAAAAGCAAAAAAGCACGTAAACACTGGGTATTTTAAAACTCAGGACAAAATTTTGAATCTATTTAGCAGTTTTTTTCATTCGCTTTTGTAGATGAGCAAAAGATTTTTCAAGTAAAAGTCAAAAAACATGTATTTTTTTCAATTTTTCATCATATTTTTTTATTTTTTTTAAATTAAAATACATGAGATTATATAAATAATGGTATGTAAAGAAAGCCCCTTTTGTCCTGAAAAAAACAATATATAATTTGTATGGGAACAGTAAATGAGAGAGCGGAATATTCCAGCCAAACACAAACACCACAAAAGTGTAAAAATATGCCTGGTCGCAAATGTACAACATCGCAAAAACAGTCCAGTCCTTAAGGGGTTAAATTTTTTTGTGTGAGTGTTTTATAGAATGTAAACAATTTTCTGCAGAGCTCATTTAATCTGTTTTCACACACCCTGGCTGCCATTTAAGATAGTGAATTACTGCTAAGAATATATTTTATCTTTTCAGTTCCACTTCCTTCTGTACTGATTTGTTGGAAGTCAGTGGAAAATTGTGTATTAGTACACAATGTAAACATTTGCCTGCAGATTAAATTTTTATCCGTTTTCCCACACTCTGGCGGCCATTCAAGCTAGTGAATTCTTGCATATGATATGATTTTATATTCTAATATCATCTGCCGTAATGGCCTTTCACAACTAAGGAAGTAGAGATGGATCTTGGAGTCTCTCTAACTACTGTCACAGGATCAGATATCCATGATAGCTCAGGCCCTCTCACTAGTGATCGAATCCACTGTTCTGTGAGCACTCATTGAACAAAAGTGAACTACCTCAACAGGCCTCACATCTTAGAGAATGGGTGAAATGCCCTGTTTAATCCATTGGAGCGATATATTGAATAAATATACAGGCACACATCTCAGTCTGTACTTTTCTTGCTAACATGCTTAAATTGGCTCAGTCACCTTCTGGGGCCTTCACATATTTTGCAAAAACCACAATGGTGGCATTGCTGTTTGGCGTGCAGTGGGCCGGGGATATGACATATACTTACCTGATGCTGTACCTCGTGGGTGCCCCCATATTCTTTTTTCAGTTCCTAGCACTTCATCCACCATGAGCCCATGTCAGTGCTTGTGTGATAGTACAACATTCATGGCTACGTAAGGTCCCATAAGATTGTGGGAGACTCCACAGAAGCATGTGATTAGTGAGACAATGCCATTTTCACACAGCCATCACTAGTGATGGGAGGGGAGATTGACAAACCTTGGCAGTGCAGCTACTCTGTCTTATGTAATTTACTCCCACTTAATAAAACCGCATATTTTAGAACAAAATAATAAAAACTATTTCTGAGTTAAAGAATGTTTCCATTCTAATAGCATTATTTTGGCCTAACATTTGCAGCCGTTCACAGGTTAGTAAATAGCCTTGTATTAAGTCTTGCACTAAACTAGGCTGTTTTAAGTTATTGTACTGCTCTAATTAAACTATTACATTTAAATGCCTTAATAAACATGACCTAATAGGATAGCATCATGCTCTAGTAATTTTTCATATTGATTACTGTAATTCACCCCTGTCCTCCTCTCCTGTAATTCTCTCTCTGGTGTTCCCAGAAACCATATTGACTCACTACAGCTGCCAGGCTGATCTTTCACCCCTATCTTTCCTCCCATACTTTGCCCCTCAATCCCTACACTGGCTTCCAGTATCCTATAAGTGTCAATTCAAAACATGAAACCTTACCTATACAACTTACCTGGCATTCAGTCTGACCTCTTTTACCACCGGATCCACCATCGTGGACTTGGCTACTCAACTTCAGTAAGAGCTGGTGGAGCAGATTGAGTTAGCGACTACAGGCAGAGGGGCCTGCTGGAGTGCCCTAATTAATAATAAGCAGTTTAGATAAATTAATAGTGCACAAGTGTTTTAGTTATACAGCATATGATGATAAAAAAAGGTTGTATAAATGATCTATGTTTATTCACAGTCTACGTACTGCTGGTTCTGCCCCATCCAGTAATGGTGCAGGCCTAATTGTGGGCCAGGGTAGTCCTTTCACTTGGCAGTAAATGTAAGTTCTAAAGAATGTCCAATACAACTAAAGAAGCATATGTTCATGTAAAGCAGACTATACATTTCCAGTTGTAATCCAGCATCCCCTTTTTAAATTATATTTTTAGATTTTTTTTCATTGACAGTGATACACACATTGCTTTTTAGCATATCCTTTAAATTCTCCATTTGGCGTCCAAGCATTTTAAATATTTTTATTACATGGATAATAGACATTTTGGATATTAAACTTGAATACTTTGATCCTCGTGGGCTTTAATTACAACATTGAACTGACCACCTTCTTCTTAGATACATGAATAAAACATAACTAGCTAGTTCACCAACTTTTAGTTCATATTTACATGTGGATCATCACCCATTTTTTTCTAATTTACTCTACTTATCTTTTTATGTTTTTATATATTTGAGCATTTCCTAATATTTTTATAATTTTAGTCCAACAAAATTTTCATTCAGATTCTTGTTGAAGGCAAGGTTATTCATTTTTTTGAATAGAAAGAAGAATCCTTTAAAATGCGAGATTGCTGCTTGTTTTTACACTACTTAGTGGCGGTGTTTCACTTTGTTGTGGTTGTATTGCTTGTTTGTTTTTTGTCACTATCAGACAAACTTTTTCTAACCTTTTACATCCATTCATCAGTGTTTCTTTTGTCACCGATATAACTTAAGTGTATATTATATGTGCTGGCCTTAAATTTATGCTATGGTTTTCTACCTGTTCAAATTTCTATAGTTGTCCTAAATAAAAGTAAAACGCTGAACAAACCTGCCTCCCTTTTTCACAAATAATTTTTCTGATGGAAAGATATTCAGTGTAGTTGAGCAAATGAAAGACCAATGTGAGCTGAGCTGCTGACTTGACTGCTGTCTTATTAGTATATAATTTCTAACCAATGGTGGTGGGGGGGATGGAGGTGGAGAGGTAAGGGGGTAGATAATAGGAGGACAGTGATCGGCTATAGAGTGGATTGATGTCACCACCCTACTCACACTGTTTTCTCATTGGCTAAGTTGAGTGCATACTTTATCTAATACGCCAGTTGTTTCGTGGAAACGGTGAGTGTTATTAAGGAGCAGAGTTGCACTTCAAAAAGCTTGAAAAACTCCTAGGGTGCCAGCCTGCTGGGGGCGCCCACCGGGATATTTCCTGGTGGGCTCCCCCTTTCTGGGGTCGCAGCGCTGGAAGATCAGCTCTTGAGCCAACCTAGCACCGGGCCAAACCGCAAGGTGCCCGAGGGTGGGGGCACCAAGAAGAGCGCTGTCACAGGGGGGCCAGGAGGTGGCCCCCCGAACCTGTATTAGGTAAGTCATAGCAGGCACCTGCTTGATGGCAGGTGCATGCTTTGCCAAAAAACAGCCAGTGCCCGGAGGAATGGGGGGAACGGAGCAGGAAGGCAGCGAGGGAGGCTGTTCTTGCAGCCTCTTAGTCCTCCCTCACGCACCCTCTGTAATGCCGGGAGCTGGAATATGATGTAATTCTGGCCCCGGCATACTAGACGGCACGCTGGAGGAGTGAGGAGCTGCTCCACACTGGACCCCAGCAGGGAGGTCAGTGTTTGAATGTGTCAGTGAGTGTCTGCCTGTGTGTGTTTGTCAGTTAGTGTCTGTATGTGTGTGTGTGTGTGTGTGTCAGTGAGTGAGTGTATGTCAATGAGTGTGTGTGTGTTTGTCTGTCAGTAAGTGAGTGTATGTCTGTCTGTCAGTAAGTGAGTGTATGTATGTCAGTGAGTGAGTGTATGTATGTCAGTGAGTGTCTATGTTTATGTGTGTCAGTGAGTGAGTGAGTGTATGTCTGTAAGTGAGTGAGTGTATGTATGTCAGTGAGTGTCAGTGAGTGTCTGTGTGTGTGTTTGTATATGTGTGTGTCTGCCTGTCAATGAGTGTATGTATGTATGTCAGTTACTGTGTGTGTGTGTTCATGTGTGTGTGTGGGGGGGTGTCTGTCAATGAGTGAGTGCGTGTATGTATGTATGTCAGTGAGTGTCTGTCTGTGCGTGTGTGTCAGTGAGTGAGTGTATGTATGTCAGTGAGTGTCTGTGTGTATGTCTGTCAGAGAGTGAGTGTATGCATGTATGTCAGTGAGTGTCTGTGTGTGTGTCAGTGAGTGAGTGAGTGTATCTCTGTCAGTGAGTGTGTGTTTCTATGTCTGTCAGTAAGTAAGTGTATGTTTGTCTGTCAGTAAGTGTCTGTGTGTGTGTGTGTGTTTGTGTGTGTGTATGTCTGTCAATGAGTGAGTGTATTTATATCAGAGAGTGTCTGTCAGTGAGTGTGTGTATGTCTGTCAGCGAGTGTGTGTTTGTGTGTCTTTCCAGTGAGTGAGTGAGTGTGTGTCAGTGAATGTGTGTGTCAGTGAGTGTGTGTGTCTGTCTGTCAGTAAGTCTGTTTTTTTGTCAGTGTGTGTCTTTCAGTGAGTTAGTGATATGAGGGGGCGGCAAAATGGACGGCAGAAATCATTGCACCGGCCCTGCTTGCGACTATTGTTTTTCTTATTTTTAAGAAAAATAAAAAGATTTGAATTTAAAGTAAAAAGCAGTATGAATATGAAGCCAAAATGAATAAACCAAAATAAAATGTACTTAGTTGTGTTGGTGTCCAGCGTGTGTCTGCAGTATCCTGAAAAGCATCCTTTTACACACCAATCCTCTTGTTCCCACTTGGAGAATAATTTGTGAGCTTAATTTGTCACACAAGGAATAGTTTAAGCATGATAGCCCCTAAAACTCATTATACTGGGTGGGGCATGGGAGGGGGATTGCATGAAAAGACACACAGGTCATTGAATGGATGCTACATTTAGCAATTTATTATTGGGTAGTGTTTTGGTCTTAAAAAATAACATCTACCTGGCTATTTGAACACTTCTGTTTAACAAGTATCTTCCTATATTTACTGCATCTACTTTTTGTGGCAAAAAGTGAGTACATTAACCTTAATCAAACATAAAATAATTTGCACAAGAATGATCTTGCACCCAATATTTGTGTGCATTATGTGCATCAAATATATATTATGCTATTTTTAAAATAAAAAAGAGACTGGTAGTGCATATATTAATTAATGAATAATATTGAGCACTGCACACCATGCCTTGAGCATTAGATTACAATTTTGATTTGAGAAAAATAAACCTTGTATTTAAAAGGAACAAAACACAACAGTAGAGCAGAGACAACTGGTATGAATATACTATTCTTTAATGAATGTTGAGCCAATACAGAATTCAAACAGTATAAGGACAATATTTTTTGATGTCTCTATAAGTGTTTCTTGGTAACTTGTCTTCTGTTTAGATATTCTGAAAGAAAAAGAATGCATTGTTAGTTACCAAGAAAAAAGTCATATGTTCTTAATATGTTCTTGACATTCATTAAAAAGCCCAAGTGCATGACTGCCAACAATGACTTTCCATTTGATGTTAACAACAGCTCACAGTATGTTTTGCTAGTGTTGGGTGTTAAAGTTTCAAAAGAGCTATATTGTTACCCAGGTCTACAGTGCAGGAACCTATGATTTGAAGAGATCCAGGAGATATAAGCAGACACTCTGGTGAACACTGTTGGTTTGAGGTAGGCATTGCATCCAGAAGAAGACACACAACTAGTTACACCATGGACCTGGTAAACTCCATTGACAGCACAGTTGAGGGGTCCGCCAGAATCTCTCTATAGTAGAAAAAAATTAGGTGTATTCTAGACCAGCTTTAAGTAAGGGTATGCTTACAATATTGGCATACATTTTGACCCAGTTACAAAAAATGTTAGAATATATTTATAATGTTTTATATAGACCCATATGTCTACAAAACTATGGTTAGCAATATTATCAAATACATAATTACAAAACATGGATAATCTAAAACACTAGCATAACTATACTTAAAAAGCCCTTCTAGTTCATATCTTCTTCTATCTGCCAGCCAGCCATCTGGTCATCCATCCAGTCAGCCAGTCAGCCATCCATCCATCCATCCATCCATCCATCCATCCATCTATCAAACCATCCAGCCATTCATCCAACCAATCATTCATTCACCTTGATTTGTCTTTAAGATCTCTCCATTTCATCCCAGATTCTTTCTCTCAAATAGTAACAACACTTTTTCCACCTCTTTCCTTTCTCGTACATATCCTGTCTCCAGCTACCAACTCTTCTTTTATACATATTACCTCAACTTCATTCCTGTGTGCGACAAACACTCCTTCCCATGAACATTTGCCATGAGCTCCTGGAGGATTGTGAAAGCTGGTCTCCTGCCCACCGACTACGGTCCAGGTCGCACACCCTGTTTGGGAGTTACCCTGCTCAGCCGCTCTTAGCAGCTTTCCCTAGACACTATTTGGACAACTTGGGCACTTATATCAGGGCTTTTTGGGGATGTAAGACATGTGAGGTTATTGCATGTGTTTGGGGTACTTTTATGTTTGGCTCTCTGTTTCTGGGAGATAATTAACTTAACAGTATTTAACTCAATTATCTCCCAGCCACAGAGACACCTGGGAGAGACTTGTATTGTATTGTTTGGAGACACACTGTGGGGGTCTGTGCATAAATTGAAGAGTTTGGCTCATTAAAATCTGTTGTACTCCCAGAACTATGTGTTGTCTAGTTATTGGAAGGGGAAAGGGCTAATCACTGCTCAGCATCTTGTTCCAGCTCGTGGAGGATTAAGAGGGGAAGTCTTTGTAAGAACTATCTCTCCCAGGACTGTGTGTCATGTCATCCAGTCCTTGGGAGGAAATAGAGCTAGTCCCAACCCTTTTCCAGGATGGAGAGGTTCCATCCCAGCCAGGGTACAGGGAGCACTGTTCTAATGTGTATCTGTTGTTGTGACTTCAAATCCATCCTTAATGCTTTATTGAAGCAGATTAAATATTGTTTTGTTTTTTTATTTGAAATTAAATATTGTACCTTTGCGTCTGATGAGAAGTTACATTGTCAGTCCAAAATCTCTGAGCCGTTAATCAATGCCAGGCAATAATGTACTGCACTGTCTACTTATCAGTACCCTCTTGGTCTTGGACATAATTAAGTAACTGATGTTCTGAGAAAATGGAAAGACTTCTTTAGGTAGTAGTGTGATATTGGCCACCATGAACTGCAGGGATGGTTTGGTCTCATCAAGGATTGCGTTTAGTGCCACCAGTAGTTTCAGAAGTAGTTCCTCGCGTCTTATAGTACTGCAGAGGCAGGCCATCCATGCCAGGCGATTTGCCTGTTTGCAACATTTTGACTGCATATGAGAGTTCTTCCAGGATGATCGGCATCTCCAGTGAGTCCAAGTCTCCTTGCTCTAAGCCTCCTATGTCTGCAGAGGTAAGGTACCTCTGGATCGCCTCTCTTTTAGTTGTCGGGTCCCTAGGTTGATCCGCTGCTATGATGTATAGTAATTGGTAGTACGCCGAAAGTAGTGCCAGAAGGCCTGTGCCATCTGGGAGGTGGCGCATGCGTTGTGCTGTATCCTTAATTTTGGGGATATATAGTTGGTTCCTCTTTTGTCTGAGTAGAATTGCCAGTAGGCACCCGCATTTGTTGCTGTGTTCATGGGTAACGTGGCAAAAACGCTGATATGCACGCTAAATGAATTCATTTAGCAGTGTCAAGAGATGACTTCTCTTCACGAGTAGGTCACTGTATACTTGTTTATCCAGCGCGAGTGCTTCTGTTCCAGTTCGACAAGGTCCTTGCCTAGTGCGGACATCTCGCGGGTGGCCTCTAGTTTATTCGCAGAGCTTTGTGCTATGAAGTCGCCTCGGATTACCATCTTGTGTGCCTCCAAGCAGTTCAGATCATGTGTGTCTGGTGTCTCATTGGTCTCGAAGTAGTCCATGATCACCTGCCTCATGTCTGGAACCAGCAGCTAGTCTGTGAGGATGGATTCATTCAGTCTCCATGACCCCTGGCATGGCCTGAATTATTCCCGCATAAGACCTCCTTCCCTGCGTGTCCCTGGTGCTCCATCTATCCCCCCCCCCCCCCTCTCCCTTGCAGTGTATCAGCTAGGGTTGCTCCTTCATTTGTTATCGGTATGTCCTCCTTTCGGTTGTGACCTCCTGTCGCTCTGTTAGCACATTTATAACACTTAAGGTATCCCCCCCTCCCCTGAGTAACATAGAAACATAGAATGTGATGGCAAATAAGAACCATTCGGCCCATCTAGTCTGCCCAATTTTCTAAATACTTTCATTAGTCCCTAGCCTTATCTTATAGTTAGGATAGCCTTATGCCTATCCCACGCATGATTAAACTCCTTTACTGTGTTAACCTCTACCACTTCAGCTGGAGGGCTATTCCATGCATCCACTACCCTCCCAGTAAAGTAATACTTCCTGATATTATTTTTAAACCTTTGTCCCTCTAATTTAAGACTGTGTCCTCTTGTTGTGGTAGCTTTTCTTCATTTAAATATAGTCTCCTCCTTTACTGTGTTGATTCCCTTTACATATTTAAATGTTTCTCTCATATCCCCCCTGTCTTGCCTTTCCTTTCCTCCAAGCTATACATGTTAAGATCCTTTAACCTTTCCTGGTAAGTTTTATCCCGCAATCCATGAACCAGTTTAGTAGCCCATCTCTGAATCCTCTCTAAGGTATCAATATCCTGCTGAAGAGACGGTCTCCAGTACTATGTACAATACTCCAAGTGAGTTCTCACCAGTGTTCTGTACAATGGCATGAGCACTTCCCTCTTTCTACTGCTAATACCTCTCCCTATACAACCAAGCATTCTTCTAGCATTTCCTGCTGCTCTATTACATTGTCTGTCTACCTTTAAGTCATCAGAAATAATCACCCATAAATCCCTTTCCTCATATGTTGAGGTTAGGACTCTATCAAATATTCTGTACTCTGCCCTTAGGTTTTTACGTCCAAGATGCATTATCTTGCACTTATCCACACTAAATGTCAGTTGCAATAATTCTGACCATTTTTCTAGTTTACCTAAATCATTTGCCATTTGGCTTATCCCTCCTGGAACATCAACCCTGTTACATATCTTAGTACCATCAGCAAAAAGACATACCTTACCATCAAGACCTTCTGCAATATCACTAATAAAAATATTAAAGAGAATGGGTCCAAGTACAGATCCCTGAGGTACCCCACTGGTGACAAGTCCAAGCTTCGAATATATTCCATTAACTACAACCCTCTGTTGCCTGTCACTCAGCCACTGCCTTACCCATTCAACAATATTGGAATCCAAACTTAAAGATTGCAGTTTATTGATAAGCCTTCTATGTGCAACAGTGCCAAAAGCCTTACTGAAATCTAGGTAATCAATGTCTACTGCACCACCCTGATCTATAATTTTAGTTACCCAATCAAAAAAATCAATAAGATTAGTTTGGCATGATCTCCCTGAAGTAAACCCATGTTGTCTCTGATCTTGAAATCCATGTGTTTTTAGATGTTCAACAATCCTATCCTTTAACATGGTTTCCATCACTTTCCCCACTACTGAAGTAAGGCTTACTGGCCTATAGTTGCCCGACTCCTCCCTATTACCTTTCTTGTAAATGGGCACAACATTCGCTAACTTCCAATCTTCTGGGACTACTTCTGTTAACAATGATTGGTTAAATAAATCTGTTAATGGTTTTGTTAGTACACCACTAAGCTCTTTTAATAGCTTTGGGTGTATTCCATCAGGTCCCATTGACTTATTTGTCTTTACTTTTGACAGTTGAAATAGAACCTCTTCCTCTGTAAACTCACGTGTAATAAATGACTCATTTATCCTTTTTCTTAACTGAGGTCCCTTTCCTTCATTTTCATCTGTAAATTCAGAACAAAAATATTCATTGAGGCAGTCAGCTAGACCTTTACCCTCTTCTACATACCTTCCTTCTTTTGTTTTTAATCTAACCAATCCTTGTTTTACTTTTCTTTTTTCATTTATGTATCTAAAAAATGTTTTGTCCTCTTTTTTTTTACTGACTGTGCTATTTTCTCTTCTTTGTGTGATTTGGAAGTTCTTATAACTTGCTTAGCCTCTTTCTGCCTAATCTTATAGAGCATTTTGTCTTCCTCACTCTGTTTTTTTTTATAATTACTAAATTCTAACTTTTTGTTTTTTACTATTTTGGCCACATCTGCGGAGTACCATAGTGGTTTCTTGACATTTTTGCTTTCACTGACAAGCCTAATGCAATTTTCTGTTGCCTTCAATAGTGCAACTTTTAAATAATCCCATTTCTCTTGGACTCCATTTAAATTGCTCCAGTCTGATAATGACTCCTCTACACATATTTTAGTTTTAGAAAAGTCTGATTTTCTAAAGTCTAAAACTTTTGTTTTTGTGAGGTGTGACTCAGTCACTGTTCTTATATTAAACCACACTGACTGATGATCACTGGATCCTAAACTTTCACCTACAGTAATATCTGATACCAAATCTCCATTTGTTAACACTAAATCTAGGATGGCCTCTTTACAAGTTGGCTCCTCAACAACTTGTTTTAGAGACAATCCCAGTAGTGAGTTTAGAATATATGTGCTCCTGGCACAAGTAGCTAATTTTGTTTTCCAATTTACATCAGGAAGATTAAAGTCACCCATGATGATAACTTCCCCCTTCATTGTCATTTTAGCTATTTCCTCAACTAGTAGATTATCTAACTCTTCAATTTATCCTGGGGCCTATAAATCACACCTACACGAGTTACTGTGTGATTAAGAAATTCTAACGTAACCCAAACAAACTCTATGTTTGCCTCACTAACCTTTATTAGGCTAGATTTTATGCTATCCTTCACATACAGGGCCACCCCTACCCCTTTCTTGCCTTCCCTATCTTTTCTATATAAAGAGTACCCTGGTATTGCTATGTTCCAGTCATTTTTCTCATTATACCATGTCTCAGTAACAGCGACTAAATCTATCAGTTAGTCAGTTGTGGCCACTATCAGTTGCCATTATTGCCAAAAGTTCATGGATCTTTTTCCCTAAACTGCGAGCATTTGTAGACATGACTCTAAGCTTATCATTTTTTAACACACTTGCTACAGGCACCTTCTGTCCTTGTTTTGGGGGACAATTGGATTGATGTTTTATCACCCTTTTGCCCCCCCCTCCTAGTTTAAATACATCCTAGCAAAACCTCTGAACTGCTCACTGAGAACATTTGTTCCCTTTTGAGAAAGATGCAAACCATCTTTTTTGTACAGCTTATTTCCATTCCAAACAGAGCTACCATGAGAAATAAAGCCAAATCCTTGCTCCCGACACCATTCACCAAGCCACAAATTAAAGTCCCTAATACGCATCCGCCTGTCGTTCTGAGTGTTATGCACAGGCAGAACTTCAGAGAATGACAGTGTGGAAGCAACCTTCCGTATATCATTGGCAAAAACACTAGAAACTTCCTTAACCACTGAAACCTCATTGTAAGCCAAGTAATTTGTCCCTAGATGGACAAGTACATCCAATTCCCCTTCCTGCTTTGCTTGCTTAACAATATTACAGATACGTCTCCTGTCTCTGTGAGCAGTAGCTCCGGGAAGATACCTCACAAGACCACCATTGTCCATCTCCACACCTCTTATGATCGAATGCCCCAACAACAACTGCTTTCTATTAGGCCTCACCATAGTCTCCAAGCCGGTCTCCACAACACCACTAGCCTCAGTGCCTCTCTCCACAAAACCACTAGCCTCAGTTAGCGATTTTGCCCCCAGAGGTGACACGAAACAATCAGTTCATACCCTCCTTACAGTATTTGCAAGTGTATGCATTAATGATACTCCCCAGGAAGGTTTATATCCCTATTATAATTCAATAGGGATTGGAGCCAAGTATACCAACCGCCTCAAAATGGGGCATAACCCCTAATAAGTGAACTAACTAAAAAAAGGAAAAGGAGTACATGGTTAAAGATGATCAACCTCAGAAAGACTACTAGGACCTAAATATTTGCTAAATACATCTCAAGAGTTAAATAAAACTTAACTTTTATTGATATACTTAAATAAATATATACATAGAGAACCAATAACATATTGTAAAAAAGTCTTTGATGTTGCTGCAATGTGATATACACTGCCTGTATGATGGAATAATAAAAAAAGTAGCAATGAAAAGAAACACATCGGTGATAAGGTGAAGGAAAGTTTCACTTCATTAATCAGCAAGAGTGCCAAAAGGGTAGTATTTACGGTAGAGACTGAAGCTCACAGTCTGGAGTCTGTACTAACACTCTGACAGCTGCAAACCAATGATCTAGGTAAACTAAACTAATTTGGTACTATACCTATATAGCATAGTGGCTGCTTGTGCCTTCGAGGAACCCCAGTCTACACTCCTAAAATAACAAAGTGGGCAGTAGTCTTAGAAGGTACCTATCAGCTGTGGAGAGAAACTACCTGAATCGGGAGAAACATGAAAAGTATAATACCAAGAAATCAACTCCCCAATCTATCATATTAAACAAACAGACTGGATAGTTAGTCTGATAACCATTGAAGCTACACCAGCTTTAGGGGCTTTAATGATCTTCCCACAGCTGGTGTAGATTCAATAAAAGTTACGTTTTATTTAACTCTTGAGATGTATTTAGCAAATATTTAGGTCCTAGTGGTCTTTCTGACGTTTATAACCTTTAACCATATACTCCTTTTGCACATCCTCCCTTTTTTTTTTAGTTATATCCCTATTATATAATAATCTATGTTCAACTTCTAATGAATGGGGTAACCTTAAATATGTTGACTTATGGGAACAAGAGCCAGGGGAAACATTGGAGGGTGGAGATTGGGAGTAAATTTGGGAAGCTAATACTAGATCATACACTTGTGTTACTCTCCAGGAGAAATCCTTAAATACATTTTTTCATTGGTACAATACACCATTCAAATAATTTCAGATTGAGAAAACTGATGCAGATGTATGTTAAAGAGTTTATGGGCATAGAGATATCTACCACCATTTATGGTGTACTTGCCCTAAAGGGTTGTCATTTTGAGAGGAGATTCATACTTTGGATATTATTCGCAGACCTGCACTCTTAGCATTTTGCTTTCTTGGCCTCTCAATGGTTTTAGCTCTCACAAGTGAAAACTCTTGAGTATGTTCATGCGAACCACTCGAAGAGTTTTGGTTGAAGGATGTGGCCTCATCCAATTGAGGTGGTCCTTCTAAAATTTACTTTTCTCATGGATAAATTAAATGCACAAATAGGAACTCAATTTCTTTCTTTCAAAAAAATCATTATTGTCATTATGGGAAGAAAATATTAGCCCAGAAGCTTGGGTTACTTCTGTTGTCTCCTTCCTCAATGGCACAAACTCTCTGCTTCTTTCTTTCCCTTCTTCTAATCTTGTCTCTATTACCTTCTTTCTTCTATTACCTTCTATTTTTTGTTTTTCTTTTGAGGGTACTTCACCTTCACTTATGACAATTGTAAACTCACAATGTAGAAGTCTATATTACTTGTAAGCTGTGGTACATACTTTTCTACCTTTTCATTTATGTTTTGCTACTTTTACTTAATTATTTGGATCTTTAGAGCTTCTAATTGCACATTAAGCTTTATAACTATGAATATTGATTACTAATCTCTGTTTTTCATGATTCATGTATGTATTTTCAAGTATTCATTGTTATCTTATTCCACCTTAGGTTGTTTCTTTTAAGTACTGAGTTTGGGTTGAAAAGTTGTTGAGTCCACCGTATTGTAATCAATCTGCTTCAGAAGTGATTGCATTTGTTACTCCGTTATTTATTGTCTCACTCCAGTTCATGGGTCAGATCACATTTTTCTCAGTTGATCTGTGAACCAAATGACAGGAAGATGTTCCCATTTGTTTACTGCAAAATATATAACGCATACATATATATTTATACATAACTTTATATATAATATAAATATATAATATAACTTTAAGCATATATTTTTTAGTAAACTGATAGGAGTAATATACACTGCTCAAAAAAATAAAGGAAACACAAAAATAACACATCCTAGATCTGAATTAATTAAATATTCTTCTGAAATACATTGTTCTTTACATAGTTGAATGTGCTGACAACAAAATCACACAAAAATGAAAAAATGGAAATCAAATTTTTCAACCCATGGAGGTCTGCATTTGGAGTCACATTCAAAATTAAAGTGGAAAAACACACTACAGGCTGTTCCAACTTTGATGTAATGTCCTTAAAACAAGTCAAAATGAGGCTCAGTAGTGTGTGTGGCCTCCACGTGCCTGTATGACCTCCCTAGAACACATGTGCATGCATCTGATGAAGTGGCGGATGGTCTCCTGAGGGATCTCCTCCCAGACCTGGACTAAAGCATCTGTCAACTCCTGGACAGTCCGTGGTGCAACTTGACGTTGGTGGATGGAGCGAGACATGATGTCCCAGATGTGCTCAATTGGATTCATGTCTGGGGAACAGGCGGGCCAGTCCATAGCATCAATGCCTTCATCTTGCAGGAACTGCTGACACACTCAAGCCACATGAGGTCTAGCATTGTCTTGCATTAGGAGGAACCCAGGGCCAACCGCACCAGCATATGGTCTCACAAGAGGTCTGAGGATCTCCTCTCGGTACCTAATGGCAGCCAGGCTACCTCTGGCGAGCACAAGGAGGGTTGTGCTGCCCCTCAAAGAAATGCCACCCCACACCATTACTGACCCACTGCCAAACCGGTCACAGAGGATGTTGGAGGCAGCCGAACGTTCTCCACGGCGTCTCCAGACTCTGTCACGTCTGTCACATGTGCTAAGTGTGAACCTGCTTTCATGTGTGAAGAGCACAGGGCGCCAGTGGCGAATTTGCCAATCTTGGTGTGCTCTGGCAAATGCCAAACGTCCTGCACAGTGTTGGGCTGTAAGCACAACCCCGACCTGTGGACGTCGGGCCCTCATGCCACCCTCATGGAGTCTATTTCTGACTGTTTGAGGAGACACATGCACATTTGTGGCCTGCTGGAGGTAATTTTGCAGGGCTCTGGCAGTGCTCCTCCTGTTCCTCCTTGCACAAAGGTGGAGGTAGCGGTCCTGCTGTGTTGTTGCCCTCCTACGGCCTCCTCCACGTCTCCTGATGTACTGGCCTGTCTCCTGGTAGAGCCTCCATGCTCTGGACACTATGCTGATGACACAGCAAAACTTCTTGCCACAGCTAGCATTTATGTGCCATCCTGGATGAGCTGCACTACCTGAGCCACTTGTGTGGGTTGTAGACTCCGTCTCATGCTACCACTAGAGTGAAAGCACCGCCAGCATTCAAAAGTGACCAAAACATCAGCCAGGAAGCATAGGAACTGAGAAGTGGTCACCACCTGCAGAACCACCCCTTTACTGGGGGTGTCTTGCTAATTGCTTATAATTTCCACCTGTTGTCTATCCCATTTGCACAATAGCATGTGAAATTGATTGTCACTCAGCAGTGGCGTACACACGACCCATGGGGCCCAGGTGCAAAAATTGATCAGTGGGCTCCCCCTCCCATGCGCTTACTCTGCGCGGGCCGGGGCCACAACACATGGTGGCGGGCACCTGGTCGTAGGGGTCGCAGGGCTGTGACCCCAGCGACCGCGGTATGTAAGCCTAGTGCATGCAGATACACATACACTTAAAGGACCACTACAGACACCCAGATCACATCAGCTCAATAAAGTGGTCTGGGTGCCAGGTCCCTCTAGTTTTAACCCTGCAGTATTATTTTTAAAGGGAAATGTATAAATGAGCTTAAAAGGAGCCTGTCAATTTTAAGGTTTTTTTAATGGTAAAAGTATGTTTGAGGTGTGAATTAAATTAAATGTAGATATCCATATCTGTTTATCCTTCACCTCTGTATCTCCATCTTAGCTCCCTGTCAGGTATTGTTATTCTAAATTCTGTGTCTGCAGGCTGAATAGAACATCATATGGAAAAAAATTGGGAAGGATGGGCGATAAATTCGGGCAGGAACCAAATGAAATACTGAGATGAACTTATCAGTTTAAAAGAAAAATGTCAGTAACAAATGTGACTCACATTTATTACTGACATTATTCTTTTAAAATGATAAAATATAAGTGAAGTTTTAGACAATAAACCAGTACTCTATTTACATTTCATTGGTCAGGGATTTTTATCCAAGTTCATCATACGAAAAAAGGTTAACACAAGTTATAGGTGATTTTCCCTGTTTTAGTCAATGTCATGTCTGATATGTCTGAAATGGCAGATTCCCTTTGAACACACATTATCCAAATAATGATGGTAATTCTACATTCCCTCACCATCAACAGAGGTTCATAACATGATATTCAGTGTCTCCACCCTCTGCATTCAGACACTGTACTTTCCTCATAGAGGTGCATTGATTCCATTTATCTCTATGAGGAGATACTGATTGGCCAGGGTTGTGTTTGGCTTGTGCTGGCTCTGCCCCAGATCTGCCTCCTTCACAGTCTCACCCAATCCTATGGGGAAGCATAGTGATTGGCTCTAAACAGCACTTCTGATGATGTCAGCAGATAGCTTGCTATTGTGAGGCAGACAGGGGCAGAGCCAGCAGCTTCAGGCTTGAATACAAGTACAATTTTACTATATTTAGGGAGGCAAGAGAGGGCCAGCGGGGCTAGATGGTGGTTTTAACACTATAGGGTCAGAAATATATGTTTGTGTTCCTATAATATAAAAGGTCTATAGCAGTCTTGTTCAGGGCCAGATGTACATGTTAGGTGACTTTAGGCACAAACTTTTAAGGTGCTCCCCAACCTCAAAATAAGGCAGATAAAGTATAAGAAATATATTAACAGGATATTGCAGGACTAAAAATATTTAAAAATATATTCATAACATATATATATATATATATATATATATATATATGTATGTATATATTTCTGCTTGTAATGTATTGTGTTTGAATCTGTGAGTATAGTGAATGTATGTATGCTGCTGTGTAAATGCATTCAGGGTTAAAGATAATATTAGAAGTGGTTAGGGTAAAGGTGGGCGGTTATGACTAGAGAGAGGTTAATGTCAACGTTAGAATACATAGAGTGTTTAGTGTTCAGAAGATTAACAGTGTGAGAGAAGTTAAGGTTATAGTATAAAGGCTGTTTAGGATTACTGAGTTTAGGACCAGATTTGGGTTAAATTTAGTATTTGGGTACATGAAGTACTTAGTTTATAAGAGTAGTTAAACATGATTACAGTAAAGTTTTTTTTTTTTTTTTTTTGTGAGAGGTTACTAGTTGGCAGATTGGAAATGATCCCTCCCACTTCCTGTCCAGCCTCACACAGACATTGGAGGATCTAGGACCACACTGAGTTTTACACCCTCTATAACTGTTTCTGGAGCTCTACTATTAAGGCTGATGGGACTACAGAAGACACTACAGAAGACGCTAGCCAAACACGCTATCCAGGCACATTCTAAGTACTAAAAACAGGCGCCTCCTGGTGGTTAGGCATCTGTAGTCATGTGCATACTCTACCTAATGGGAAATATGGCCTGGGTCATATTTATCCATTGGGGGAGCACAATGACAGGTCTTGCAACTCAAAAGCCGTGTATAGCCATGTGGTATAAAACTACAGTTCAGCATTCCTTGATAAGGCTTACAGAAATAGCTGGTACTTCTACAGATTGAGCACATGTGCAGTATAAAGCAATATCATTACGTGATTCACGTGACTTTAGCTGGACTCTGAAATGTATAGCCAGTTAATCATGTGGTGTCAATTATCAGGCTGTTACAGTGTCAAGGCCAGTCCAAAATGTTCCTTACAGCAAAGGTGGTTTTACCAGATTGTAATAGTATATTTTTTATTTTATTTTTTAGCAAAATTGAAAGATATAATAGGTAATAGTTGGGGGTAACCTGTCAATGTAAGGAAAAGCCTGATTATTTACCATGGAACCTGGAACCCATCACTATAGCATATAGAGTCATCCAGGATAATACAGCCAATACACACTATATAGCAACAATAACTGATGTCTTTCCCTACAGAGGAAATGGTAAATGTAGGTCATTTGAAAGGTGTGTTTGCCTCAAAGCATACAATTGTGGATCCTAACGAAGAATTTCTAAGATCTAAATTATTTTGAATAACAAAATTAGATAAAACAATGTCATAGCCTATGCAGCTATGCTGTGTTTTAATGTTATGGCACTAAACAAGAACAAATTGCTTGAAGAAAGAGAAGAAATTAAAATTTAAGGAAATGAAGAGTGGCTGGATAACACTAGAAGTGGCAAGAGATAAGTGAAATAGGAAGGAGGAATGGAACAGGTGACATTGGAAAGAGAAATGCAAACAGGGGGAAATCGGGTGACAAAGAGAGGAAAGCTAGTAACAGACTAAAGGATACATCCTGTTATAGAAAAAAGAATAAAACTCCACATCCAATGTATAAAAGACAAAGACGGTACACGTGGAATTGATACAAAATTCTTTACTGAATTGTTCTTACAGACAGAAAATTTAAATCATTCAAAAAAAATATTATTTTTGATTTCTCCAACACGTTTCTTGAACATCTTGTAAGGTTAATTTCTTTAGATATTCTGAAATAAGAATAAGGCAGAGTCAGTAAAAAGGAGAGAAAAGCAGTCAATTCCAATTATATGTAATAAATATATGAATGTTTAGCTTTCCAGTTGACATTTGATTTCACGTCTGTCAGCATTTTGTCAGATGAGCATGATTGCAGTTTTAGTCTAACTAACATAGGATGGTTACTGTTGTCCAGTTTTTCAATATAAAGAGCTAAGATTTAAAATGGGACCTATGTATTTTTTGCTCACTCTTTTATATATAAACATTAATATTTCTTGATTTATTGTAATCTATTCTTTCTCTAATGGTGAATTTTATAATCTTCACCTCACTTCCTGCGTTACAAGATCTTTACCTGTTTATGACATTTTCTCTATATGTTGTCTTTATACATGTCTCAGTCTTCCACATGCTCAATGATGTGCATTAGCTAGTTATTGACTTTTGTTGATATTCATAAATACTTCTGAGATTTCTGCAGATAACTGAAACGTAAAAGTCTTCTACCTAAACTATATGTTGATATTAAAGGTCAACACAAGTGAAACTCAGTTTGATCACATGACAAATGGATGAAGGTAAGATTCTAACTATTTTCGATATGTATATTTATATTTACAGCACACATATCCTGTGCTTTGTTAAACTAACTCACAGAATTGATCCAGGAGATATAAGCTGAGACTCTTGTGAACACGGTTGGTTTGAGGTAGGCATTGCATCCAGACGAAGACACAAAGCTAGTTACACCATGGACTTGGTAAACTCCATTGACAGCACAGTTGAGGGGTCCGCCAGAATCTCCCTATAATATAAGAACACAATATTATAGACAAAGTATATACAGCTTCATAACATTTAGAACATGTACATATTTATATAGTTGCTGAATTTAAAAGAATTGACTTTATCATTTAATGTTAAAGGGACACTCTATTAATCCAGACTACTTCAGCTCATTGAAGTTGTCTAGGTACATTGTTCCTGTTCCACTTAGTCCTGCAATGTAAATCATTGCAGTTTTAGAGAAATTGCAATAATTGCCTTGCAGGACTAAGACAGCCTCTAGTGACTGTCAATCAGACAACCCCTAGTTGTACTGCCTGGATCCTAATGGACTCCAGGTCGCTTAAAAACACTGGAGGTCCTCATGCTCTGCATGAGGACCTCCAGTGTCAGTGACCTCCAGTGTCAGTGAAATCTCCAACGCTTTCCTAAAGGAAGGTCCTAGTGTGCTCACAATGCTCGCCTCACATGTGCATTAGGCCCCACATTCCTCCTCCTGATGTCAGAGGAGGCAAAGACCTGACCCAGCACGAGGGTCATCTGAGCTGGAATCAGGTAAATGACTAAAATGTATTTAACCCTTTACATGCCAGGCAAGGCCACGAGGGAGGGGGGACCACTGGGCAATGTAATGTTGTTCGAAATCATAAACCACAAACCATGCACAATTAATCTTTATTTATGTTCCCATGTATCACAAGCAAGCTAAGCAAAATAAGAAATGTAAGAAAATGCATAATTCTGCAAATTAATTGGTGTATAAGTGCAGATTTAATACCGTGCTACAATTAAAGTATCTTAACCAATAAATGCTTTTCAACCCAAGAATTAATGTTTCTGATAGACACACATACATTCAACTCACACTGTGACAGAGTTAAATTGTTACAGGCCGCTGTAGTGCTTTTTATGCCAGGAATACCCTGGCTCCATTCCTCAATAGTGGGACAAACGGTTTGCCCCCTTACCTGGGTCCACTCCTGGCTCCGATGCTTCCTGGTGATCCGGTGACAATCTTCCTGTTTCTGCTGAGCCGCTGAAACCTAGAAGCTGATGTCAACGCCATTCATTGGCTGAGAGTGTCAGCTGACCTCTTTCAGCCAATGACTGACATTCTCTTCCTCCGGCAGAAGGGTCAAACTCAATATGTGCAGCATTTCAAATTGAAGTGCGGCACATACAGACTTTAGGTACCATGACGACTTGAAATCAATAGAACCATATTAACAGGGTTGTTTCAATAGCACTCCTGTATATGTTTGTGTGAAATGTATAAAAGGAAATGAAAAATACTATCAAGGTGATTTTACTAGAGCTCAATGCTTTAATTTTTTAAGACTCCAGTGAAATTAACCCTTTTCCCATTGCTCCAGATGAGAGCAGAATGATGCTTGACTCTCTTCTGTAAACCACGTTAATAAAATCTATGCTGGGTTCTGGGAGCCTTCCCCCGACCCCACCACCTCCACCTCCCCCCATTTGGTTACCACTTAATGGCTACATCTTAGAAGTGCAACTCTTCTAATACATGATATAACATTTAACAGGAAATATTTCAAAAATCTTATTACATGTTTGTTACGCTAGAACTTTACATATCTTACCTGGCATCCAGCCTGAGCTCCGTTACCACCGGCACACACCATTGTGGACTTGACTGTGCTGCCCCAGTAAGAGTTGGTGGAGCAAGTTGATTGAGCTACAACAGGCAGAGGGGCCTGCTGAAGGACTGAGGGAAGGGATCCACCAGCTGTAGGGAAGATACAATTCACTTAGGGCTGTATAACACCCATAAAGATAAAAGCAACATGTGTGACAATTCCCTGACTGAAGTTCTGCATATTGTGAAATATATGTTCTTTATAAAAACTGGTTTAGGTAAACTAACGTGATTAAACTACTGTTTCCTGATATTTGATCGGCAAAAAAGAAAATTGGTGCAGACGAACTGTATTAAATCACAAAATAAGCATATTACTTACTAACGGTTCTGCCCCATCCGGTAATGGTGCAGGCGTAATTGTTGGAAAGGATGGCTCCATTGTTTGGCAATGTTGCCAGCTTAACATAGCTGTTCAGGCTGGCGCTGGATGCCAGATGAAGGACTGCAATATCGTACCTGTTAAAAGAGTGTTTAGTTATAAGACATTTATAATACAGAAGACGTTATACATGTAAATCAATAAAAATAAATTATATAATATTAGTCGCAATAAGCAGAGTCACTATGTTATACTATATAGATATTCAGTCATTATATTTAGAATGTATGCATCTTTAAATATATCTTACAAATAAGGTTAACATCACTTCTATTTCAGATTGCATCCTCCCATGAATCATTTTGTCACAAAGTTTTATTACTGAATTATTTATAAGATTCCACGTGGTTTATTTAGAAGTCTCTCCATTTCTGACAGCGACTCCCTCCCTCTCCCAGTCACGTGTTGTGTTCCCCAAGGTTCCATTCTCAGCCCCCTACTATTTACATTATTTATAAATGATCTGCCTAATGTCTGCAAATCCTCAAATGTACACATGTATGCAGATGACACGGTAATCTATGTGAGCAAATCTAATCTACCGCAGCTTGAGGCTGTGCTCCAAGACCAATTTACAGAGGTAGAAAGGTGGATTGCAAAAAACAAACTCTTCCTGAACACTGACAAAACTGTCACAATGATCTTTGGAACAGTACCTAAATTACACAAATTACACAATTCCCACCTATCAATCAAAAAAATTCAAATGGCACACTGACCGCAGTCCACTCTTTCAAATACTTGGGTATTATGTTAGACCAAAATCTATCTTTTGGCCTGCACATAGAAAAGCTTGCATCTAAACTTTATCCAAAACTAGGTGCCCTGTACAGACACAAATCCTGCCTAAGCCCTACAGCAAAGAATGCACCTGTCATGGTTGATTATATATTTCCTACCTGTTCTATGATAAAAAAATTATTTATTGTGTATTAATATTGTTTTTGTATTTTATTGTACCTTAATGTAACAATGCAATGATTTGTGGACTCAGGACATACTTGAAAACGAGAGAAATCTCAATGTATCTTTCCTCGTAAAATATTTTCTAAATAAATAAATAAATTCTCTTTTGTGATATAACTGTTTTGTGCTGCCGCTGGAACAAAAAATCTATTGTTAGGAAAAGAGTATCAGAATATTATTAAACCCTTCACAACATTACAGTCACTTCAAGTCACTTCATGCTCACTATTACATCAGTGACTTATAGAACCTTACCGGAACAATAGAACACCATACATTTCCCAGGACAAATAGGATTTTCTGAGTTCTTTCTTCATTGAGTCAATTTTTTTTTTTACAGTAAATATTTTTGGAGATGAACTTTTTGTGATATATACAGTTGCAAGAAAAAGTATGTGAACCCTTTGGAATGATATGGATTTCTGCACAAATTGGTCATAAAATGTGATCTGATCATCATCTAAGTCACAACAAGAGACAATTACAGTCTGCTTAAACTAATAACGCACAAAGAAATGTTGCCATGTTTTTATTGAACACCCCATGTAAACATTCACAGTGCAGGTGGAAAAAGTATGTGAACCCTTGGATTTAATAACTGGTTGAACCTCCTTTGGCAGCAATAACTTCAACCAAACGTTTCCTGTAGTTGCAGATCAGACATGCACAACGGTCAGGAGTAATTCTTGACCATTCCTCTTTACAGAACTGTTTCAGTTCAGCAATATTCTTGGGATGTCTGGTGTGAATCGCTTTCTTGAGGTCATGCCACAGCATCTCAATCGGGTTGAGGTCAGGACTCTGACTGGGCCACTTCAGAAGGCGTATTTTCTTCTGTTTAAGCCATTCTGTTGTTGATTTACTTCTATGCTTTGGGTCATTGTCCTGTTGTAACACCCATCTTCTGTTGAGCTTCAGCTGGTAGACAGATGGCCTTAAGTTCTCCTGCAAAATGTCTTGATAAACTTGGGAATTCATTTTTCCTTCGATGATAGCAATCCGTCCAGGCCCTGACTCAGCAAAGCAGCCCCAAACCATGATGCCCCCACCACCATACTTCACAGTTGGGATGAGGTTTTGATGTTGGTGTGCTGTGCCTTTTTTCGCCACACATAGTGTTGTCTGTTTCTTCCAAACATCTCAACTTTAGTTTAATTTGTCCACAGAATATTTTGCCAGTACTGCTGTGGAACATCCAGGTGCTCTTGTGCAAACTGTAAACGTGCAGCAATGTTTTGTTTGGACAGCAGTGGCTTCCTCTGTGGTATCCTCCCATGGAATCCATTCTTGTTTAGTGTTTTACGTATTGTAGCATTTGCCAGTGACTTTTGTAAGTCTTTAGCTGACACTCTAGGATTCTTCTTCACCTCATTGAGCAGTCTGTGCTGCGCTCTTGCAGTCATCTTTACAGGACGGCCACTCCTAGGGAGAGTAGCAGCAGTGCTGAACTTTCTCCATTTATAGACAATTTGTCTTACCGTGTACTGATGAACAGCAAGGCTTTTGGAGATACTTTTATAACCCTTTCCAGCTTTATGCAAGTCAACAATTCTTAATCGTAGGTCTTCTGAGAGCTCTTTTGTGCGAGGCATCATTCACATCAGGCAATGCTTCTTGTGAAAAGCAAACCCAGAACTGGTGTGTGTTTTTTATAGGGCAGGGCAGCTGTAACCAACACCTCCAATCTCATCTCATTGATTGGACTCCAGTTGGCTGATATCTTAATCCAATTTGCTCTTGGAGATGTCATTAATCTAGGGGTTCACATACTTTTTCTTGCAACTGTATGTAGAACTGTGTGTTTTGTATTTTGACTATTTAACGTCTTACCCGGCTGCTACATTGTTAGTGTTCCAGCTGGCATGTTTTACAATTCTAGAAACGGAGATATATTGTTCTCTGCCTTCATTCACATTCAGGTTGTGTTCTCCCAAAACCACACGATATGAAACCACACTGTAAAAAATAGGTAAATTGGTTTAACACATTAGGATTTATTCACTAAACATAAGCCTAATTATTAGTGTACACTTTATGTTTTCAAATGTATTTGTATTGTAAATCTAGGAGATGTACCTATACTCATTTTATGGGATAATTTACCAAGTTCCGCAATGCACAGGCAACGTTTGTGAAGATTTTCAATCAGTATATGAACTTGAAAAATGTTCTAAACATCTATGAATTGATTCAAATAAGTTTCACTTTAATAGCCTTCCTAAGCCAACCAAAATAGTACCAATATTTCTTAAGGGAACCCCAAAGTATAGCTAATAATTTTGAATTTTATAAGGGACAAAATTGCAATATATATGTTGCCTTATATGATTTTATTAACCCATTATTTCAAACATATATTGTTTTACATCATATGGGCAATGTGATTGGCTTGAATAGCAATGGGCAGAAGGTTAGGGTAAAAGTAGTAAAAGTATGTTTTCTTAAAATATTTATGCACTGTTTAGCTAATGTTGATGAATAAAAAATAAAACACATTTTAATATTACAAATAATAAAAATATGTAAATAGTCCAGGTAAATTGCTTGATGCTATTACCTGTCTACACAGTGAGCAGCAGTCAGGACACGGTTAGCACGGATAAGAGAACCTCCACAGGTGTGATACCAGCTGCTTCCAGACTGATACTGAAGGGAAATCTGGGGGAAAAGTCCAAACACATTTATCATAAAGCTATTTTTTGTTTGTTCTAGACCAGTGGTTGCCAAACCAGTCCTTATGGCTTGGATTTATATATTTCCCTGTTTTATTCCAATGGGGATACTGACATAACTTGTACTGGTGGTGGGTCTTGATGACTGGTTTGGGAAGCAGTGCTCTAGACAAGCCATCTCTGAAATATTGGGTATTTATAAAAAGTATAAGACCAAGGCTTGCAGAAAAATAAAAATATGGGATCAAAAAAAGCAGAATATGATATATACAAAATGTATTCATGCCTCCTCACAAATCAAAGCTAAAAATACAAAGTGCATAAGAGGTGGAGAGTATTCACGAGAGGATGCCAGAGGATGTTAACTTATTTCAAGCCTCATGGACACTTTTTCTAATATAATTTGGCATTTCCTGGTCACTTGTTAAAAAATCAGGGTTTAGTGAATAACCTTATCAGTATAACTGTGTTCAGTATTGCCTGAAGGCTCTGTTACTAGACAGTGAATTGTAACAAACTGGAAATTGGAGAGAAATCTGGGTGAAGGAAGTTGATAAATGGTTTAAATGAATATGAATTGCATGGAATATTCAATACTCTTTTACTTGTTAAAAATATTCTTTTACAATAAAGCAACTAGGTATAATATTATAAAAATAAGGTTTTGGTTATATTATCTTGCATATTGCTTTTGATAATTGTAAGAGCCCTACCCAGTAAAAAAAAAATTATAATCATGCCAAATGTTCCTCATTGATATTTGTTCAATATCTTAATTATACTAATCATTCTAATCTTCGGTTACGTGACACTGGAAAGGACAATTGCAGTTTCAAAGACGTTTCTCTTACAACAATGGAAAGAAGTGTGCATTCTAAGCACCATAATCAGTACAGCTAGTAATTTTTGTGTAGGGTTTTTAAAAGATGGTCCTTAGTTTTATGTCAAGCCATTAAGAAGTGGTTCGACAATTACTGGCCACTCTATGGCATCTAGATTCCCCCACCAAAGCCACTTACTTGTATGCATTGAAAATATGGTATTAACAAGTTTCAATCATCATTGTCAATTTCATCAAACCTGGTTGGTGATTGGCTAAGAGAAGTTTTGATTAGGCCGGTGGTTTCACATTATCCTATTTGAACGATGCAGAAATATTAATTCCCTTTTCCAACAGAATCACTGGGAATATTTATCAAAGTGTTTTGTTCTAAAAAGTGGTAAAAAAATATAAACATGGTAGAGTCACCAATGGAAAATGCCTGCACGTCCTACTGGTTTCCAAGGTGATTGCCTCACTTTTCGTACTTTAGACCGCTTTTTAGACCAGAACTCTTTGGTGAAAAAGCCCATTGTTTGCATTTCTCCTCCACCACACACCATGTGCAATGACAGATATGACCGACAAAGACAGAGTGTATGTGATTGCTAGTAAACTGACATGGAACCACTAAGTTCCACAATATTTTATTTTATTTGATAGATCTCACAAATACATTTATTATTGAACATACTAGCTGGATATTGGTAATATTATATATAACCAGATCAGTAGCCTACATACTTCTTCATTTGATACTCCATTTAGGGGTTAAGTAAGGTATAATTACAAGGGATGAAGGTGGAATTGACAAGTAAGGGCTTGGAATTCAGGCAAAGTTGACAAATATGTGGAGCTGCACTCCACATTTTGAGCCCGGAGATTGAAGCCATGACTCACATGGTGGATCTTATCTCACATGCACATGTGTCTAACTGACTCTCAAACCCACTCTATCTTCAGAAAATCCTCTGCTTTCAAAACGTACACCATTGCCCCTGAAACTCTAGATTATAATTCATAATTACTGCTTCTCAAGCTTGTCCACCATACTCTTCATACAAGATACTCGCCAACTGTCATTGGTTAGATAGTTCTAACTAACTGTCAATGGTTAGATAATGCCCAACCCTGGTAATGGTAATAGTGTTACTTAGGGTAGGTTTCTATCAAATTCTAAACTTACTAAGTAACTACACTTACCTGCCATGGCCATGCATTTTGTGCAGAATTTGATCCTCCAACAACACGCTCATTTCCCTGGCCATCTTCATAGCATTGTCCTTTGAGGAAAGAATAATACAGTAAGTAGCATTCTTTTTGTAACAATGGCAATGTGAATATTATCTACATTCACCAAGGTAAGTCATAAAAACTTTGCAATTATTTATGTTACTACATGTGCTACATATTTTATTTAAAGTTTTACTTACCTGACTTTGCCCAATTTTTTATAAGAGGACAGTAAAACTAAACATGTTATAGAAGAGCGTATTCGTCTTGTTTACAAAGGAATAGAGGATGCCAGTAGATACTAACATATAATTAATTGAGGTCAGTGATCTACGATTTGCTATGAATATAGAACTCACCACAGAGGACAAGAGCAGCAAGTAGAATGAGCCTCAACATCTTCAGTTAGTTCCAGCTAATTTCAACAGAGAAAGATGTAGTCTCTTCTCCCTGTATATATACCAAGAGAACGTACAAAACTTAATGAAGGGAATCATTGCAGATGTTACATGTTGCAATAGGATGTTGTAAAGTATCTAAATTACCAATACTGTAAAATTTCTTCAAGGACAAGGTATATTTACATACACGTACCTATTTTAAAAATCTTGGGAAGGAAAATGATATAGGAAACATTGCATAATTTTTTACATAAAGTTGCAGTAATATAAAACACTGCTTATCGCAATGTGACAGTATGCTCAATAGCCCAAAACTATACATTCATTTTTATTCACAGCATCTGAACTCAAATTTTACTGAATTGTAGTCTTATGCGCAGCAGGAAAGTTCAATTTAGCCAAATTATATTTTTCATAATCAATTGTTTGTCCTATATGTCCACTGCTAATTTATGTGCCAGTTTGGTTCTCCAAAGTTTAGTCTATGGGATAATATTCAGAGAAACATTCGGACAACCAAAACGGAAGCGAAAATTATCCAATTACTATACTGCAAAATAAATATAATATGAATATTTACAGTAAAAACCAAAGAAAAAGGTTACCTGCGCTCTTTCCTAAATCCCTATGTATATTTAAACAAATTGAGGTTTTTAGTTATCTCCAATGGCCATGAGAGGGTATGCCCATCTGCCACGTCAAGGCAGACCTCTTATGTGGGTCCTAACTCTAACAATTCACCTTGCTTCCTTGAGCTTCTGGCAACGATATCTCTAATGAGACTGAAAGGGGTATTTTTTATAAACATCGCTAAATGCTTATTAACTCTTAATAGGGAACACATGGGATGGGCAGCAGTATTGTAACATAGGATATGAATATTGTGTATATATTTCACCCATGGCATGATCAAAAGAGACGATTGATGGGAAAAAAGATTATTGATGGTTGGGGGAAAGCCACTAAAAGTTGATTTTCTTCCCATATCAAGTGAATATATACTGATAGAGGGCAAAAAAAGAAGGCGTAAAACAAATCTATAGTTATATATGATATATTTATAAATATATTAATATAAATATAGATTTTTTACTGTTGTTTCTTTTTGGGAAAAAATATAAATATCGAATTTTTGGCCATTGAGCTAGATGTTTGCTTGGTTTTCTGTCCGTATGGCACTTCAGAGATAACAAAATTCAAATTGAAACTGTAATTAGGTCCAATGCCCAAGTTTACTGAACAATACAAATCCATACTGACCATGCGTCACAAACTTACCTTTCACCCGACGCACACCCAGCCCCTCTCCTCGGCCATGTGGGCAGAACTCACCACGTGGCCGCATTGCCTTAGTCCTCAGGCCATGTGGCCATGCGGGCCATGCGGTCCATACGCTCCACGTGGTCGCGCGGCCTGAATATAATACTTACCTTTGGTCCTGCGAACGACTCTCTCTGCAAGTTCGCAGGACGAACTGGAACTCCTAAAAATAAAAAAAATAGGCATGACATCATTACCTTAAAGGGACCACGTCCTCTAGGCAACCCAATGCTGTTTGGGCTTGCAGAGATGACGTGGACCAATGGGAACTCTTTTGAGCCTATTTAAAGCTTGTTTAAGCCTCCATTCTTTGCCCTATCGTGGCTTCTGTTTGGATCCTCATTTAGTGCTCCTGGTGATTGACCTTGACTTCATATTTGCTTTCCTATGTTTGACCTCGGCTTCATATTTGACTTTCTGGTAACCTGACACCAGCTTTGTATTTGACTGATGATATCTGGTATCCTGACCCCGACTTTGCATTTGACTCGTGTTTACTGGTATCCTGATCCCGGCTTCATATTTGATTCGTGATTTCTGGTATCCTGACCCCGGCTTTGTCTTGACTCTGAGTATTTCTGTTATTCCTGTCCTTGATTTATATTGACCCTGTTTCTTGTTGGATTAATATGTTAAGTCTGGCCATTCTAAGACTCTGTAATATGCCTTTTGGATCCTTTTGTGAGTTTCCTCTTTCCTGTGTGTTGGGGTACGACTCCCGTGACACCATGCTAACTATAGCTATTCTAAAATTTCCCCAACTCTAAACCATTCTTTTCAAATATTTGTATTAATACATTTTTCAATAACAATACAGATAAGATAATAACTAAAGGTGGTCCTCACTTAGGACCAACTCTCTATTCCCTGCTCTGCTGCGCTTGTCTATGTTCGGAGAAATTTACCTGAATGTAGACATACGTACCAGAGCAGAGAATCCCTCTAATCTATGTTCGGGGAAATTTCCCCGAACATAGACCTCACTTACCGACCAATTCGTTTTGCGACTGCACCTGTAGATGTCGTAGTACCTGTATACCAAAAACAGGGGGAATACAATGAATGTACATCATCCAATATCATACAAGTACATTAAATCAGTACTGTAATAATAAAAAATAGCAATTTTAAATATATTGTTTGTCTTTAGAAATTGCTGTGTTTCCATTAAAAAAACCCATTCTAAATGTAAATATGCAAAAGTTCTGAAATTTCCCCGAACATAGATTTAAAGGGATTCCCTGCTCTGGTGCGTTCGTTTATGTTCGGGAAAACGTCCCTGAACATAGACGAACGCACCAGAGCAGGGAATCCTTCTAATCTATGTTCAGGGAAATTTCCCTGAACATAGATTAGAGGGATTACCTGCTCTTGTGCGTTCATTTATGTTCGGGGAAGCTTCCCCGAACATAGACGAACGCACCAGAGCAGGGAATCCCTTAACCCCTTAAGGACCAAACTTCTGGAATAAAAAGGAATCATGACATGTCACAAATGTCATGTGTCCTTAAGGGGTTAAAGGACCACTATAGGCACCCAGACCACTTCAGCTCAATGAAGTGGTCTGGGTGCCAGGTCCCTCTAGTGTTAACCCTGCATCTGTAAACACAGCAGTTTCAGAGCAACTGCTATGTTTACACTAGGGTTAATCTAGCCTCTAGTGGCTGTCTCACTGAAAATCACAATGAGAAGATGCTGGAAGTCCATAGGAAACCATTGAGAAATGCTTCCCTATGGGCTGTTTGAATGCGCATGCGCATTCGGGGCTGACATCGGCAGAGGGAGCCCAGGGCTGGGGAAAGGTAATTGTTTTAACCCCTCCAGCCCCCTTCAGGCCAGTGGGAGTGGGACCCCAAGGGTGGGTGGGGGGGTGGGAGTTTTTTTTCCTGGCACTATAGTGGTCCTTTAATTCCTCACTTACAGACCAATTTGTTCTACGACCGTGTCATAGGAACGGAACCCAGTCGGTAAGTGAGAAGTGTCTGCATGTGGAATTTTAATGCAATGCTTTACTCCTCCATGTTGACACCTGTCTCTAAGCCTTTTTTTCTACACAGCTTATCACTAGGACAACATATCTATATGTTATACATGTGTAGTGCTGCAAATAAAAATGATCACACATATTTTCCATAACTGTAATTTGAGAAGAATAGTTAACGTCTTTCAGCTATTTTTAATGCATATCAACACCCTGTGGCAGCCGTCACTGAATGAGAAGAATACTGTCAAATTTAATTATTAATATATTTTTCTTCTAGAATATGGAGTTAAATATCAAAGTAGACCTTTTGAAGACCATTAGTTAATTTAATTATAAGAACTCTTTGGATCATAAGTTAAATGAATTAACCCGACATGAGACAAGAATGAAGAACGAGAATTAAAAAACAAAGTAGTTTCCTATAAGCATGCTACTGAAATTCAAGATCTCTAAATAATATTAGATATAAAGTACTAGAATTTAAACATATGAGGCAAACTGCAGTTCACATGTAATAGGGATAGGATAAATATAAACACTTAATTTGAACTAGATTAAGAATGACCATTAATTTATGTAAATTAATAAAATGTATATATTGTAAAATATATTATAAAATAAATCCACTCGATAATATAAAAAGTCCACAACTATTTTAAATAATTGGTTCTAACTTTTTCTATAATACTTTATTTCTAACAGATCAAATGTATGGAAAATACATCTTTAAAATCATCCAAAATATTTTGCCAATTCAAGATACAACCGATCAGTGGTCTTACAGCAGGATAAATAATTTGATATCTGAGATAATAAAGAGGTCAGGAAACAAATAAAGGAAATATTGGTAATTATATATCTATATTTTAACTATAAGCCAAACATTCTGTTTATTAAGAAACTTGATTACATTATGTGCAATATTAATAAAGGTATTTTAAACATCTAGCTTGATGGCCAAACTTTCTGTATTTCTTTTTCTTCCCAAAATGGAGGAACAGTAAAAAATCTATAGTTAGATAGATATGTTTATGAATATATCATATATAACTATAGATTTGCTTTACTCCTCCTATTTTTTCCCTCTATCTACAATATATGAACAGTTATGTAAAAAATGTAACTGATAACATTTACTAAAAACCTCCAGTTATTTGAATGTTCACAGCATGTGTGATAGTGCATAATTACATTTTTTTTGTGTGAGTGTTTTATAGAATGTAAACAATTTTCTGCAGAGCTCATTTAATCTGTTTTCACACACTCTGGCTGCGATTTAAAATAGTGAATTATTGCTTATAATATATTTTATCTTTTCAGTTCCATTTCCCTCTGTACTCATTTGTTGGAAGTCAGTGGTGACGTAACGCGTGCGAAGAGGTGGGAGGGTCCGGAGGAACGGTGAACGGGCGGTGAGCGGGCAGAGAAGCGTGGAGGAAAGTACACACGCTGAATATGTTTGGCGGCTGTTTGGCGGCTGTTTGACGACCGGAAGAAAACGCTGCTGGGACAGAGGCCGATAAGGAGAATATTAATTAAACTCATATACTGAGCATCTAAGCCTTGGCCGAGCTGCTACACTTTGCTCAATAAAAAGAAAAAAACTGTTGAAAGAGATAAACTGCCTTCGAGATATTTTCATGAGCTGCTGGCATACTGAATAGCCAAATGAAGATAAAAACAGATAAAAGTAAAGGAGGACTTCTTTATAATAATGAGATGGAAGCTGTAAATCTTGTGAGTATTGCAAAGTGAATTTCTCCCTAACCTCTTGATAAACTGCTTATATCTTAGACATATTTAAAATTCATATATTCTGTTTGACAACTGAGAGTTGCAATTAAAGCAAATGACAAGTTGAGGCTGATATATAAGCCTAATCAAATCAAAAAAAAAGGGGCAGAAAGAAAATAAAAGAAAGGATAAAGAAAGCAGAGAAGAAAAGGAAAAGAGGGAAGAGGAAGGGAAGGGAAAGAAAAAAGAAAAAAAAAAGAAAATATAAAACAAACATTAAAACTGGCTTTAATAAAGGCAAGTAAGCTAAAACAACTGCTATAATAAGTTCCGAGAGGTACAAGCAGTGAAATTGCTATTATTAAATATATACATACTTTTCTATATAAGTAGAGTAAAGAACAAGAAAGAAGAAAGAGAAGGGAAGCAAAATATAGCTTGACAGCTTTTTTTTTTTTTTTTAAGAACAAAATGGCAACTAGAAAAACTGCTATGGAAAAAAAGAAAGAAAATAAGGAAAATAAGTCAGTTCATCCAGTAGAAAAAAGGATGTCCGGTTTCTTTTCGACCCCATCAAAAGACATACAAGAACGTAAAAGTGATAACGAAACAAATCCAGTAAATATTCTTAATACCAATATGGATCCTTCAATGATGCAAGAATTATCATCAGTTCCTGAAACAATGAAAGAAATTCTACAGGATCAGCTTAAATCACTACTAGAGGCTCAATTCAATATGCTAAAACAAGATATGCTTAAGAGTCTTGAAGATATAAAACAAGATACTAACAGAATTGCTATATCAGTGCAAGCTATGGAAAAAAAATTGTCTTGTTCGACAATCAATTAGGCACAGTTAATGAAACAGTGCAATCATTAACAAATAAAACTTCAATCTTGGAACATAAAATAGCCGCCCTAGAAGACAGATCAAGACAATTTAATCTAAGACTTAGAGGAATACCTGAAGATATAACAACAGAGAAATTAAAAGATTATTTATGTTGTCTATTTAAAGAAGTCTCTCCTGAGATAACTGATTATCAAATAGAAAAATTTCATCGAATACGAAAACCTAACGTAATTGCAGCACATTTCCCAAGAGATGTTATAGTGAGCTTCCGTTCATTTTCAGCTAAAAACAACTTGATTAAGGCCAGACATACTAACCCCTTAGAAAATCCTGTCTATAAAGATATATACTTTCTGCAAGATCTATCTTATTTTTCTAGAACATGGAGGAAGTCTTTCTCAACTCTTACGGACTTTCTGAGGAAAAAAGACATTAGATTTCAGTGGAATACTCCGGCTTCCTTGAAATTCATTTGGAGACAAGAAAGACTTTCCTTCACTGACCCGGAAGAAGCTAAAAGTTGGTTAGCAAGAATTCAAATATGAAAACAACTAGACTGCGGAAGTAGAACGAAAAAGGAAGGAAGAAAAGAGAGAGAGATTTTTTTTTTTTTTCTTGTGATATATGTAATCTTTCAATGTCAATTCTAAGAAGGAAGAGAATCTATTATTATAACGTTACATAAGAAAAGTAGTTTTTATATGCATATAGTTGAAGCTTACGCTATTTGTAATGCATAACAATAGCATCTTCAATATTCTTTATGCATACTGCTGCAGTTTAGGATATTTGTAATGTATAAAAGCACATGAAAACAATGTGAAGTTGTTGAAGTAAAAGGAGACACAATAGTCTTTATAAATATCTGTTCACATTTTAGTTAAGACGGCCGTAGGGAGGGAGAAAGAGAAAAGAAATGAAAAAGAGGACTACCCATTAGGCTGTTAATATATGTGTTTCTTTCTGGCTGGAGATTTTTTTTTTTTTTGTAAAAGAGGACAAAATTTGTTGAAATTATCTGCACATATATTAGCAAGAAAAGGGGAATGGGAAGAGAAATAGAAAGAAGATAGAATGGAAAGATAGATTCACTAAGGAGTTTATTTTTAGAAATAAAGGTTGTTATTTGCAATATACGACACATGTAATTATAATTAACACTAATAAGAAATAATGAGTTGGTTCAATAAGATTAAATTTGTTAAAAATTAAATCTGTATATAGGTACACAAGATTGAATTAGAAAAACCGTATGGATTGACTCACTTATCACTGCATATAAAGGGCACAGAAAGGAGAAATAGGGAAAAAGAAAGGTCACATGGAAATAATGTAATGGAACACGATGATAAATGGATCATTATAAATATTTTTCACTTAATTGACACTTATTTTATAATGGCTATATTTAACTGAGTGATTAGGGTTTTTTTTTTCTCCCTTTTGTTGTAAAATAGACTGAAGGGTTTTATTATAGAACATCGCCCAAATCCCAAATCCGGACAATCCTACTTAGTGGCTATTTAATAGACATAGGACTAGACAGACTCTCCTGTTGGTGAGTCAATAGTCTATGTGCTTAAGGAGGATGATATCCTCCTATAGTTTTAGATATATGTTTTTTTGTTTTTTGTGTGTTTGTATAGCAATAGAGGATCAAAGGGAAGTTTACTATCTCGAGATGAAAGGAAAGAGATTTGAGAAACTCTAATGATAAGAATGTTAACTCTTAATGTCCAAGGTATGAATACAATAACAAAAAGGTCTTTAGTATATAAATATTTGGTCACTGAACATATTGATCTGGGATTTCTGCAAGAAACCCATTGGAGACAGTCAGATAAACAAACGTGGGGTGGAAAAAAATTCCCGCTCATTATACAAGCCTCAAATAGAGATAAAAAAAAATGTGGTGTAGCCATAATATTCAGTGAAAAAATAGAGGTAGAAATAATTCAACAAATACAAGATGTAGAAGGTAGATACTTGATAATAATATGTAAAATCAATTCTAAGATATTTACACTCTGTAATGTCTATCTCCCAAACTATTCACCAGCTTCTCACTTAAGATCTATCTTAGAAAAAATAGAAGAAGTAAAAGTGGGAAACTTAATATTGGCTGGAGATTTTAATGCAGTTATCGACCCACAATTAGATAAAAAAAACTATGAAAGGAGTTAAAATAAATAAGATGGTAATTAAACAAGCTAAATCCTTAAAAAACATAAAGGATGAATTTAATTTGTTCGACATTTGGAGGATTCACAATCCAAATCTAAGAGATTATACACACTTCTCTAAAGTCCATTTTTCTTATTCAAGGTTAGATATGATTTGGATTGATCCTAATCTAATCGATAAAATTCAAAAAGTAAATATAAACGAAGCAGTTTGGACAGATCATAACGGTGTAGTATGTGTAATAGAAGTAGGAAAAAACACAAAAAAGCCATATAGTTGGCGTCTAAATGACAGATTGCTTAGTTTTGAAACAAATAAAAAATTCATGGAAGTAAACATAGGTAATTATTTTAAAGAAAATAACACAGAGGATATTGATCCATCCACTTTGTGGTGCGCCTTTAAAGCGGTAATAAGAGGTTATTTCATTAAACTCCAAAGCCAAACCGATAGGGGTACTAGTCTATCTCACCTCTACGGTCAGTTAGGGAAGTTGACTCAAAACAATAAACATAATCCAACAGTTGAAAATTCCGAAGAAATATCGGCAATAAAGGACAAAATTAACCAAAAATTAATGGAAAGAACAGTTAAAAGCTTAGATAGATTAAAATTAAAATATTATTCTAAGGGTAATAGAGCCGACAAACTGCTATCACAAAAATTAAGAAAACAAAAGGGTATAAATAAAGTAGAAAAACTTATTAACAACGGAACAACTGTAGTAACTCCAAAATTAATAGGACAACAATTCAATGATTTTTATAGTAAGTTATACAACATTCCTCAAACTACGACAGATGAAGATATAAAAAAATATCTAGAAAAAATAAACAAGTTCAAATTAACAGAATCACAAAGTGAAGCAATAAATAAAGATATAACTATAGATGAAATAATGAAAGCTATAAATAATTTGGAGGAGTATAAAACCCCAGGTCCAGATGGATTTAGTAATTTATTTTATAAAATATTCAAAGAATCAATTTGCCCTTATATGACTAGTGCCTTTAACAGTGCGGCTAAAAGAGGATCTCTTCCAACAGAGATGTTAAAAGCTAATATTCTACCAATTTTAAAACAAAACAAAAACCCTACTGATGTTAAAAATTACCGTCCAATATCCTTGATAGATGTTGACACTAAACTATATGCTTCAGTGTTGGCCGCTAGACTTAAAAAACTTTTACCACTGATCATACATCAAGATCAAGTAGGTTATGTTCCCGGCAGAAACTCTTATACATGTATTAGGAAAATTGTCAACATCTTAGATGACGCTAATAGAAAAAGAGTTCCAGTTTTGGCTCTGTCGATTGATGCTGAAAAAGCATTCGACAGAGTCAACTGGATTTATTTGGAGGCAATATTGTCACACTATGGTTTTGACGGTTGGATTAAGAAAGCCATCATGGCCCTTTATGCAAATCCATCAGCACGTACTAAAGGACCAAACATCATAGCCCCATGGTTCCAACTGAAAAATGGTACACGACAGGGATGTCCACTCTCACCGTTATTATACTTGCTTTCTATTGAACCATTAGCCGAGAATATTAGAAACAATAAAAAAATCTATGGCCACAAAACATTAGATGTAGAACAGAAATTAAGTTTATATGCTGATGACATCCTAATTACCATAACAAAACCGGAAATTTCATTAGATTTTTTAATGTCAGAAATTGACAACTACAGTAAAATATCTAATTATAAATTAAATATAAATAAATCTATGATTCTGGACATTAATTTAGATGCACAAATGAAAAATAAGATTAAAGATAGATATAATTTTTTAGGGGTCGAAAATAATATGGATTATTTGGGAGTTAAACTGACTAGAGATGTAGATAAAATGATGGAAACTAATTTTTTGGATTTATTGCAAAATCTTAACAAATGGCTGAAAAACCGAAGAAATTTAGAAATTTCTTTCTGGGGAAGGATTAATGTAGTGAATTCATACGTCATTCCAAAATGGAACTACTTGTTCCAAATGTTGCCATTAAGTATTTCTGACCAGTGGTTGCAATTAATACAGATAAGTTTAACTCAGTATATATGGAAAGGCAAAAAACCAAGACTGAGTCAGTCAACACTAACACAAAAACTGAATAAAGGAGGACTGGCTTATCCCCTAATATTAAATAATTATAGGGCAGCGATAATTTTACATATATACAGGATGCAAGTAGAAGAAAACAAAAACGAAAGTTGGTATAAAACAGAACTTACTGCAGGAGGAACCCCCAGCTTGGATTGTTTAATCTGGAATACTAACAAACTTTTTCAAAAAAAAGATTATCCTAGTATAACATTAACACACTTAATGAATAGTTGGCTTAAAATTAAAAAAATCCTAAAAATAGAAAACAAAATTCCAACTTATCTAGGTTTAGATTTTGTAGAACATCAAGTCGCAGATATAAATTTAAAAAACTGGAATCAAGCAGGAATTTTGCGACTGTCTCAACTACTTGTAAAAGATAAAATTAAAACCTTTGCTCAATTAACACAGGAATACAACTTACCATCAAAAGAGTTGTTCAATTATCTAAGACTTAAAAGTTTCTTGATAACACATTTAATTGTATCAAACATTAATTTGAATAATGGGTTAAATATACTCTTTAATACAGATAAGATAAATAAACCACTTTCAAAAGCTTTGGTATTAAGCAAAATGTGTAATAAATCAAAAACTCCAACAGCCATAACCGCTTGGAAAGAAGAATTAAATATGGATATAAATATTAGGCATTGGGGTTTCTCATTGACAGAAGCTTCGAAGTATACACACTCGTTAAATCTATTAGAAACTCATTTTAAAGTTCTAAATAGATGGTACCTAGTACCAGACAAACTGAACAAAATGTATTCTTCAGCAAACCATCTATGTTGGAGATGTGGTACAAATACAGGTACTTTTAAGCATATTTGGTGGGAGTGTAGTAAACTGAACAATTTGTGGTTTAACATACAAAAGTTTGTATCCATAGACTTGAACCTTGAGCTGAGGCTCTCTCCGGAGACTGTTTTGCTTCATCTAAACTGGCCGGTAATGACAAAAGATTTGAAAATTATTCTTATCCATCTTTTCTTAGCAACAAAAATTGTGATTGCAAGAAGATGGAAAGACGATAGTGAAGTTCCTTGGGATCAAGTCAAAGCCCAGCTTAAGTTCCAAGTAAAAATGGAAGTGTTATTGAGCAAACAAAAATTAAGTAGGAAAACAACAATGTGGTTGAAATGTTGGGAGAAGATTGATAAATAGAGGGGCCTTTATTTATATATATAAATTCAAGGTGAATAATGAGGTTGACTGTTAATGCTTTGGACAATATAATACAATATATATTATGAGATAAATATATATACTTTCTCGATGAGTTTCTTCCCTTCTCTCTTGCTGCACTGTCTTGTCTTGTTTATGTAGATGTGTAAGTCTAAAGTATTGTTCGTTTTTAGTTAATTGAAATGTATAAAGAAACATCTTATGGATGAACATCTTATATAGGAATTGTTTCTCTATCATTTGTTTGTAATTGTTGTATTGTATTGAATGGTGGAAAAAAAAAAAAAAGGGGGGGAAACCCTTAAAATAAAGATTATAAATGGAAGTCAGTGGAAAATTGCGTATTAGTACACAATGTAAGCATTTGCCTGCAGATCTAATTTTTATCCGTTTTCCCACACTCTGGCGGCCATTCAAGCTAGTGAATTCTTGCATATGATATGATTTTATATTCTAATATCATCTGCCGTAATGGCCTTTCACAACTAAGGAAGTAGAGATGGATCTTGGAGTCTCTTTTACTACTATCACAGGATCAGATATCCATGATAGCTCAGGCCCTCTCACTAGTGCCAGAATCCACTGTTCTGTGAGCACTCATTCAACAAAAGTGAACTACCTCGACAGGCCTCACATCTTAGAGAATGGGTGAAATGCCCTGTTTAATCCATTGGAGCCATATATTGGATAAATATACAGGCACACATCTCAGTCTGTACTTTTCTTGCTAACATGCTTAAATTGGCTCAGTCACCTTCTGGGGCCTTCACATATTTTGCAAAAACGACAATGGTGACATTGCTGTTTGGCGTGCAGTGGGCCGGGGATATGACATATACTTGCCTGATGCTGAACCTCGTGGGTGCCCCCATATTCTTTTTTCAGTTGCTAGCACTTAATCCACCAGGAGCCCATATCAGTGCTTTACTCTTGTGCTTGTGTGATAGTACAACATTCATGGCTACATAAGGTCCCATAAGATTGTGGGAGACTCCACAGAAGCATGTGATTAGTGAGACAATGCCATTTTCACACAGCCATCACTATTGATGGGAGGGGAAATTGACAAACCTTGGCAGTGCAGCTACTCTGTCTTATGTAATTTACTCCCACTTAATAAAACCGCATATTTTAGAACAAAATAATAAAAAATGTTTCCATTCCAATAGCATTATTTTGGCCTAAAATTTGCAGCCGTTCACAGGTTAGTAAATAGCCTTGTATTAAGTCTTGCACTAAACTAGGCTGTTTTAAGTTATTGTACTGCTCTAATTAAACTATTACATTTAAATGCCTTAATACACATGACCTAATAGGATAGCATCATGCTCTAGTAATTTTTCATATTGATTACTGTAATTCACCCCTGTCCTCCTCTCCTGTAATTCTCTCTCTGGTGTTCCCAGAAACCATACTGCCTCACTACAGCTGCCAGGCTGATCTTTCACCCCTATCGTTCCTCCAAAACTTTGCCCCTCAATCCTTACACTGGCTTCCAGTATCCTATAAGTGTCAATTCAAAACATGAAACCTTACCTTTTTTGTGCAGTGTGCGCGGCAACTTTTCTAGTTTCTAGTGACATTGTTTGCTATTACTTTGTTTTGTTGGTAATATAGAACTCCATAGAGAGGAATGGAAAATATTAAAGTCCTAAGGTTGGGGAATAAATACAACTGGGAATTCTGTATTGGTGCAAGTGATCTAGGATTTGATAACTCAAAATATTTATTGGTAGGATAAGTTAAAATCGATTAGTGGGAATCCATCACTAGATTATACCTACTTCGATACAATGTTTGCAAGGCCATTACATTTCCATTTGTAATCCAGCATTCCCTTTTTAAATTATATTTTTTAGATTTTTTTTCCCTGACAGTGATACACATTGCTTACTATCTTTTTAGCATATCCATTTGGCGTCCAAGCATTTTAAATATTTTTATTACATGGATGATAGACATTTTGGATATTAAACTTGAATAGTTTGATCCTCGTGGGCTTTAATTACAACATTGAACTGACCACCTTCTTCTTCGATACATGAATAAAACATAACTAGCTAGTTCACCAACTTTTAGTTCATATTTACATGTGGATCATCACCCATTTTTTTCGAACTTCCTCTACTTATCTTTTTTGTTTTTATATATTTGAGAATTTCCTAATATTTTTTTATATTTTTAGTCCAACAATATTTTTATTCAGATTCTTGTTGAAAGCAAGGTTATTCATTTTTTGGATAGAAAGAAGAATCCTTTAAAATGCGAGATTGCTGGTTGCGTGGTTGTTTTGCTTGTTTGTTTTTTGTCACTATCAGACAAACTTTTTCTAACCTTTTACATCCATTCATCAGTGTTTCTTTGAAAGGAACATTTTTGTCACCAATATAACTTAAGTGTATTTTATATGTGCTGGCCTTAAATTTATGCTATGGTTTTCTATCTGTTCAAATTTCTATAGTTGTCCCTTTTTCACAAATAATTTTTCTGATGGAAAGCTATTCAGTGTAGTTGAGCAAATCAAAGACCAATATGAGCTGAACTGCTGACTTGACTGCTGTCTTATTAGTATATAATTTCTAACCAATGGTGGCGGGGGGGATGGAGGTGGAGAGGTAAGGGGATAGATAATAGGAAGACAGTGATTGGCTATAGAGTGGATTGATGTCACCACCTTACTCACACTGATTTCTTATTGGTTAAGTTGAGTGCATACTTTATCTCATACGCCAGTTGCTTTGTGGAAACGGTGAGTGTTATTAAGGAGCAGAGTTGCACTTCAGAAAGCTTGAAAAGCTTTCAACCAGGGTCGGGCCACCTTCAGGTGAACTTGGCATTCTCCTAGGGTGCCAGCCTGCTGGGGGCGCCCCCCGGGATATTTCCTGGTGGACTCCCCCTGTCTGGGGCTGCAGCGCCAACCCCAGTACCAGGCCGAACCGCAATGTGCCCGAGGGTGGGAGAATCAAGAAGAGTGCTGTCACAGGGTGTGTGTGTGTGTCTGTCAATGAGTTAGTGTATGTATGTCAGTGAGTGTCTGTCTGTGTGTGTGTGTGTGTATGTCAGTGAGTGTCTGTGTGTGCGTGTGTGTCAGTGAGTGTATGTATGTCAGTGAGTGTCTCTGTGTGTGTCTGTCTGTCAGTGAGTGAGTGTATGTGTGTCAGTGAGTGCCTGTGTGTGTCTGTCAGTGAGTGAGTGTATGCATGTATGTCAGTGAGTGTCTGTGTGTGTGTCAGTGAGTGAGTGATTGAGTAAGAGGTAACCAGCTTCCTATCCACTCGAATCACCCAGACCATCCCCCCGAACATCAGACAATCATTCGACAGACTGGAGGAATTTACCTCAGTGGTCAAACGACTCCCCCCTTGTAGGTAAAAGTGAAATTCTCCTCCTTAACCTATCCCGAGGCACCATATCCACGCTCCACAAAACGTACCCCTTCCAGTGGCCTCCAGAATCAGTTAAATACCTAGGAGTCCATCTAACCACATGCCTAGACCGCACTTTTGATATCAACTCCCCCCCCCTCCTGGCCACAATAGCAGCCGACCTCAAGGCTCGGAACAAACCACAATTTGGATGGCTCTGCAGAGTCCATATTCTGAAAATGAATGTACTTCCCAAACTCCTCTATCTCCTGCAAACCCTCCCCATCAAAATCCCTTCATCCTTCTTCACACACACCAAAAGAATATTCAATACATTCATATGGGCAGGAAAATCTCCCAGACTCCAATATGACTGTCTAACTAAGAGTAAACAGAAGGGAGGTCTTGGACTCCCCGACCTAGTGGCCTACCATAAAGCCATTAGCCTCACGAGAATCTACAACTGGGCGAATCCCAGTAACAACACCCAATGGGTACAGATCGAAGCCAACTTCTTTAGAACCCCACTCCACAACGTTCCTTGGCTAGGACAGGGGACGTATCTAATGACACGCAATGCTACATCACACCCAACGATAACACACACCCTACAGACCTGGCATAAACTCAGGAAAGAAAAACATATAGCACCATCACCACTATATCCAATAACGGAGAACCCCTCCTTTCTTCCTGGTTCAAACCCAACAGCCTTCCAAAGCTTCCCTAAACAGACCCAAACACTTTCCTTAAGCGACATTCTCAACGACAAGGGAATTGCCCCCCTAGAGGACCTGATTCCTAACACTGAACCTTCGGGTATGGCCAGACTTAGACACTCACAGATTAAACACTTCATACAATCAGACCACACACTCCTCCAAGGTCATAGAAACCTCACAGCATTCGAAACACAATGTACTCACCACACACTACATAGGGGTATAATCTCATCGTTCTATAAAATGATCCGCCAACAACATGAGGAGACCCTACCAAACTACACAACACAGTGGGACAAGGAGCTAAACACACAGACTCTAACAAAAGATTGCCAAAAAAATTTCAAAAACATCTTCCACACATCTAGGAGCAATAGCACCCACGATGGCAACTATAAAAGGCTAGCTAGGTGGTACTATACCCCCACCCGCATCAATAGGTTCTTCCCTAACTCGCCCAACACATGCTGGAAGTGCAAACAAGTAGCAGGAACCACGAGCCACATTTGGTGGCTATGTCCGGTGATCCAAGATTACTGGGGAAAGATCACCAACCTTATAGGTAATATAACGGGCATCAACCTTCCCAAGAAACCCGAAACCACACTGTTCCTACTCTATCACCAACCTCTAGCCAAACACCAGCGTATCCTCCTCAACCACCTCCTAACAGCAGCGAACGCTCTCATTTCTACAATGTGGAAACAATCCACAGCCCCATCCATTAGAGCCTGGATAGCCAGAGTAGATTCCATTAGAACAATGGAAGAACTATCCCACTCTTTTACTCTTAAATATGACGAATACCGCTTTACCTGGTCTCCTTGGCTCCAATTCCTCCAGGGGAATCATGGATAGTAGCCGGATACCGACTCCAGAACCCAGTGCAGAAACCCTCCCAAATACACACAACACCAATCTTCCACCATGTTGGGCCTGATAACCTTATAAAACTAATGTATGTAAAAAGCTAGCGTACCAAATACTGTTTGCATTTTCGCATTAAGGTTATACTACTGATGCAATGTGTTACTATCTTCAAAATGCACTATTTTGTTGTATTGCACTTTATCACTCAATAAAACAAAAAAAAAAAAAAAAGAGACTGGTAGTGAAGATGTTAATTAATGAATAATATTGAGCCCTGCACACCATGCCTTGAGCATTAGATTACAATTTTGATTTAAGAAAAATAAACCTTGAGGGGGCGGAGCCTAACAGCAGAGGCAAGCGGACGCAAAACTCAGGAGCTCCGAGAAAAAACGGAGAAAATAAACTTATCAACGGTAGATACCACCCCAAATAACCACTGACCGAAAGCAGGGACCCCTTAAGCCCTAATGGGAAGCAAGCACAAGAAACAGACACCAGACAAAACAGCCCCAGGACTCACAATAGGGGAAATGTGGCGGCAGGCATGTGGCCCGAGCGGATCCAATATGGCGGCGCTCCACGGAGGCTGCTCAGATTTCTCAGACGACTGCTCAGGGGGAGCCGAAGATGAATGCCTCCTAGACCCAGACCCAAAGCCGAGGGCAAAACCCAGCAAACCAAGGAAGGATCCAGACACCGACCTGGTAACCACCGGGGTGTTAAAGACCCTGCTAGCGGACCTACAAAAAAACATCCTCGCTGATGTCACCGCACTAAGGGGAGAGCTGCAAGGCCTGACAGGCCGCATTACAGTACTAGAGAACTCCTCCCAAGAACAGCAGCGCACTATTGCCTCACTGCAGAAAGACATGCAGGACCTGCGCAACCAAAATATGCTGTATGAACGGAGCTTCGCAACCCAGGAAGACACAAGACGGAGACTCAATATAAAGGTCAGGGGGATTCCAGAAGGGTTGCAGGAGGCTGACTTACCGCACACGATCAAGCGCCTGCTAACCACCATACTGCCCCCAGACCATGCCAAAGCCATCACACCCACAGATCTCTTCCGGATTCCAAAACCCGCTGGGGCCCCAGACATGGCCACAAGGGACACCATACTTACCTTTAAAAATGGGTCAGACAAATCGATAGTCCTCAGCGATGTCCGGGGTAAAGCCCCCATACAGTTTGAGAACGCAAAATTAACCTTCTACGCCGACCTCTCCAGTGGAACTCTGGCGTGGCGCAGGTCACTTCAGCCTCTCACCTTCACACTCTAGCGCAACAACATACCGTATCACTGGCGGTCCTCACGCACGCTCCTGTTACAACATGGCGAAACAACACACCAAATCTACAGCACACAATACACAGCGGCACTTCTACAAACCCTGGGCCTGTCACAGGATTCACTCTCCCAAGCGGGACCCCGTGCCCCCACCTCCCCGAGCCACAGCTGGGATCCAGCAAACAGTGCCCCATTCAGACCGCGGAGCACCACACCGGTCACCTACGCCTCGGTTACCACATAAATGGAGCCGAAGGGCACATCCTCCAAGCTCAGCAACACTACAACCTGCCTACATTGAACATTCCCGAGAAATAGAGTACCACGCCGGGGCGTCACCAATACCCCGCAAGGCATCGGCTGATGATATCAATAACCAGGACCCTGAGGACTCTTCATCTCTCATCTCCTTTTTATCATTATGTATGCAAGCCTTTGGAGCAGGACTCTTGCCTGGAGGACCCCAGGGGACCTTGTTGCTCTAATTGACATGCTTAGATTTTTTTCACCTGCAGTATTACGCACATAGCCACTGTTTGTTCACTAATCAATTAATCTACTTCTCCAGCCTTTAATACTTATAAGGCACACAACTGTCTTTTTTCCCTTTTTTTTTTTCTTCTTCTTCTTCTCTCTCTTGCATTTGGAAAAAAACGTCAGCAGGAGCTTAGAAAGATCCCAGATATTCTAGCACCTATCCAACAGTAAAGCACAGCAGCTTTAGTCACACTTTAACCTGCGTTGTAATTGCCTTCTAACTGTCACACACAGCACTCAGAATGGTTAAGTACCGTTAATGTGTTAGTAGCCTGTGTTTCTAATGCCTCCTAGCCTAAACAGTCACAACACAAGGTATCTGTGCATTGCTTTGTAGCCGGCTATTGCTACACTACAAAACGTGCTAACTCAGTCTACCTATACTAGCATAGCTGATCTAGCGGTGTTAGGCACCGAGCATCCTTATTTTATTTTATCTAATCTCACTCTGACGAAATAACTGTTTAGTTAAACTCGAAAAATATAAAAATTGTGAGAAGTATCATGCCACTGTTTAATGCTGGTGAATCCTGAAATGCGCTGTTGTGGCGTCTGTTGATAACCTGTCACCTCGAGCACACCAAGATGCTCGTTGCAGAATACTGAATGATCTGCAGGCAATAACTGCAACCCTGCTTATGTACTGGATACTCATCTTGGCTACTCATTCCTATGCTGTCAGTCAGAGTATTTAAAGCTTAGCCTGTTGTCTCATTGTTGTTTAGTGACACATGTTTATCATGTTCTCTTTTCATTATATACTAAAATATTGTGACTAGCAAGTTTCAACACAATAATTAAAATGTACAGTTTCCAAATATTTTAGCATAGCTAGCCTAGCACTGTTAAGCGATGACCTTTCCACTTTAATCTAATGACTTCACTGCTTTGCCAAGCTGATGATTGTTATAATTATATAAAACTGTGCGATTCCTCATGCCACTGTTCAACCTAAGTATATTCTCTGACACGCTGTTGTGGCGTATGTCATTGCTATGTATAACTTGCACAACAAAAATAAAGAATTCAAAAAAAAAAAGAAAAATAAACCTTGTTTTTAGAAGTAACAAAACACAACAATAGAGCAGAGACAACTGGTATGAATATACTATTCTTTAATGAATGTTGAGCCAATACAGAATTCAAACAATATAAGGACAATATTTTTTGATGTCTCTATAAGTGTTTCTTGGTAACGTGTCTTCTGTTTAGATATTCTGAAAGAGAAATAATGCATTGTTAGTTACCAAGGAAAAAGTCAAATGTTCTTAATATGTTCTTGACATTCATTAAAAAGCCCAAGTGCATGACTGCCAACAATGACTTTCCATTTGATGTTAAAAACAGCTCACAATATGTTTTGCTAGTGTTGGGTGTTAAAGTTTCAAAATAACTATCTTGTTACCCAGGTCTACAGTGCAGGAACCTATGATTTGAAGAGGAAACTGCATCATTGTTTTCCTCTTGCTTTTCTAAACAGCCACATTGCCTGCAGGTAATAGACTTTGCTCTAACCTTTTCTGCCTCGTATCGTGCCTTTTTTGTTCCCATTTGACTTACCATGCTTTTCTTGCCCATGAACCAGTATATAGAAACATAGAAACATAGAATGTGACGGCAGATAAGAACCATTCGGCCCATCTAGTCTGCCCATTATTTCAAAATACTTTTAATTAGTCTCTGTGACGGAACGCTGGGACTCCGACTGAGTACCTCCGCCAATCGATGCTCCTAGCGCTTGCCGAGGACTCCAAGCACTCCAACCGACACCATCAGCACTGCAGACCCCACTTCCAGCGATGCAACTGCGCTGGGGTCTCTGCTGTCTCCACCCACCCTGGACCCAAGGCCAGGATCCAGCTTCCAGTGGGTGAACCTCTCTTTCCCCAGAGAGCAGGAACAAGCTCTTAGCAGAACTTAGTGATCATACCCTGGGGAGTATAGTGATTATAGCAATCCCCAGAGTGTATTTCTCCAATCCCCCAAACATGAGCCAAGGCTTAATGCTGGAACAAGACTGATTTACTGGCACACAGAACTCACAATTTATGCAACACAAAACTCCTCCTCTGGGCCAGGCTAGATAATTGAGTTTCTACAATACACAAAGCTCAATTATCTGCTGGCCAGAAATAATACAGTTTCATAAAACACACAGGGACCCAAAACATGCAATAACCCCATAAAGTTAAAATGGCCACCATCCATTGTTCTCACCATGTGCTTCTGATACAGGAAATGGTGGCCACCCAGTAACTCCACAGTATGTCCCCAGATGGTTCTTAAAGGGCCAGCAGCAGCACAACACAAATCCATTATGCCCAAATCATGTCTTTAAAGGGCAATACATCCCAGGGGCCATAGTCACAGGGCAAGAGGCGGGCAAGCAGTCCTCTCCAGGCACAAGTGGCAAAGGGCACTTCGTCATACATCTTCCCTTTGGGGGTAAGACTAAACAGGTACCTGACCTTCTGCCGGTCAGTACCTAGATTAGTCGGGCAGCCCACCCACAAAGAAAAATACGCAGAGTAACCCCCCCACAATAAATGGTACTGGTCTGTAGGTTCAAGTTTGTAGTGGGACAGCGCAGCACTCTCGGTCTCCCTGGTGCAGCTAGGCAAACTGCTGGTGTTGCTGGGGGGGCAGAGGCCAGCGGCGCTCTGCCCTGCTGCCAGCTCTTCCACTGGGGTAACCCGTGGTAAGTCAGGCTCTGATACAGGGGAAATGGGGGGGCAGAGGCTAACAGAGCTCTGCCCAGATGCCAGCTCTTCTGCTCGGGTAACCCGTGGTAAGTCAGGCTCTGATACAGGGGAAAAGGGGGGGCAGAGGCTAACAGAGCTCTTCCCAGATGCCAGCTCTTCTGCTGGGAGGGGGTCAGTGGGTATCGCAGGCTCATCCACTGCCCCCAGGACCCGGTTGGGATGTAGCTGGGGAGGGGAAGTTTCGCTTACCTCCTCCTCCTGGCATCCCTGCGGGGTTGGTTGGGGATCTGGTCCGCCCGTCCAGCCTCCCTGTAGGACTGGCACAGAGACCGTGGTCCCATCTGCGCCAGTGTGGTTAGGTTTGTCTTCCCCCTCTCCCGGTATCTATGGCTGCTGTTGGAGGGGGAGGCTGCTTGACCCCACTCTCCAGGACGCTGGTTGCTGTAAGGTGGAGGGATCGACCATCACCTCCTCCTGGAACTCAGGCTGCCGCTGGGGAGAGAGACCAGTTGTCTCCTCTCCCTGTATATTATACTGCCGCTGGGGACCTGGGCTGACTGCCCAGCATCCCTGTAGGGCTGGCAGAGAGACTTTGGTCCCATCTCCGTTTGCCATCTCTGTGTGTCCCCAGGACAAGTCTATGAGGTCGCCCACCTCCGGCTGCTGTTGGAGAGGGAGGCCGGTTGCCTCCCCTCCCCAGGACGCTGGTTGCTGTAAGGTGGAGGGATCGACCATCACCTCCTCCTGGAACTCAGGCCGCCGCTGGGGAGAGAGACCGGTTGTCTCCTCTCCCTGTGAGATACAACTGCCGCTGGGGATCTGGGCCGGGTACCCAGCATCCCTGTGGGGCAGGTGGAGAGACCTCGGTTCCATCTCCACCTGCCATCTGTGGGTCTTCCCAGGACCGTTCCATAAGGTTGCTCACCTCTGGGGCTGGTTGGACAGAAGAGGGTAGGGTGTCCAGGTAATCCTCTGGGCTGAGGGACGGTGATTGGGCTAAGTTGAACAGGCGTCGGTAGCTCTGCTCCAGCCCCCACTCCATTGCGACCAGATGACTCAGGTCTGGCCCCAGGTCGTCCGCTCGGGGAAGATCCAGCAGGGTTTCCCTGATGTTGTGGATGTCCCAGAACCGAAACTCTGTGGGGCATCCAAAGTCATCGCCCTCCTCATAGGCCTCCCACAGTAAGCCCGGGCCATTATAATCCTCTCCCTCGGGCAGATAGTGGTTAGTCATCGAGGGGTTGCGCTGGGTGGCGTACCACTTTAATGCCCGGTAAGCTGCATCTAGCCACAACTCCTTTCAAATTAAATCCCAGAGTTCCAACAACCATTCATCCAAGGGTTGCTCCCCTAGGAAAGGGGAGTGCAGGGCCTCGAGTACCTGGAACCGCTGCTCGTCACTGGGAAGGCTCTCTCCCCGCCGCCGTTGTACCTTTTCCAGGGCATCGTGCCACATCTCCGTACGAGTGACATCTCTCCAGTCCAGTATGCACTCCTCTGATACAGGCCCGTCCTGTTGGGCCAAGTGCTGCTGCAACCTCCAGCGAAACTCCTCTTCCATGTTGCTGTGGATAGGGACACTGCCCGTAGCTAGCTCTATCCCTTGAGTTCCTCTGAAGCCAGGGTCGCTGCACAAGTGCTAGCGTTTCCCTCAATTATAAATCCGTAACTCCACACGTTACCGGTGTCTCCGAGCTGCTGGTCCTCGCACTAGGACGCCATCCCGCCGCTGCCACCAAATGTGACGGAACGCTGGCACTCCGACTGAGTACCTCCGCCAATCGATGCTCCTAGTGCTCGCCGAGGACTCCAAGCACTCCAACCGACACCATCAGCACTGCAGACCCCACTTCCAGCGATGCAACTGCGCCGGGGTCTCTGCTGTCTCCACCCACCCTGGACCCAAGGCCAGGATCCAGCTTCCAGTGGGTGAACCTCTCTTTCCCCAGAGAGCAGGAACAGGAACAAGCTCTTAGCAGAACTTAGTGATCATACCCTGGGGAGTATAGTGATTATAGCAATCCCCAGAGTGTATTTCTCCAATCCCCCAAACATGAGCCAAGGCTTAATGCTGGAACAAGACTGATTTACTGGCACACAGAACTCACAATTTATGCAACACAAAACTCCTCCTCTGGGCCAGGCTAGATAATTGAGTTTCTACAATACACAAAGCTCAATTATCTGCTGGCCAGAAATAATACAGTTTCATAAAACACACAGGGACCCCAAAACATGCAATAACCCCATAAAAAGTATATCCTTGGAACCGGGGGATCTGGGTGAACCACATATCCAAAATTCACCCAGATCCGTTCAGTACTTTGGAAAATACAGTTTAATGCAGATTCTGCAGAACATATACAGGCTAAATGAAAAACAATCACTGTATAATGTGTACCCTGCTGTATAGTCCAAAACCACTGCACGATGTCTCTGTGCACCAAATACTGGCGAGATGGCACCGTGTTGAAAAGTCCAAACAGTGTCTGTGAGTTAAAATGGCCACCATCCATTGTTCTCACCATGTGCTTCTGATACAGGAAATGGTGGCCACCCAGTAACTCCACAGTATGTTCCCAGATGGTTCTTAAAGGGCCAGCAGCAGCACAACACAAATCCATTATGCCCAAATCATATCTTTAAAGGGCAATACATCCCAGGGGCCATAGTCACAGGGCAAGAGGCGGGCAAGCAGTCCTCTCCAGGCACAAGTGGCGAAGGGCACTTCGTCACAGTCTCTGGCCCTATCTTAAGGCTAGGATAGCCTTATGCTTATCCCACGCATGGACTATATTAGAAACCAAATGGCTGAATGGTGAATAGTGAATATTTGTACAAATGTTGTTTGTGCAAGTAAAATGGAAATATAAAATACTTTTTAAATTTTCAAATGTTCATATTGGAGAATAACGAATATCTCCATAAATTTGATAAAATGACAAATGGATAAAGAAGCAAACATTACCATTTTAACGATGTATGTTCAATCTACAGCACATACATATAAAATGAATTCAATTCTTGTTCAAATTTAACTCACAGCATTGATCCAGGAGATATAAGCAGACACTCTGGTGGGTATGCTTACAATATTGGCATACATTTTGACCCAGTTACAAAAAATGTTAGAATATATTTATAATCTTTTATATAGACCCATATGTCTACAAAACTATGGTTAGCAATATTATCAAATACATAATTACAAAACATGGATAATCGTACATATCCTGTCTCTAGCTACCAACTCTTCTTTTATACATATTACCTCAACTTCATTCCTGTGTGCGACAAACATTCCTTCCAATGAACATTTGCCATGAGCTCCTGGAGGAGTGTGAAAGCTGGTCTCCTGCCCACCGACTACTGTCCAGGTCACACACCCCGTTTGGGAGTTACCCTGCTCAGCCACTCTTAGCAGCTTTCCCTAGACACTATTTGGACAACTTGGGCACTTATATCAGGGATTTTTGCGGATGTAAGACATATGAGGTTATTGCATGTTTTTATAATGTTTTGGGGTACTTTTATGTTTGGCTCTCTGTTTCTGGGAGATAATTAACTTACCAGTATTTAACTCAATTATCTCCCAGGCACAGAGACACCTGGGAGAGGCTTGTATTGTATTGTTTGGAGACACACTGTGGGGGTCTGTGCATAAATTGAAGAGTTTGGCTCATTAAAATCTGTTGCACTCCCAGAACTATGTGTTGTCTAGTTATTGGAAGGGGAAAGGGCTAATCACTGCTCAGCATCTTGTTCCAGCTCGTGGAGGATTAAGAGGGGAAGTCTTTGTAAGAACTATCTCTCCCAGGACTGTGTGTCGTGTCATCCAGACCTTGGGAGGAAATAGAGCTAGTCCCAACCCTTTTCCAGGATGGAGAGGCTCCATCCCAGCCGGGGTACAGGGAGCTCTGTTCCACTGTGTATCTGTTGTTGTGACTTCAAATCCTTCCTTAATGCTTTATTGAAGCAGATTAAATATTGGTTGTTTTTTTATTTGAAATTAAAAATTGTACCTTTGTTTCTGATGAGAAGTTACATTGTCAGTCCAAAATCTCTGAGCCGTTAATCAATGCAAAGCAATAATGTACTGCACTGTCTACTTATCAGTACCCTCTTGGTCTTGGACATAATTAAGTGACTGATGTTCTGAGAAAATGGAAAGCCTTAACTTGATGAAGAGTACACGCAAATGAGGAGAGGGAACAAGAGGCCTGCAGGCTCAACCTCCAGGTCTTTCACCGTTTTATACCATGTGGTCTTCATAATCGTTGAATGATTAGCAACACAGGTCTACTTGCCTTGAAAAAGTAGCTGGGCAAAAACAAATTCAAACGATGCATTCAAATTTTCAAACATTGTGTCACATCCTGTTCCTAGCTGCGCATCATTCTGGCAATGGCTTCTGGTATCCAGTTCTCTTTTTACAATTCTTGTTTAGTTTTTCTTGGTTTTTTTTGGTTTTCTATTCTATGTCTGGTTTTCTTTATGCTGGGTTTTTCTGGGTTCATTCCTGTATTCCGTCCCAGGAATTCCCAGTCTCCAGGGTTCCTTTAAATGTTTGTTTTATTTGCCACACCCGTTTGTTTTCCATCATTCCTTTTGTTTCAGTGTTCCTGCAGGCAGCTGCTCAAGTCTTCTGCCCTTTCTTGCAGGTAAGTTCTATGTGTGTTTTCTTTGGTTGTTTAGCTTGCATTAGGCAGAGTAGGACCTGCCAGATATGGGGTACATTGGCGTTGTTGGCAGGCTTATGCAATGTATGATCATATAATGTAACTAAATCCCCATGATTTTCATATATAGTACTTAGTTCTTTCTCCTCTTGTTTTGCCTATCATATCTTGTCTTGTTTTAGTTTGTCTTCCCAGTCCATGTACAGTCCTGTCCAGTCCTGCCCATGTTATGTCATTGTTTCCCTTATGTATTGTGTACATGTTCTGGGTTTAGCTTCCTATTCTTCTCTGGTTCTGGGTTCTATTAGCTTTGTCTTGTCTCCATGTTTGATGCCTTTCCTAGTCTTGCTTTGTTTCTGTACTGGATACATTCTTGCTGCAGTACCTCCCTATTCGGCTCTGGGAGGTCTGCTTAATTCCAAGCTCCTAGTTCCCGGGATCCGCATAAGCTGAATCAGGGTTCTGGTATGTGGCTGCACAAACGCTGGTGCTCAACACCAGGGGCGTGCGGTTACCCTGCACCAGACCCTGCTAATCCACCTCCACACTGTGACTCCTACTTTGAACACCAGGCATACTGGGTCCCGGTCCTCTAATCTTCTGGCATCCTCTACTTCTTCCACCCACTGTGTCATTGACTGTCTCCAATAGATTGGGATTGTGACCTGGTCAGCCAAACTCCGAGGTAGCACATCTTTGTTTCACAGTGTTGGAATGGGAATTGGTGCGCTAGAGTTTGGTGCTGCTCATGATCTGCGGTCAGGTCGAGGAGCTCTGATTTGGTATAATGGATGCAGAGACTGGAGATTGCGCCATATCCTTCTAATTCCTCCATAATGTGGTGGAGTGAGTCGGCCGGGTTTGTGATTACAAACAGCAGGTCATCCACGTAGGCAAGGACTTCACCACTTACATGCCTCGGATGGGCTTGTATCTCAGGAATGACTCCAGCGTCAGTGCGAGGAGGTGTGGGGACAAGGGGCATCCCTGGCATGTCCCATTTGTGATTTGGAATGGGTCTGACACCACTCCCTTTATTCTCAGTCTTGCCGATGGGTTGGTGTACAAGGCCATGATTCAGGACAGGAATTTCAGGTCCACGCCTAGGTCTACCCTGTCGAATGCTTTTTCAGCATCTGTTGACAGGAGTAGCACTGGGGCATTGCCCTGACGTGCCAGTGCAATCAGGTTCAGCGCTCTGATGGTGTTGTCCCGCACTTCTCTGCCCTGGATGAATCTTGTTTGATCCAACGTGATTATGGTCGGCAGCAGTAGGGAGATTCGGCTGGCCAGGATCTTGGAGAGGAGTTTGAGGTCTGTGATGAGCACTGAGATTGGTCGATAGCTTTGGCATTGGGTGGGATCTTTGCCTTCCTTAGGTAGTAGTGTGATATTGGCCACCGTGAACTGCGGGGATGGTTTGTTCTCATCAAGGATTGCGTTTAGTGCCACCAGTAGTTTCAGAAGTAGTTCCTTGCGTCTTATAGTACTGCAGAGGCAGGCCATTCAGGCCAGGCGATTTGCCTGTTTGCAACGTTTTGACTGTGTATGAGAGTTCTTCCAGGATGATCGGCATCTCCAGTGAGTCCAAGTCTCCTTGCTCTAAGCCTCTTATGTCTGCAGAGGTGAGGTATCTCTATATCTCCTCTCTTTTAGTTGTCGAGTCCCTTGGTTGATCCGCTGCTATGTTGTATAGTGATTGGTAGTAGTGCCGAAAGTAGTGCCGGAAGGCCTGTGCCGTCTGGGAGGTGGCGCATGCGTTGGGCTGCATCCTTGATTTTGGGGATATATAGTTGGTTCCTCTTTTGTCTGAGTAGAATTGCCAGTAGGCACCCGCATTTGTTGCTGTGTTCATGGGTAACGTGGCAAAAACGCTGATATGCGCGCTAAATGAATTCATTTAGCAGTGTCAAGAGATGACTTCTCTTCACGAGTAGGTCACTGTATACTTGTTTATCCAGCCCAAGTGCTTCTGTTCCAGTTCGGAAAGGTCCTTGCCTAGTGCGGACATCTCGCGGGTGGCCTCTAGTTTATTCGCAGGGCTTTGTGCTATGAAGTCGCCTCGGATTACCATCTTGTGTGCCTCCCAGCAGTTCAGATCATGTGTGTCTGGTGTCTCATTGGTCTCGAAGTAGTCCATGATCACCTGCCTCATGTCTGGAACCAGCAGCTAGTCTGTGAGGATGGATTAATTCAGTCTCCATGACCCCTGGCATGGCCGGAATTATGCCCGCATAAGACCTCCTTCCCTGCGTGTCCCTGGTGCTCCATCTATCCACCCTCCCCCCATCCCTCGGAATGTATCAGCTAGGGTTGCTCCTTCATTTGTTGTCGGTATGTCCTCCTTTCGGTTGTGACCTCCTGTCGCTCTGTTAGCACATTTATAACACTTAAGGTATCCCCCCCTCCCCCGAGTAACATAGAAACATAGAATGTGACGGCAGATAAGAACCATTCGGCCCATCTAGTCTGCCCAATTTTCTAAATACTTTCATTAGTCCCTAGCCTTATCTTATAGTTAGGATAGCCTTATGCTTATCCCACGCATGCTTAAACTCCTTTACTGTGTTAACCTCTACCACTTCAGCTGGAAGGCTATTCCATGCATCCACTACCCTCTCAGTAAAGTAATACTTCCTGATATTATTTTCAAACCTTTGTCCCTCTAATTTAAGACTATGTCCACTTGTTGTGGTAGTTTTTCTTCTTTTAAATATAGTCCCCTCCTTTACTGTGTTGATTCCCTTTATATATTTAAATGTTTCTACAGGGAGTGCAGAATTATTAGGCAAGTTGTATTTTTGAGGATTAATTTTATTATTGAACAACAACCATGTTCTCAATGAACCCAAAAAACTCATTAATATCAAAGCTGAATATTTTTGGGAGTAGTTTTTAGTTTGTTTTTAGTTTTAGCTATGTTAGGGGGATATCTGTGTGTGCAGGTGACTATTACTGTGCATAATTATTAGGCAACTTAACAAAAAACAAATATATACCTATTTCAATTATTTATTATTACCAGTGAAACCAATATAACATCTCAACATTCACAAATATACATTTCTGACATTCAAAAACAAAACAAAACAAATCAGTGACCAATATAGCCACCTTTCTTTGCAAGGACACTCAAAAGCCTGCCATCCATGGATTCTGTCAGTGTTTTGATCTGTTCACCATCAACATTGCGTGCAGCAGCAACCACAGCCTCCCAGACACTGTTCAGAGAGGTGTACTGTTTTCCCTCCTTGTAAATCTCACATTTGATGATGGACCACAGGTTCTCAATGGGGTTCAGATCAGGTGAACAAGGAGGCCATGTCATTAGATTTTCTTCTTTTATACCCTTTCTTGCCAGCCACGCTGTGGAGTACTTGGACGCGTGTGATGGAGCATTGTCCTGCATGAAAATCATGTTTTTCTTGAAGGATGCAGACTTCTTCCTGTACCACTGCTTGAAGAAGGTGTCTTCCAGGAACTGGCAGTAGGACTGGGAGTTGAGCTTGACTCCATCCTCAACCCAAAAAGGCCCCACAAGCTCATCTTTGATGATACCAGCCCAAACCAGTACTCCACCTCCACCTTGCTGGCGTCTGAGTCGGACTGGAGCTCTCTGCCCTTTACCAATCCAGCCACGGGCCCATCCATCTGGCCCATCAAGACTCACTCTCATTTCATCAGTCCATAAAACCTTAGAAAAATCAGTCTTGAGATATTTCTTGGCCCAGTCTTGACGTTTCAGCTTGTGTGTCTTGTTCAGTGGTGGTCGTCTTTCAGCCTTTCTTACCTTGGCCATGTCTCTGAGTATTGCACACCTTGTGCTTTTGGGCACTCCAGTGATGTTGCAGCTCTGAAATATGGCCAAACTGGTGGCAAGTGGCATCGTGGCAGCTGCACGCTTGACTTTTCTCAGTTCATGGGCAGTTATTTTGCGCCTTGGTTTTTCCACACGCTTCTTGCGACCCTGTTGACTATTTTGAATGAAACACTTGATTGTTCGATGATCACGCTTCAGAAGCTTTGCAATTTTAAGAGTGCTGCATCCCTCTGCAAGATATCTCACTATTTTTTACTTTTCTGAGCCTGTCAAGTCCTTCTTTTGACCCATTTTGCCAAAGGAAAGGAAGTTGCCTAATAATTATGCACACCTGATATAGGGTGTTGATGTCATTAGACCACACCCCTTCTCATTACAGAGATGCACATCACCTAATATGCTTAATTGGTAGTAGGCTTTCGAGCCTATACAGCTTGGAGTGAGACAACATGCATAAAGAGGATGATGTGGTCAAAATACTCATTTGCCTAATAATTCTGCACTCCCTGTATCATATCCCCCATGTCTCGTTTTTCCTCCACGCTATACATGTTAAGATCCTTTAACCTTTCCTGTTAAGTTTTATCCCGCAATCCATGAACCAGTTTAATAGCCCTTCTCTGAACCCTCTCTAAGGTATCAATATCCTTCTGAAGATACGGTCTCCAGTAATATGTACAATACTCCAAGTGAGGTCTCACCAGTGTTCTGTACAATGGCATGAGCACTTCCCTCTTTCTACTGCTAATACCTCTCCCTATACAACCAAGCATTCTGCTAGCATTTCCTGCTGCTCTATTACATTGTCTGCCTACCTTTAAGTCATCAGAAATAATCACCCCTAAATCCCTTTCCTCATATGTTGAGATTAGGACTCTATCAATGCATTATCTTGCACTTATCCACATTAAATGTCAGTTGCCACAATTCTGACCATTTTTCTAGTTTACCTAAATCATTTGCCATTTGGCTTATCCCTCCTGGAACATCAACCCTGTTACATATCTTAGTATCATCAGCAAAAAGACATACCTTACCATCAATAATATCACTAATAAAAATATTAAAGAGAATGGGTCCAAGTACAGATCCCTGAGGTATCCCACTGGTGACAAGTCCAAGCTTCGAATATGTTCCATTAACTACAACCCTCTGTTGCCTGTCACTCAGCCACTGCCTTACCCATTCAACAATATTGGAATCCAAACTTAAAGATTGCAGTTTATTTATAAGCCTTCTGTAACGGACCGTTTTGCCCACAAGCGGTTAAAAACCGTTTAGGCGATCTTCCCCTTTCAGATGCACAGACAGCTACTGCAGTCACCACTCTCCCGAACTGCAAACACACGAATACTGGAAACAGCCGAATAGGAAAAACCATGCGAATAGGTTTAGTGAAGTGTCGTCTCATTATTGGGGGAGGATTTATTGTATGCTGTTCCAGTTTGACTGCTAGGAGTGTAAACCTATTCGCATGGTTTTTCCTATTCAGCTGTATACAACATTCATATGCTCCTACGGTTTGGTGGTTTTGGTGTCTGCTGCAGTGCTTGGAGTCCTCAGGAAGTGCTAGGAGCATCCTTCAACGGAGGTACCCAGTTGGGGTGCCAGGTGATCCGTTACATTGGTGGCAGCGGTGGGATGGCGTCCTAGTGCGAGTAGAAGCAGCTCGGAGACACTGGTAACGTTTGGAGTTACAAATTGAGGGCAACGCTAGTATCCGTACAGCGCCCCTGGCTACAGCAGGATGGAATCGGCTAGTTTTCGTACAGCATTCCATGATGATGAGGAGGAGGCGGCCGCGGACTACAGGGATGCAGACAGAAAGGAACTCTGGTATGATGCCCTGGAAGATGTCCAGTGGCGGCGAGGTGAGAGTCTCCCCAGTGATGAGCAGCGGCTACAGAAGCGTGTGGCGATGCGGATGTATCTATTGGGAGAGCAGCCCCTGGATGAGTGGTTGACTAGACTAGAGACCCTGGTATGGCGAGAGATCTGACTAGACAACGCATACCAGGCCCTCTGGTGGCATACCGAGCACGACTTACCGGAGGGGGATGATTATGATGGCCCCGGTTTATTATGGGATGCCTTGGAGGACAACCTTGATCTTGGCAGCATGGATGGGTCTAGGTTTTGGGACATCTACGACTACCGGATGGGCATGTATGTCTGGGCTGACGAATGCGAGGTGAGCAAATACATGACCCACCTGGTAACAAGAGAGTGGGAGCTGGAGCAGGACTACCAACACCTGCTCAGCTTCGTGCAGCCCCAACCTAACCAACAAGCAGAACTAGACCTCATTGACTGGTCCTAGGATGACCTCCAGATGGCAGGTAGAGATGGGACTGAGGTCTCCCTACCGGCCCTAAAGGGATACTGGGCAGCCAACCCAGATCTCCAGCGACAGTGTGAGTCCCAGGGAGCCGAAGGTGCCGTCCTTCCTCCCCAGCGGCAGTGTGGGTTCCAGGGAGCCGAAGGTGTCGTCCTTCCTCCCAGCGGCAGTGTGAGTTCCAGGGAGCCGAAGGTGCTGTCCTTCCTCCCCAGCGGCAGTGTGAGTTCCAGGGAGCCGAAGGTGTTGTCCTTCCTCCCCAGCGGCAGTGTGAGTTCCAGGGAGCCGAAGGTGCTGTCCTTCCTCCCCAGCGGCAGAGTGTGTCCTTAGGAGAGGAGACAGTTGGTCCCTCTCCCTAGCAGTCCAGTGAGTCACAGGGAGCCAAAGGTGCCGTCCTTCCTCCCCAGCGGCATTGTGTCCTGCAGGGAGCAGAGACAGTCGGTCTCGCTTCCCAGCAACGGGACAATATATTGAAAGGGGAGACAGTCACTCCCCCTCTCCACCAGCAGAGAGAGAGTCAGGGAGAGGAGCCTGTTACCCCCTCTCCCCAGCAGCTCAAAGTGTGTAAGGGAGAGGAGCTTGTTACTCCCTCTCCCCAGTGGCAGTGTAGCCCACCAAGGGGAGACACTAAGCCCCCCATCAGCGCAGATGGGACTGTGGTCTCTGCGCCCAAGCTACAGGGAGTACGGACAGTCAGTCCTGCTCCCCAGCGGCAGAGAATTCTACCGGGAGGGGAGAGTCTCGTTCACCCTCTCCAACGGCAGCCTAGCCCACCAAGGGGAGATGATAAGCCCCACACCAGTGCAGATGGGACCATGGTCTCTGCGCCCAAGCTACAGGGAGTACGGACAGTCAGTCCTGCTCCCCAGCGGCAGAGAATTCTACCGGGAGGGGAGAGTCTCGTTCCCCCTCCCCAGCGGCAGCCTAGCCCACCAAGGGGAGATGATAAGCCCCACACCAGTGTAGATGGGAACGTGGTCTCTGTGCCCAAACCACAGGGGGTAGGGACGGTCGGTCCTGTCCCCCAGCAGCAGGGCTGTATGTCCAAAGGGGAGACAGCCTGTCTGCCCCTCCAGCAGCAACACCAGGTCCAGCGGGAGGAGCCTACTAACACCTCCTCAGCTGGGCTCCAACCAGGCTACTCCCGTGGTAGCGCTGGCACCAGGGCAGAGTACCGCTGGTCTCTGCCCACTCAGCAACCCACCGATCCAGAAGGCTAGTACCCCCCATAGCCGTGGTGGAGCCCCTGGACATGGACAAGCTACCCCAGGTGCAGTAACCTATTCTTGTGGGTGGGCCACTCTATTGATTATGTTTTATGGGTGGGTTGCTGGACTAACCAAGGCACTGACCGACAGGAGGTCAGATACCTTGTTAGTCTTTTTGGGAAAGGGGAGAAATGTGGCGAAACCGACCTCGCCATTGGGCTTTGGAGAAGACTGATTGCCCGCCTCCTGCCATGTGACTATGGCCCCTGGGATGTATTGCCCTTTAAAGACACGATTTGGGCATAATGGATTTTTGTTGTGCTGCTGCTGGCCCTTTAAGAACCATCTGGGGACATACTGTGGAGTTACTGGGTGGCCACCATTTCATAAATCAGAGGCACATGGTGAGAACAATGGATGAAGCACATGGTGAGAACAATGGATGGCGGCCATTTTAACTCACAGACACTGTTTGGACTTTTCAACACTGTGCCATCTCGCCAGCATTTGGTGCACAGAGACATGGTGCAGTGGTTTTGGACTATACAGCAGGGGAACATTATACAGTGATTGTTTTTCATTATGTGCAACAGTGTCAAAATCTTACTGAAATATAGGTAAGCAATGTCTACTGCACCACCCTGATCTATAATTTTAGTTACCCATTCAAAAAATTTTCCATCACTTTCCCCACTACTGAAGTAAGGCTTACTGGCCTATAGTTGCCCGATTCCTCCCTATTACCTTTCTTGCAAATGGGCACAACATTCGCTAACTTCCAATCTTCTGGGACTACTCCTGTTAACAATGATTGGTTAAATAAATCTGTTAATGGTTTTGCTAGTACACCACTAAGCTCTTTTAACCCCTTAAGGACACATGACATGTGTGACATGTCATGATTCCCTTTTATTCCAGAAGTTTGGTCCTTAAGGGGTTAAGGTAGCAGCAGCCAACAGGAGAGAGTCCATTCTCCACAAACTGTGTGAATGACATTTCATAGGTTAATCAGAGGTCTTCCTTTGTGCTTATAATTGTTGTTAAACGTTTTTTCATTGTAGAAAGAGACATTGTGATACCTCAATATAAAAGGTCTATAGCAGTCTTGTTCAGGGCCAGATTTACATGTCAGGTGACTTTAGGCACAAACTTTTAAGGTGCTCCCCAACCTCAAAATAAGGCAGGTAAAGGCTAATAAATATATTAACAGGATGTTGCAAGACTAAAAATATCTAAAAATATATTCATAATATATATATGTATGTATATATTTCTGCTTGTAATGTATTGTGTTTGAATCTGTGAGTATAGTGAATGCATGTATGCTGCTGTGTAAATGCATTCAGGGTTAAAGATAATATTAGAAGTGGTTAGGATAAAGGTGGGCGGTTATGACTAGAGAGAGGTTAATTTCAAAGTTGAATTCCATAGAGTGTTTAGTGTTAAGAAGATTAACAGTGTGAGAGAAGTTAAGGTTATAGTATAAAGGCTGTTTAGGATTACTGAGTTTAGGACCAGATTTGGGTTAAATTTAGAATTTGGGTACATGAAGTACTTAGTTTATAAGAGTAGTTAAACATGATTACAGTAAAGTTTTTTTTTTTTTTTTGTGAGAGGTTACTAGTGGGCAGATTGGAAATGATCCCTCCCACTTCTTGTCCAGCCTCACACAGACATTGGAGGATCTAGGACCACACTGAGTTTTACACCCTCTATAACTGTTTCTGGAGCTCTACTATTAAGGCTGATGGGATTACAGAAGACACTACAGAAGACGCTAGCCAAACACGCTATCCAGGCACATGCTAAGTACTAAAAACAGGCGCCTCCTGGTGGTTAGGCATCTGTAGTCATGTGCATACTCTACCTAATGGGAAATATGGCCTGGGTCATATTTATCCATTGGGGGAGCACAATGACAGGTCTTGCAATTCAAAAGCCGTGTATAGCCATGTGGTATAAAACTACAGTTCAGCAATCCTTGATAAGGCTTACAGAAATAGCTGGTACTTCTACAGATTGAACACATGTGCAGTATAAAGCAATGTCATTATGTGATTTACGTGACTTTAGCTGGACTCTGAAATGTATAGCCAGTTAATCATGTGGTGTCAATTATCAGGTTGTTACAGTGTCAAGGCCAGTCCAAAATGTTCCTTACAGCAAAGGTGGTTTTACCAGATTGTAATAGTACATATTTTATTTTATTTTTTTTTAGCAAAATTGAAAGATATAATAGGTAATAGTTGGGGGTAACCTGTCAATGTAAGGAAAAGCCTGATTATTTACCATGGAACCTGGAACCCATCACTATAGCATATAGAGTCATCCAGGACAATACAGCCAATACACACTATATAGCAACAATAACTGATGTCTTTCCTTACAGAGGAAATGGTAAATGTAGGTCATTTGAAAGGTGTGTTTGCCTCAAAGCATACAATTGTGGATCCTAACGAAGAATTTCTAAGATCTAAATTATTTTGAATAACAAAATTAGATAAAACAATGTCATAACCTATGCAGCTATGCTGTGTGTTAATGTTATGGCACTAAACAAGAACAAATTGCTTGAAGAAAGAGAAGAAATTAAAATTTAGGGAGAGGAAGAGTGGCTGGATAACACTAGAAGTGGCAAGAGATAAGTTAAATAGGAAGGAGGAATGGAACAGGTGACATTGGAAAGAGAAATGCAAACAGGGGGAAATTGGGTGACAAAGAGAGGAAAGCTAGTAACAGACTAAAGGATACATCCTGATATAGAAAAAAGAATAAAACTCCACATCCAATGTATAAAAGACAAAGATGGTACACATGGAATTGATATAAAATTATTTACTGAATTGTGTTTACAGACAGAAAATTTAAATCATTCAAAAAAAATATTATTTTTGATTTCTCCAACACGTTTCTTGAACATCTTGTAAGGTTAATTTCTTTAGATATTCTGAAATAAGAATAAGGCAGAGTCAGTAAAAAGGAGAGAAAAGCAGTCAATTCCAATTATATGTAATAAATATATGAATGTTTAGCTTTCCAGTTGACATTTGATTTCACGTCTGCCAGCATTTTGCCAGATGAGCATGATTGCAGTTTTAGTCTAACTAACATAGGATGGTTACTGTTGTCCAGTTTTTCAATATAAAGAGCTAAGATTTAAAATGGGACCTATGTATTTTTTTGCTCACTCTTTTATATATAAACATTAATATTTCTTGATTTATTGTAATCTGTTCTTTCTCTAATGGTGAATTTTATAATCTTCACCTCACTTCCTGCGTTACAAGATCTTTACCTGTTTATGACATTTTCTCTATATGTTGTCTTTATACATGTCTCAGTCTTCCACATGCTCAATGATGTGCATTAGCTAGTTATTGACTTTTGTTGATATTCATAAATACTTCTGAGATTTCTGCAGATAACTGAAACGTAAAAGTCTTCTACCTAAACTATATGTTGATATTAAAGGTCAACACAAGTGAAACTCAGTTTGATCACATGACAAATGGATGAAGGTAAGATTCTAACTATTTTCGATATGTATATTTATATTTACAGCACACATATCCTGTGCTTTGTTAAACTAACTCACAGAATTGATCCAGGAGATATAAGCTGAGACTCTTGTGAACACGGTTGGTTTGAGGTAGGCATTGCATCCAGACGAAGACACAAAGCTAGTTACACCATGGACTTGGTAAACTCCATTGACAGCACAGTTGAGGGGTCCGCCAGAATCTCCCTATAATATAAGAACACAATATTATAGACAAAGTATATACAGCTTCATGACATTTAGAACATGTACATATTTATATAGAAATTTAAAAGAATTCACTTTATCATTTAATGTTAAAGGGACACTCTTAATTCAGACTACTTCAGCTCATTGAAGTTGTCTAGGTACATTGTTCCTGTTCCACTTAGTCCTGCAATGTAAATCATTGCAGTTTTAGAGAAATTGCAATAATTGCCTTGCAGGACTAAGACAGCCTCTAGTGACTGTCAATCAGACAACCCCTAGTGGTACTGCCTGGATCCTAATGGACTCCAGGTCGCTTAAAGACACTGGAGGTCCTCATGCTCTGCATGAGGACCTCCAGTGTCAGTGAAATCTCCAACGCTTTCCTATAGGAAGGTCCTAGTTGCTCACAATGCTCGCCTCACATGTGCATTAGGCCCCACATTCCTCCTCCTGATGTCAGAGGAGGCAAAGACCTGGCCCAGCACGAGGGTCATCTGAGCTGGAAACGGGTGAGCGACTAAAAAGGTATTTAACCCTTTACATGCCAGGCAAGGCCACGAGGGAGGGGGGACCACAGGGCAATGTAATGTTGTTCGAAATCATAAACCACAAACCATGCACAATTAATCTTTATTTATGTTCCCATGTATCACAAGCAAGCTAAGCAAAATAAGAAATGTAAGAAAATGCATAATTCTGCAAATTAATTGGCGTATAAGTGCGATTTAATACCGTGCTACAATTAAAGTATCTTAACCAATAAATGCTTTTCAACCCAAGAATTAATGTTTCTGATAGACACACATACATTCAACTCACACTGTGACAGAGTTAAATTGTTACAGGCCGCTGTAGTGCTTTTTATGCCAGGAATACCCTGGCTCCATTCCTCAATAGTGGGACAAACGGTTTGCCCCCTTACCTGGGTCCACTCCTGGCTCCGATGCTTCCTGGTGATCCGGTGACAATCTTCCTGTTTCTGCAGAGCCGCTGAAACCTAGAAGCTGCTGTCAACGCCATTCATTGGCTGAGAGTCTCAGCTGACCTCTTTCAGCCAATGACTGACGTTCTCTTGATCCGGCAGAAGGGTCAAACTCAATATGTGCAGCATTTCAAAGTGAAGTGCGGCACATACAGACTTTAGGTACCATGACCACTTGAAATCAATAGAACCATATTAACAGGGTTGTTTCAATAGCACTCCTGTATATGTTTGTGTGAACTGTATAAAAGGAAATGAAAAATACTATCAAGGTGATTTTACTAGAGCTCAATGCTTTAATTTTTTAAGACTCCAGTGAAATTAACCCTTTTCCCATTGCTCCAGAGGAGAGCAGAATGATGCTTGACTCTCTTCTGTAAACCACGTTAATAAAATCTATGCTGGGTTCTGGGAGCCTTCCCCCGACCCCACCACCTCCACCTCCCCCCATTTAGTTACCACTTAATGGCTACATCTTAGAAGTGCAACTCTTCTAATACATGATATAACATTTAACAGGAAATATTTCAAAAATCTTATTACATGTTTGTTACGCTAGAACTTTACATATCTTACCTGGCATCCAGCCTGAGCTCCGTTACCACCGGCACACACCATTGTGGACTTGACTGTGCTGCCCCAATAAGAGTTGGTGGAGCAAGTTGATTGAGCTACAACAGGCAGAGGGGCCTGCTGAAGGACTGAGGGAAGGGATCCACCAGCTGTAGGGAAGATACAATTCACTTAGGGCTGTATAACACCCATAAAGATAAAAGCAACATGTGTGACAATTCCCTGACTGAAGTTCTGCATATTGTGAAAAATATGTTCTTTATAAAAACTGGTTTAAATAAACTAATGTGATTAAACTACTATTTCCTGATATTTGATCGGCAAAAAAGAAAATTGGTGCAGACGAACTGTATTAAATCACAAAATAAGCATATTACTTACTAACGGTTCTGCCCCATCCGGTAATGGTGCAGGCGTAATTGTTGGAAAGGATGGCTCCATTGTTTGGCAATGTTGCCAGCTTAACATAGCTGTTCAGGCTGGCGCTGGATGCCAGATGAAGGACTGCAATATCGTACCTGTTAAAAGAGTGTTTAGTTATAAGACATTTATAATACAGAAGACGTTATACATGTAAATGAATAAAAATAAATTATATAATATTAGTCGCAATAAGCAGAGTCACTATGTTATACTATATAGATATTCAGTCATTATATTTAGAATGTATGCATCTTTAAATATATCTTACAAATAAGGTTAACATCACTTCTATTTCAGATTGCATCCTCCCATGAATCATTTTGCCACAAAGTTTTATTACTGATTTATAAGATTCCACGTGGTTTATTTAGAAGTCTCTCCATTTCTGACAGCGACTCCCTCCCTCTCCCAGTCACGTGTTGTGTTCCCCAAGGTTCCATTCTCGGCCCCCTACTATTTACATTATTTATAAATGATCTGCCTAACGTCTGCAAATCCTCAAATGTACACCTGTACGGAGATGACACAGTAATCTATACGAGCAAATCCAATCTACCGCTGCTTGAGGCTGTGCTCCAAGACCAGCTTACAGAGGTAGAAAAGTGGATCGCAAAAAACAAACTCTTCCTAAACACTGACAAAACGGTCACAATGATCTTTGGAACAGTACCTAAATTACACAAATTACACAATTCCCACCTATCAATCAAAACAAATTAAAATGCCACACTGACCGCAGTCCACTCTTTCAAATACTTGGGTATGATTTTAGACCAAAATCTATCTTTTGGCCTGCACATAGAAAAGCTTGCATCTAATCTTTATCAAAAACTAGGTGCCCTGTACAGAAACAAATCCTGCCTAAGCCCTACGGTAAAGGAAAAGATTGTACAGCAAATGCTGATGCCAATTATTGATTATGGGGATGTTGTATATACAATCCCACATTAACCCCTTCAGACCGGAGGGCGTACTATTACGCCCTATTATAGGCGGCTCTAAACGCCGCCGGACGTAATAGTACGCCCTCCGGTCTTTTGGTACTTACCCGGTCGCCGGCGATCGCGGTGGGGGGGGGACTCCCAGGGAGCTCCCCGCGGCACGTCCTTCCTCTACGAAGCCCCCCGGCCGTGTGAGAGTGGGGTCCTTGCGAGGACCCCACAATCACATGGCCGGGGATAGCTGGCTTTTGTATTGCCAGCAGGGGGGCTGCCTGTAATGACAGGTGGTCCCCCTGCTGGCTGAAAATAAAATTTAAATAAGTTAAAAGTGTAAAAAAATAATAATATATACTTAGATCATATATATATTGTGACAAAAGTACTCCTTTCCCTTGGTACCTTGTCCTGGGATCGGGGTGTTACACACAGTCTTTTCAGGCTTTAGAGACACTTCACACGCTGGATGAGGTAAACTGACTTGCTCTTTTATTGAGGTTCCAAAATAAATGCACAGTAAGGTATAAAGGTAACAAAAATATATCAAACAAAAGCCTTGCTCTTCTGAGCACTAACTAAACAAAATAATCAGCTAACTGGGTTGGATGGCTTGTCCATTTCCCAACATAAACATAAACATAAACATAAACATAAACATAAACAGCCTTACTGCTTCAGGGTTTTCAGCTCTCTGTTTCCACTCACAGAAACCAAACACAATCTCCCTTCTTCCTTGGCAGGGGAGTACTTAATAGCACTGGTAATTGACAATCCTTTTCAGGTGAGTTAGATTAGGATTCAAACTCCAGAACTGGACTTCTCACCAAGCAACTTCCAAAATGTGGAGTGGAGCACTGGCCCACCCTACTCTCCAGGTGCTCCACCCCAGGGCCCAAATATACACATATTTAAAGTGCAACATTCATTAGAACATAACACATTTCCCTGGGGCTAATTACACAAAGTAAGAACCTTGCAAAATCTGGGGAGGTATATAGGTTCCTTCAAGCACAATTCCTTGCTTTCTGTCACACATCCTCCCCCCCAGCTCAGACCTATAGGGTCGAGCGACCATGGACATTAGAGAGTGCATCCGCGAAAGACCATCTGCATTTCCCTGTTTACTCCCGGCCCTATGCTCAATGGAGAAATTATAGGGTTGCAAGCTAAGGAACCAGCGGGTTACTCTACTATTTTTCTCCCTGTTTTGGCTCATCCAAGTAAGGGGTGCATGGTCTGTTACTAGTCTGAATTTTCGTCCCAAGAGATAGTACTTAAGTGTGTCTACCGCCCACTTTATAGCCAGACACTCCTTCTCAACAATGGAATAGTTTCTTTCCTGGGGATTAAGCTTCCTGCTTAAATATAATATGGGGTGCTCCTCACCCTGAATTTCTTGAGAGAGAACAGCACCTAGTCCTACATCAGATGCATCCGTCTGTAAAATAAATTCTTTAGAAAAATCAGGTGTTACCAACACTGGTTGGGCACAAATGGCTTCTTTAAGCTTTCTGAATGCTTGTTCCGTCTCTGGGGACCATTTTACCACTACTGGAGCATTAGCTTTAGTAAGGTCAGTTAATGGGCTTCCAATTGTAGCAAAATTGGATATAAATCTCCTGTAATAGCCAATGAGGCCAAGAAATGTTCTCACCTGTTTCTTAGTCAGTGGTCTCGGCCAATTTCGTATGGCTTCAATTTTAGCAACTTGGGGTTTCACTAGTCCCCTACCAATAGAGTAGTCCAAATATTTTGCTTCCTCTAGGCCAATCGTACACTTGATAGGGTTAGCAGTTAAGCCAGCATTTTGTATTGAGTTAAGGACAGCCTGTACTTTTGGAAGGTGAGATTCCCAATCCTCACTGTGTACTACAACATCATCCAAGTATGCAGCTGCATAGCGCACATGCGGCTTTAGTATTCTGTCCATCATTCTTTGGAATGTGGCAGGGGCACCATGCAAGCCGAAAGGCAAAACTCTGTACTGAAATAGGCCGTCAGGAGTAGAAAATGCTGTCTTTTCTTTTGCTCGCTCTGTGAGTGGTACTTGCCAATAACCTTTGGTTAAATCTAGTGTAGTGAGGTACCGAGCTCTCCCAAGTCGTTCTACTAGCTCATCAACTCTAGGCATGGGGTATGCATCAAACTTAGAAATAGCATTCAGTTTGCGATAATCATTACAAAACCGTACTGTATTATCAGGCTTTGGTACCAGCACAATTGGACTGCTCCAGTCACTTTGTGACTCCTCAATGACTCCAAGATCTAACATTTTCTTAACCTCTGCTCTGATAGCTTTTCTATGAGCCTCGGGTATTCTGTATGGTTTGAGATTGACCCTTTTTCCTGGTTCTGTTAAAATGTCATGTTTAATCACGCTAGTCTGGGGAGAATATCTCTTTATTTAATCTAATAAACTCCTTAA
>OW240912.1:347933917-348076417 GCA_933207985.1 Pelobates cultripes
GCTGCACGAGCCGCGCGCGGCTCATCCAACTACTTCGGATGGAGGGCGGGCAGTGACCGCGTGAGGCGGTCACGTGTCCCGCCTGAAACTAAGAGCGCGCCGCGAGTCTCGGGCGCGCTCTTAAAGGGACAGTGGGTGCCTAAATTGGAAAAGGCATCTCATTGGTCCCTGTCATGCCACACTCCCCATACACTTACCTTTTGGGGGCGTGGATGTGACAGGGACCAATCAAATTAGATGTTTAGGTATTTATACTCACCTTCTTCCCTTTGTTCCTTGCCCTATCATGGTTTCTGTTTCAGTTCCCTTTAGCGCTTGTGGTGTTCAGTTGTGTTTTCTCGTATTGACTTTGGCTTCGTATTCTGACTTCGTTTTCACTTTATCCTTATCTGTACTGTTTGCCGGCTTGCTGTTTTCCGTGTACCAGACCCCGGCTTGTCCTAGTTTTCGCTGTCTCTCTGTGCCCTTGACCTCGGTTTGTTCCTGGCTCTGTCTCCTCTCATATACGTCGAGTCCGGCCATTCTAAGGTCCGGTAGACGTATCTCTCCTCTGTATCTGCCTCTGTTTAGCTGGGTCCTGCGTGTAGGGGTATATTCTCGTTACATTACGATAGGGCCATGGACCCCGCAGATTTAGCTCAACAGATGGCGTCCCATGAGGCAAGATTTGTAGAGCAGGATCACCGTATGGATCAAATAGCTCAGGCTCTTTAGACGCTCTATAGCTAGAACCGTTCCAGCAACTACACCTAACCCTCCTACGCCCCTTCTCCCTGAAGTATCTACTTTGCCTAATACTTCGGCCCATTTAACACCTCCTCCTAGGTATGGAGGGGACTCTAAGACTTGCAGAGGGTTTATTAATCAGATTGAATTTCACTTTGAAATGTATCCACGTTCATTTCCCACAGAGAGGTCTAAGGTTGGGTTTTTTATGCACCAACTTACCGATAAGGCACTTGAGTGGGCAAATCCTATTTGGGAAGCTAATGGGCCTATGGTACATGATTTCAACAGTTTTCTTACGGCTTTTCGTAGAACTTTTGACACAATGAAAAGGTCAAAGAATGCCCCAAGAGCATTAATGAGAATTAAACAGGGTTCTAGGTCTGTGGCTGATTATGCTATTCAGTTTCGCACTCTTGCTTCGCAGGTAGATTGGACCAACAATGGGTTAACTACTGCCTTCATGGAAGGTTTGTCAGATACGATATTGGATGAGGTAGCAGCTAGGGAGCTTCCTATTGCCTTAGAGGACCTTATTGATTACCTCATTGATATAGATAATAGAATTCGTGACAGGCTCTATACCAAGAACAGGAATAGACGTTTTGTTACACCCATTAACCCCAGAGTTAATATACCAGAGAGTGTTAAAGTGTCTGAGGAGGAACCTATGCAATTAGGGGTTGCCAAACTCTCTGATACTGAGAAATTACATGGGAGAAGGGAGGGACTCTGCCTATACTGTGGTAGGAGAGACCATATGGTAAAGGAATGTCCTTTACTCCCGGAAAACTCTCGCACCTAAGACCTTATAGGGGACTGGCCTTGGGTGTGATATCCAAGTCTCCTAAATTGCCTCCTAACCGCTTGCTTCTCCCGGTTTCTTTATATATGGGAGAGATTTGTATAGTTGACAACATATATGCTCTGGTTGACTCTGGGGCAGCTGAAAATTTTATAGACTTTGGCTTTATAAAGAGAAACAACATTCCCATCAGAGAGAAGGAGATACCCTTGGCCGTTGAGGCCATAGATGGTAGACCATTAAGTTCTCCAGTTGTTACTCATGAGACTGAACCATTACACATGTACACAGGGGTTTTACACTACGAAACCATTCGATTCCAGGTTATCACCTCTCCCTCTTCACAGTTAGTATTAGGGTATCCATGGTTATGTGCTCACAATCCCATTTTTGACTGGGAGACAGGGCAAATAAAATCATGGAGTGAGGCCTGCCACGAGTCTTGTACGTTGGAAGTCACACCTTTGAATTCTATTGAGGTACCTACCAGTCCTCCTTTGTCTATGGTTATACCCCCTCAGTATTTATCTCTAAAGACTGTTTTCGATAAAAGGGAGGCTGAGAAATTACTGCCTCACAGACCCTATGATTGCGCTATTGACTTGTTGCCTGGCACTATACCTCCAAAGGGCAGGGTGTACCCCTTATCGGTTCAAGAAAACCGTGTCATGGAGGAGTACATCAAGGAATCATTAGAAAAAGGGTTTATTAGGAGATCCTCTTCTCCAGCTGGAGCAGGGTTCTTCTTTGTATCGAAGAAAGAAGGTGATTTAAGACTGTGTATAGATTATAGAGGTCTAAACAAAATCACTATCAAAAATGCATACCCTATACCTTTGATTACAGAATTATTTGACAGGCTGAAACATGCCACTGTGTTCACTAAATTAGACCTTAGGAATGCATACAATTTGATACGTATAAAGGAAAATCACGAATGGAAGACTGCTTTCAACACTAGATCCGGTCATTACGAATACACTGTTATGCCATTTGGGCTTTGCAATGCCCCAGCAGTATTCCAAGAATTAATTAATGATGTATTGAGAGATTTTATTCACACATTTGTTATCGTATACTTGGACGACATTTTAATATATTCTGCAGATATACACACTCATCACAGACATGTTACGACAGTTTTGAAGACCCTTCTTGCTAATGGTCTTTATTGCAAGCTAGAAAAATGTCTGTTTGACCAAACCGAAGTCCAGTTCTTGGGGTATTTGATTTCCGCCAAAGGTTTTCGTATGGATCCCCAGAAGCTAGCTGCTGTAATAGAATGGCCTCTACCGCAAGGTCTGAAAGCTATTCAGCGTTTTCTTGGGTTCTCCAATTATTATAGGCGTTTTATCAAAGGTTTCTCGTCCATTGTAGCACCTATCACTCGTATGACTAAAAAGGATGGCAATACTCGTGTTTGGTCTACCGAGGCACTTCAGGCTTTTGAATTTCTTAAAACTATGTTCGCCTCTGCACCTATTTTACAGCATCCTGTCCCCTCACTGCCCTATATTCTTGAAGTTGATGCTTCGGATATTGGGGTAGGTGCTGTCTTGTCCCAAAGAGAGTCGCCTGAGAAGCCATTGCATCCATGCTGCTTCTTTTCTAAACAAATGTCCAAAGCAGAGAAAAATTATGATGTGGGTAATCGTGAACTCCTTGCTATTATTTTAGCACTTAAAGAGTGGAGACATTTGTTAGAGGGAACTAAGGATCCTATCCTCATTTTTACGGATCACAAGAACCTATCCTACCTTAGCAAAGCCAAAAGATTGTCTTCCAGGCAGGCTAGGTGGTCACTATTTTTGTCCCGTTTCAATTTTATTATCACCTATAGGCCAGGTGATCGCAACACTAAAGCAGACGCTCTGTCCAGACAGTTTGAAACTACTGACAAACAGGAGATTGATGTTACTCCTGTCATTCCCCCAGACAGGATAATAGCTACTACTATTTTGTCTATTTCCTCGTCCCTCTTGCAGGCCATACAAGAGAAACAAAGCATGGCACCTAGCGAGAGGCCTAATGATAAACTGTTCGTTGATGTTCCTGAGAGACGGGATATTATGTCATTATATCATGATACTAAGACTGCTGGACATCCTGGTATTTCCAAAACGGTGTCAGCTGTTTCTCTGTATTTTTGGTGGGATTCCTTACGAAAGGATGTCACTGACTATATAAGTGCTTGTACTACTTGTGCCTGTATGAAATCCTCCCGTAGAGTTCCTTGTGGGCTGTTGCATCCGTTACCCGTTCTCGAGAGACCTTGGTCTAACCTGTCCATGGATTTTATTGTTGAATTACCCCCTTCAAATGGTAACACAGTAATCCTGATGATAGTGGATCGGTTCTCCAAAATGGCTCACTTCGTGTCTCTTCACAAGTTGCCCACATCTAAGGAACTGGCTCATATCTTCGCTAGAGAAGTATTTAGATTACATGGGATTCCCGTATCTATTGTATCCGATAGGGGTAGCCAATTTATTTCCAGGTTCTGGAGGGCCTTTTGTTCAGAAATGGGTATTTCTCTCTCATTTTCTTCCGCTTATCATCCCCAGTCTAATGGGGCTGCTGAGCGTGCCAACCAGTCTCTGGAGCAATACCTCCGTTGTTTTGTGTCTCACCATCAGGACAATTGGTCTGACCTGCTTCCTTGGGCTGAATTTGCTCGGAATAACGCCACTCATGATTCTTCCGGCAAGACCCCTTTTTACGTTGTTCTTCCGGCTGCATTCTCCTCACAGGGCATGCCAGTTCTGGATGAGCATTTGGCTGGTTTGCGTAATACTTGGGAGCAGGTTCAGCGTTCTTTGGTGGACTCTGCTACTCGCCAGAAGGCTCAGGCTGACAAGCATCGCAGAGCAGCTCCGTCCTATGTTGTGGGGGACAGGGTTTTGCTTTCCACGCGGAATATTCGTCTCCGGGTGCCTTCTATGAAATTGGCTCCCCGCTTCATTGGACCTTGTCGTATTATACATAAGGTTAATCCTGTTTCTTATGCCTTAGGCCTGCCTAAGAATCTACGTATTCCTAATGTTTTTCACACCTCATTGTTGAAACCTTTCGTGCGCAACCGCTATACCCGGCATACTCCTCCTCCCCCTCCTATCTCGGTAGAGGGTCATGAGGAGTTTGAAGTGTCTGCTGTTCTTGACTCTCGTTTCCTTAGGGGTCGACTTCAATACTTGGTACATTGGAAGGGGTATGGGCCTGAGGAGCACAGTTGGATTTCGGCCGATGCTGTCCATGCTCCCCGTCTTGTGCGCTCTTTCCATTCACGTTTTCCTGCCAGGCCTGGTCCTACCCGCCCGGGGGGCGTGTCCTCAGGGGGGGGTACTGTAGCGTTACTTACCTTAACCGGGGGGCGGTCGCGGTCCTCTCTTCAAGCCGCGCGCGGTCCTGCGGCTGCACGAGCCGCGCGCGGCTCATCCGACTGCTTTAGATGGAAGGCGGGCAGTGACCGCGTGAAGCGGTCACGTGTCCCGCCTGAAACTAAGAGCGCGCCGCGAGTCTCGGGCGCGCTCTTAAAGGGACAGTGGGTGCCTAAATTGGAAAAGGCATCCCATTGGTCCCTGTCATGCCACACTCCCCATACACTTACCTTTTGGGGGCGTGGATGTGACAGGGACCAATCAAATTAGATGTTTAGATATTTATACTCACCTTCTTCCCTTTGTTCCTTGCCCTATCGTGGTTTCTGTTTCAGTTCCCTTTAGCGCTTGTGGTGTTCAGTTGTGTTTTCTCGTATTAACTTTGGCTTCGTATTCTGACTTCGTTTTCGCTTTATCCTTATCTGTACTGTTTGCCGGCTAGCTGTTTTCCGTGTACCAGACCCCGGCTTGTCCTAGTTTACGCTGTCTCTCTGTGCCCTTGACCTCGGTTTGTTCCTGGCTCTGTCTTCTCTCATATACGTCAAGTCCGGCCATTCTAAGGTCCGGTAGACGTATCTCTCCTCTGTATTTGCCTCTGTTTAGCTGGATCCTGCGTGTAGGGGTATATTCTCGTTACACAATCTTCTGGGACTACTCCTGTTAACAATGATTGGTTAAATAAATCTAAATTAATGGTTTTGCTAGTACACCACTAAGCTCTTTTAATAGCTTTGGGTGTATTCCATCAGGTCCCATTGACTTATTTGTCTTTACTTTTGACAGTTGAAATAGAACCTCTTCCTCTGTAAACTCGCGTGTAATAAATGACTCATTTATCCTTTTTCTCAACTGAGGTCCCTTTCCTTCATTTTCTTCTGTAAATACAGAACAAAAATATTAATTGAGGCAGTCAGCTAGACCTTTATCCACTTCTACATACCTTCCTTCTTTTGTTTTTAATCTAACTAATCCTTGTTTTACTTTTCTTTTCCATTTATGTATCTAAAAAATGTTTTATCTCCCTTTTTTACTGACTGTGCTATTTTCTCTTCTGTGTGTGATTTGGAAGCTCTTATAACTTGCTTAGCCTCTTTCTGCCTAATCTTATAGATCATGTTGTCTTCCTCAATCTGGGTTTTTTTTATAATTCCTAAATGCTAACTTTTTGTTTTTAACTATTTTGGCCACATCTGCGGAGTACCACAGTGGTTTCTTTAATTTTTTGTTTTTACTGACAAGCCTAATGCAATTTTCTGTTGCCTTCAATAGTGCAACTTTTAAATAATCCCATTTTTCTTGGACTCCATTTAAATTGCTCCAGTCTGATAATGACTCCTCTACCCATATTCTAATTTTAGAAAAGTCTGTTTTCCTAAAGTCTAAAACTTTTGTTTTTGTGTGGTGTGACTCAGTCACTGTTCTTATATTAAACCATCTACAGCACATACATATAATATGAATTCTATTCTTGTTCAAATTTAACTCACAGCATTGATCCATAAGCAGACACTCTGGTGAACACTGTTGGTTTGAGGTAGGCATTGCATCCAGAAGAAGACACAAAACTAGTTACACCATGGACCTGGTAAACTCCATTGACAGCACAGTTGAGGGGTCCGCCAGAATCTCGCTATAGTAGAAAAAAATTAGGTGTATTCTAGACCAGCTTTAAGTAAGGGAATGCTTACAATATTGGCATACATTTTGACCCAGTTACAAAAAATGTTAGAATATATTTATAATCTTTTATATAGACCCATATGTCTACAAAACTATGGTTAGCAATATTATCAAATACATAATTACAAAACATGGATAATCGTCCTGTCTCTAGCTACCAACTCTTCTTTTATACATATTACCTCAACTTCATTCCTGTGTGCGACAAACATTCCTTCCCATGAACATTTGCCATGAGCTCCTGGAGGAGTGTGAAAGCTGGTCTCCTGCCCACCGACTACGGTCCAGGTCACACACCCCATTTGGGAGTTACACTGCTCAGCCGCTCTTAGCAGCTTTCCCCAGACACTATTTGGACAACTTGGGCACTTATATCAGGGATTTTTGGGGATGTAAGACATGTGAGGTTATTGCATGTTTTTATAATGTTTTGGGGTACTTTTATGTTTGGCTCTCTGTTTCTGGGAGATAATTAACTTACCAGTATTTAACTTAATTGTCTCCCAGGCACAGAGACACCTGGGAGAGGCTTGTATTGTATTGTTTGGAGACCTACTGTGGGGGTCTGTGCATAAATTGACGAGTTTGGCCCATTAAAATCTGTTGCACTCCCAGAACTATGTGTTGTCTAGTTATTGGAAGGGGAAAGGGTTAATTACTGCTCAGCATCTTGTTCCAGCTCGTGGAGGATTAAGAGGGGAAGTCTTTGTAAGAACTATCTCTCCCAGGACTGTGTGTCGTGTCATCCAGTCCTTGGGAGGAAATAGAGCTAGTCCCAACCCTTTTCCAGGATGGAGAGGCTCCATCCCAGCCGGGGTACAGGGAGCTCTGTTCCACTGTGTATCTGTTGTTGTGACTTCAAATCCTTCCTTAATGCTTTATTGAAGCAGATTAAATATTGGGGTTTTTTTTATTTGAAATTAAAAATTGTACCTTTGCGTCTGATGAGAAGTTACATTGTCAGTCCAAAATCTCTGAGCCGTTAATCAATGCCAGGCAATAATGTACTGCACTGTCTACTTATCAGTACCCTCTTGGTTTTGGACATAATTAAGTGACTGATGTTCTGAGAAAATGGAAAGCCTTAACTTGATGAAGAGTACACGCAAATGAGGAGAGGGAACAAGAGGCCTGCAGGCTCAACCTCCAGGTCTTTCACCGTTTTATACCATGTGGTCTTCAGAATCGTTAAATGATTAGCAACACAGGTCAAACTTGTGAAACACTTGCCTTGGAAAAGTAGCTGGGCAAAAACAAATTCAAACGATGCATTCAGATTTTCAAACATTGTGTTACATCCTGTTCCTAGCTGCGCATCATTCTGGCAATGGCTTCTGGTATCCAGTTCTCTTTTTACAAGTCTTGTTTAGTTTTTCTTGTTTTTTGGGGGGTTTTCTATTCTATGTCTGGTTTTCTTTATGCTGGGTTTTTCTGCGTTCATTCCTGTATTCCGTCCTGGGAATTCCCAGTCTCCAGGGTTCCTTTAAATGTTTGTTTTATTTGCCACACCCGTTTGTTTTCCATCATTCCTTTTGTTTCAGTGTTCCTGCAGGCAGCCGCTCAAATCTTCTGCCCTTTCTTGCAGGTAAGTTCTATGTGTGTTTTCTTTGGTTGTTTAGCTTGCATTAGGCAGAGTAGGACCTGCCAGATATGGGGTACATTGGCATTGTTGGCAGACTTATGCAATGTATGATCATATAATGTAACTAAATCCCCATGATTTTCATATATAGTACTTAGTTCTTTCTCCTCTTGTTTTGCCTATCATATCTTGTCTTGTTTTAGTTTGTCTTCCCAGTCCATGTACAGTCCTGTCCAGTCCTGCCCATGTTATGTCATTGTTTCCCTTATGTATTGTGTACATGTTCTGGGTTTAGCTTCCTATCCTTCTCTGGTTCTGGGTTCTATTAGCTTTGTCTTGTCTCCATGTTTGGTGCCTTTCCTAGTCTTGCCTTGTTTCTGTACTGGATACATTCTTGCTGCAGTACCTCCCTATTCGGCTCTGGGAGGTCTGCATAATTCCAAGCTCCTAGTTCCCGGGATCCGCATAAGCTGAATCAGGGTTCTGGTATGTGGCTGCACAAACGCTGGTGCTCAACACCAGGGGGCGTGCGGTTACCCTGCACCAGACCCTGCTAATCCACCTCCACACTGTGACTCCTACTTTGAACATCAGGCATACTGGGTCCTGGTCCTCTAATCTTCTGGCATCCTCTACTTCTTCCACCCACTGTGTCATTGACTGTCTCCAATAGATTGGGATTGTGACCTGGTCAGCCAAACTCCGAGGTAGCACATCTTTGTTTCACAGTGTTGGAATGGGAATTGGTGCGCTAGAGTTTGGTGCTGCTCATGAGCTGCGGTCAGGTCGAGGAGCTCTGATTTGGTATAATGGATGCAGAGACTGGAGATTGCGCCATATCCTTCTAATTCCTCCATGATGTGGTGGAGTGAGTCTGCTGGATTTGTGATTACAAACAGCAGGTCATCCACATAGGCAAGGACTTCACCACTTACATGCCTCGGATGGGCTTGTATCTCTGTATTTGGTTCAGGAATGACTCCAGCGTCAGTGCGAGGAGGAGTGGGGACAAGGGGCATCCCTGGCATGTCCCATTTGTGATTTGGAATGGGTCTGACACCACTCCCTTTATTCTCAGTCTTGCCGATGGGTTGGTGTACAGGGCCATGATTCAGGACAGGAATTTCAGGCCCACACCTAGGTCTACCCTGTCGAATGCTTTTTCAGCATCTGTTGACAGGAGTAGCACTGGGGCATTGCCCTGACGTGCCAGTGCAATCAGGTTCAGCGCTCTGATGGTGTTGTCCCGCACTTCTCTGCCCTGGATGAATCTTGTTTGATCCAACGTGATTATGGTCGGCAGCAGTGGGGAGATTCGGCTGACCAGGATCTTGGAGAGGAGTTTGAGGTCTGTGATGAGCACTGAGATTGGTCGATAGCTTTGGCATTGGGTGGGATCTTTGCCTTCCTTAGGTAGTAGTGTGATATTGGCCACCATGAACTGCAGGGATGGTTTGGTCTCATCAAGGATTGCGTTTAGTGCCACCAGTAGTTTCAGAAGTAGTTCCTCGCGTCTTATAGTACGGCAGAGGCAGGCCATCCAGGCCAGGCGATTTGCCTGTTTGCAACATTTTGACTGCATATGAGAGTTCTTCCAGGATGATCGGCATCTCCAGTGAGTCCAAGTCTCCTTGCTCTAAGCCTCTTATGTCTGCAGAGGTGAGGTATCTCTAGATCTCCTCTCTTTTAGTTGTCGAGTCCCTTGTTTGATCCGCTGCTATGTTGTATAGTGATTGGTAGTAGTGCCGAAAGTAGTGCCGGAAGGCCTGTGCCGTCTGGGAGATGGCGCATGCGTTGTGCTGTATCCTTGATTTTGGGGATATATAGTTGGTTCCTCTTTTGTCTGAGTAGAATTGCCAGTAGGCACCGCATTTGTTACTGTGTTCATGGGTCACGTGGCAAAATCGCTGATATGCGCGCTAAATGAATTAGTTTAGCAGTGTCGAGAGCTGACTTCTCTTAACAAGTAGGTCACTGCATAGTTACCAGTTATGTAGATATTCTCATCAGATGAATAGGTAGTCCCAGAAACTTCATTGGTTGTATGGAAGTGCGTGAGTGATAGGAAGTATCAGTAAAATTCTAAGTGTTAGAGTTTTAAGAGTATGTTTTAAGAGAGTGTTAGTCCCAGAGATTGTCCTGGATTTCTCTGCATTTCCGACTCGGAATCCCCAAACTTCCAATTCCTCTCTCTGTCTCTCAACTCCAACCACCCTGTCTTCCCTTTGTCCTAACTTTTAAAGGGCCAGACTCTCTGTACGTCATTAGTTGATAACCCAATAGGCGGCCGTAGCTGTGTCCAATCGATGGATCGCAAATTAGGTATTTGATCCATAGATGGCAGTCTCGTCTAACGAAACCTTCCTATCCAGGAAAGAGTTAACTTTTCCTGATGACGATTTTGACGTCATTTGGCTTATCTAAAATGACTACCATAACTTAGATTTGCTGTCAGTTCAAAGCATTTGTCTCAGTCTTTGTGGCATCTACTTGATCGTAACTTGTAAAATTGACAGTTCTAAACTCAATTTCACCCCTTACTACAATGGTACCTTATAAAATTTAGAAAGTAAAATTAATTACTTAGTCTTCTCTGTCACTAGTGTCTGTGTTTAGATAATGCCTCTATTCCATTAACATTTTAGACAGAGTGTTCCATCCCCCTTGCTTCATTGCTTATCTTGGTTTGTTTACGTAATACATTCCTCAGCTCAAGCAAGTGGCTAGTTACTGAAAGTAAGAAGAAACCAAGGAAATTAGGTGTTTTTGTTATCCTGAAGATAGCAAAATGGAGTCTGCTTTGTTCTGAATGGCTGTGGCAATATACACTTTTAATTTATTTTTAGCACAAAATGTCTGTTGATATAAATATTCTGACAATCCCACAGGGTGGGACACAGTACAACCAATCGTTTACAGGAGAACCATAAAACACACCCACATTTACATCACAATCCCTCCTCTCTGTCCTTGAGATAATTGTGAAGTAATCCAATTATCTCACAGGACAGAGGCAAGACTCCATTAACCACATGGCAGTAACAATACAATAAAAGACATAAAATTACATACAGTTACATTTATTCCATAAAACATAGACATTCTACATATCCCCAGATAGCTTAGATCTGAGTGCACATTTCTACCGAATGGCGCTCAGATCACATAAATACAGTTCAATCGCCATGGAGCCAAAGTCTTTCATACAGTCTTTCAGTATACGGCTGGGCTCCATGGCATAGCTATCTGGGGTAGCATGGCTTTAACAGTCCGCAGAAAGGCACGAATAAACCATTCTGCCGGTAAAATAAAAGTTTAAAATGCAGGACCATAGCCTAAAGGGAGCAGGCGAGCAACCAGGCCTCTCCAGTGGACAGTGGCGAGGTTGGTTCCGCCACACAGGCTAAATGAAGAACAATCACTGTACAATGTGTCCCCTGCTGTATAGTCCAAAACCACTGCACGACGTCTCTGTGCACCAAATACTGGCGAGATGGCACTGTGTTGAAAAGTCCAAACAGTGTCTGTGAGTTAAAATGGCCGCCATCCATTGTTCTCACCATGTGCTTCATCCATTGTTCTCACCATGTGCCTCTGATACATGATACATGGTGGCCACCCAGTAACTCCACAGTATGTCCCCAGATGGTTCTTAAACGGCCAGCAGCAGCACAACACAAATCCATTATGCCCAAATTGTGTCTATAAAGGGCAATACATCCCAGGGGCCATAGTCACATGGCAGGAGGCGGGCAATCAGTCTTCTCCAATGCCCAGTGGCGAGGTCGGTTTCCCCACAGCCTGTATATGTTCTGCAGAATCTGCATTAAACCGTATCTTCCAAAGTACTGAACGGATCTGGGTGAATTTTGGATATGTTATATTTTTATGGGGTTATTGCATGTTTTGGGGTCCCTTTGATGTGTTTTATGAAACTGTAGATTACCCATTGTGTAAGGTAATTGTATCAAAGGCAGAAGGGAGGATTTTGTGTGGGAGTGTCTGAGTGTATTGTACGTGTTATTGGTTGTTCTGTAAAAACCTGTGGGCAGTACTAAGTTTGTGGATTGGGAATAAAAGAGGCTGTATGTGCAGTCCAGTCAGTTCCTGCTTAAACCTCAAAGTGAAGTGTCGTCTCATTATTGGGGGAGGATTTATTGTATGCTGTGCCAGTTTGACTGCTAGGAGTGTAAACCTATTCGCATGGTTTTTCCTATTCAGCTGTATACAACATTCATATGCTTGAGAGCATTCATATGCTCCTACGGATCGGTGGTTTTGGTGTCTGCTGCAGTGCTTGGAGTCCTCAGGGAGTGCTAGGAGCATCCTTCAACGGAGGTACCCAGTCGGGGTGCCAGGTGATCCGTTACATTGGTGGCAGCGGTGGGATGGCATTCTAGTGCGAGGAGAAGCAGCTCGGAGACACTGGTAATGTTTGGAGTTACAAATTGAGTGCAACGCTAGTATCCGTACAGCGCCCCTGGCTACAGCAGGATGGAATCGGCTAGTTTTCGTACAGCATTCCATGATGATGAGGAGGAGGCGGCCGCGGACTACAGGGATGCAGACAGAAAGGAACTCTGATATGATGCCCTGGAAGATGTCCAGTGGCTGCGAGGTGAGAGTCTCCCCAGTGATGAGCAGCGGCTACAGAAGCGTGTGGCGATGCGGATGTATCTATTGGGAGAGCAGCCCCTGGATGACTGGGTGACTAGTCTAGAGACCCTGGTATGGCAAGAGATCTGGCTAGACAACGCATACCAGGCCCTCTGGTGGCATACCGTTCGACTTGATTATGATGGCCCGGGTTTATTATGGGATGCCTTGTAGGACAACCTTGATCTTGGCAGCATGGAGGGGTCTAGGTTTTGGGACATCTACGACTACCAGATGGGCATGTATGTCTGGGCTGACGAATGCGAGGTGAGCAAAGACATGACCCACCTGGTAACAAGGGAGTAGGAGCATGAGCAGGGCTACCAACACCTGCTCAGCTTCGTGCAGCCCCAACCTACCCAACAAGCAGAACTAGACCTCATTGACTGGTCCTGGGATGACCTCTGGATGGCAGGTAGAGATGGGACTGAGGTCTCTCTACCGGCCCTAAAGGGATACTGGGCAGCCAACCCAGATCTCCAGTGACAGTGTGAGTCCAAGGGAGCCGAAGGTGCCATCCTTCCTCCCCAGCGGCAGTGTGAGTTCCATAGAGCCGAAGGTGTCATCCTTCCTCCCCAGCGGCAGTGTGAGTTCCAGGGACCCAAACCACAGGGGGTAGGGACAGTCGGTCCTGTCCCCCAGCAGCAGGGCTGTATGTCCAAAGGGGAGACAGCCTGTCTGCCCCTCCAGCAGCAACACCAAGTCCAGCAGGTGGAGCCTACTAACACTTCTCCTCAGCTGGGCTCCAACCAGGCTGTGACGAGACCAATCTCGCCACATTGCATTGGAGAAGCCTGGTTGCTCGCCTGCTGCCTTTGGACTATGGCCCCCTTTTAAAAGACTTTATTTTTGCCTGCAGAAAAGCTTCATTCGTGCTTTTCTGCCTGGGGTTTGGTAGATTTGTTTGAATGTGTTACACCCCAGATAGGAATCCCATGGAGCCCATTCGTATGAAACTGACTGTAAAGATTTTGGCTCCATGGCGATTAAACTGTATTCGTGTGGTCTGAGTGCCATTCACCTAATAATGTGCACTCAGACCTGAGCTATCTGGGGATATGTTACATGTCTGTGGTTTATGTAGTAAACGTTACTTTGTGCATTTTAAAGTGTTATGCTGGTTTTGTGTTCCCACGTGTGTAATGGAGTTTTGCCTTTGTCTTGGGAGATAATTGAATTACTTCCCAGTTATCTCCCGGGGCAGAGGGGAGGAAGCCAGGATGCATTGTGGGAATATACTGTGACTGTGTGTCCTTTTTGTATACTTGTCTGTCCCTTGTCACAGTCTTCCATCTGGTCCCCTAGGGGAGTGTCCACCAGGTGGGAGACCTGCATAAAAGCTGGGCAGGTAGCCCTCATTAAACAGACCACTGCTTGACCCTCAACACGGAGCCTTGTCTCGTTCTTGGGGGGGATTCACTGTGTGCTGTTAGAGACTGATTGCCAGGAGTGTAAGCTGATTGTCTGCTTTTCCTGTTCGTCTGCTAGCAGCTATTTGGGAGGTTCCAGTTCGGGAGTTGGAGTGCTATTTTGTATCTAGTTCGTGAGTTTTGGTGTTCTGCTGTAGCTGTGCCTGGATCTCTGGAAAGGGGGCCGATCGCCTAAACGGTTTTTACCCCTTGTGTGCAAAACGGTCCGTTACAATTGGTGGCAGCGGTGGGATCGTTCCCACAGACTACAGGACAGCTACAGGCGACACCATTCCGTGAATTTACAATTTGAGGGCAACGCATGTCTGAGTACAGCGACCCTGACAGCAACAGCATGGAACCAGCAGTGTCATACGAGGAGGAGGACCTGGATGGCCGTGATGCATTAAGGAAAGGCATCTGGTACCAGGCCCTGGATAATGTACAGTACCAGCGGGGTGAGAGTCTCCCCAGTGAAGAGCAGCAGTTGCAGAAGCAAGTGGCCCTGCGGATGCCCTTCCTGGGAGAGCAGCCCCTAGATGAATGGGTGAAGGAATTGGAGCACCGGCTATGGCAGGAGATTTGGCTGGAAGATGCATACCAGGCGCTCTGGTGGTATGGGGCACAGTACCTGCCCTGGACAGCCGAGCATGACAAGCCAGAGGGAGAAGAGTTTGATGGTCCTGGCTTGTTATGGGAGGCTTTTTCAGAGCCTGAATTTGGGAGCCCTACACAAGCCCGGTTCAGTGATCTCTTGGAGTGGAGGGAGAGCAGGTACGACTGGGACGACACTCACGACATTGAGCAAGACCTGGCTCACATAGCAACCCTGGAGTGGGAACTGGAGCAGGACTACCGAGATCTCTTCCACTCCATTGAGAAGATTCAGCAGGACAGCAAGGTCACAGAGCCAGAGCCAGACCCATTCAGAGGGGACGAGATGGTACAGTTTTACTGGGAAGAACCCCAGGTGGCTGGTAGAGATGGGACCGAGGTCTCTCCACCGGTCCTGCAGGGAATTGGGAGCCCAGTCTTCATTCCCCAGCGGCAGTGTAAAGTGCAAGGAGAGGAGAGCAGTATCCTCCCTCCCCAGCGGCAGGCTGAGTTACAGGGGGCAGAGGTAGTTGTTCCTGCCCCCCAGCAGCAGAGTGATATGCCGGGAAGGCAGTGTGAAGTCCAGGGAGAGGAGAGCAGCGTCCTCCCTCCCCAGCGGCAGGCTGAGTTACAGGGGGCAGAGGTAGTTGTTCCTGCCCCCCAGCAGCAGAGTGATATGCCGGAAAGGCAGTGTAAAGTGCAGGGAGAGGAGAACAGCGTCCTCCCCCCCCAGCGGCAGGCTGAGTTACAGGGGGCAGAGGTAGTTGTTCCTGCCCCCCAGCAGCCAAGTGATATGCCGGGAAGGCAGTGTGAAGTCCAGGGAGAGGAGAGCAGTGTCCTCCCTCCCCAGCGGCAGCGTGATTTTTTGGGAATTGGGTGCCCAGTCTCCATTCCCCAGCGGCAGTATGATGTTTTGGGAATTGGGAGCCCAGTCTCCATTCCCCAGCGGCAGCACAGATTATTGGGAATTGGGAGCCCCGTCTCCATTCCCCAGCGGCAGAGTGTCCTACCGGGAATAGAGAGCCCAGTCTCCTTTCCCCAGCAGCAGGACTCTGTATTGGGAGCAGAGACAGTCGGTCTCCCTTCCCAGCAGCTGGAAGTATGTATGAGAGAGGAGCATGTTACCCCCTCTCCCCAGCGGCAGCTTAATGTACCAGGGGGAGACAGTAAGCCCCACAACTGTGCAGATGGGACCGTAGTCTCTACACTGCCAGCACAGGGGGTAGGGACGATCGGTTCTGCCCCCCAGCGACAGGGCTGTTTAGCCAAAGGGGAGACAGTCGGTCTCCCCCTCCAGCAGCAGAGATGGGTAACCAAAGGGGAGACAGTCGGCCTCCAGCAGCAGAGCTGTGTGTCTAAAGGGGAGACAGTCGGTCTCCAGCAGCAGAGCGGTGTAGTTAAAGGGGAGACAGTCGGTCTCCCCCTCCAACAACCAGGCTTCAACCAGGCTACCCTCCCAGTAGCGCTGGCAACAGGGCAGAGTGCCGCCGGTCTCTGCCCACGCAGCAACCCACCAAGTCAGCGTACCCGTACCCAGCACAGCCGTGGTGAGGCACCTGGACATGGACAAGCTTCTGCACAGAGTGTAGCCGCGACTTATTGTAGGTAGGCTGTGCACATGACGTATATTTTTGTAGGTAAGGCTGCTGGACTAACAAGAGGCACTGACCGGCAGAGTCAGTACCTGTTAGTCTGTTTGAAGAAGAGAGATGTAGCAGACCAATCTAGCCACATTACGTGGAAGCCTGGTTGCTCGCCTGCTGCCTTTGGACTATGGCCCCCTTTTAAAAGACTTTTTTTGCCTGCAGAAAAGCTTCATTCGTGCTTTTCTGCCTGGGGTTCGGTAGATTTGTTTGAATGTGTTATACCCCAGATAGGAATCCCATGGAGCCCATTCGTATGAAACTGACTGTAAAGATTTTGGCTCCATGGCGATTAAACTGTATTCGTGTGGTCTGAGCGCCATTCGCTTAATAATGTGCGCTCGGACCTGAGCTATCTGGGGATATGTTACATGTCTGTGGTTTAGGTAGTAAATGTTACTTTGTGCATTTTAAAGTGTTATGCTGGTTTTGTGTTCCCACGTGTGTAATGGAGTTTTGCCTTTGTCTTGGGAGATAATTGAGTTACTTCCCAATTATCTCCCAGGGCAGAGGGGAGGAAGCCAGGATGCATTGTGGGAATATACTGTGACTGTGTGTCCTTTTGTATACTTGTCTGTCCCTTGTCACAGTCTTCCATCTGGTCCCCTAGGGGAGTGTCCACCAGGTGGGAGACCTGCATAAAAGCTGGGCAGGTAGCCCTCATTAAACAGACCACTGCTTGACCCTCAACACGGAGCCTTGTCTCGTTCTTGGGGGGATTCACTGTATGCTGTTAGAGACTGATTGCCAGGAGTGTAAGCTGTTCGTCTGCTTTTCCTGTTCGTCTGCTAGCAGCTATTTGGGAGGTTCCAGTTCGGGAGTTGGAGTGCTATTTTGTATCTAGTTCGTGAGTTTTGGTGTTCTGCTGTAGCTGTGCCTGGATCTCTGGAAAGGGGGCCGATCGCCTAAACGGTTTTTACCCCTTGTGTGCAAAACGGTCCGTTACACAGGCTACTCCCGTGGTAGCGCTGGCACCAGGGCAGAGTACCACTGGTCTCTGCCCACTCAGCAACCCACCGATCCGGAAGGCTAGTACCCCCCAGAGCCATGGTGGAGCCCCTGGACATGGACAAGCTACCCACTACCCCAGGTGCAGTAACCAATTCTTGTGGGTGGGCCACTCTGTTGATTATGTTTTATGGGTGGGTTGCTGGACTAACCAAGGCACTGACCGACATGAGGTCAGATACCTTGTTAGGCTTTTTGGGAAAGGGGAGAAATGTGGTGAAACCGACCTTGCCACTGGGCATTGGAGAAGACTGATTGCCCGCCTCCTGAGATGTGACTATGGCCCCTGGGATGTATTGCTCTTTAAAGACACGATTTGGGCATAATGGATTTGTGTTGTGTTGCTGCTGTCCGTTTAAGAACCATCTGGGGACATACTGTGGAGTTACTGGGTGTCCACCATTTCATGTATCAGAGGCACATGGTGAGAACAATGGATGAAGCACATGGTGAGAGCAATGGATGGTGGTCATTTTAACTCACAGACACTGTTTGGACTTTTCAACATGGTGCCATCTCGCAGTATTTGGTGCACAGAGACATCGTGCAGTGGTTTTGGACTATACAGCAGGGGACACATTATACAGTGATTGTTTTTCATTATGTGCAACAGTGTCAAAATCTTACTGAAATATAGGTAAGCAATGTCTACTGCACCACACTGATCTATAATTTTAGTTACCCAATCAAAAAAATCAATAAGATCAGTTTGGCATGATCTCCCTGAAGGAAAACCCATGTTGTCTCTGCTCTTGAAATCCATGTGTTTTTAGATGTTCAACAATCCTATCCTTTAACATGGTTTCCATCACTTTCCCCACTACTGAAGTAAGGCTTACTGGCCTATAGTTGCCCAACTCCTCCCTATTACATTTCTTGTAAATGGGCACAACATTCGCTAACTTCCAATCTTCTGGGACTACTCCTGTTAACAATGATTGGTTAAATAAATCTGTTAATGGTTTTGCTAGTACACCACTAAGCTCTTTTAACCCCTTAAGGACACATGACATGTGTGACAAGTCATGATTCCCTTTTATTCCAGAAGTTTGGTCCTTAAGGGGTTAATAGCTTTGGGTGTATCCCATCAGGTCCCATTGACTTATTTGTCTTTACTTTTGACAGTTGAAATGGAACCTCTTCCTCTGTAAACTCACGTGTAATAAATTACTCATTTATTCTTTTTCTTAACTGAGGTCCCTTTCCTTCATTTTCATCTGTAAATACAGAACAAAAATATTCATTGAGGCAGTCAGCTAGACCTTTTATCCTCTTCTACATACCTTCCTTCTTTTGTTTTTAATCTAACTAATCCTTGTTTTACTTTTCTTTTCTCATTTATGTATCTAAAAAATGTTTTATCCCCTTTTTTACTGACTGTGCTATTTTCTCTTCTGTGTGTGATTTGGAAGCTCTTATAACTTGCTTAGCCTCTTTCTGCCTAATCTTATAGAGCATTTTGTCTTCCTCGCTCTGTTTTTTTTTTATAATTACTAAATGCTAACTTTTTGTTTTTTACTATTTTGGCCACATCTGCGGAGTACCATAGTGGTTTCTTGAATGTTTTGCTTTTACAGACAAGCCTAATGCAATTTTCTGTTGCCTTCAATAGTGCAACTTTTAAATAATCCCATTTCTCTTGGACTCCATTTAAATTGCTCCAGTGTGATAATGACTCCTTTACACATATTTTAATTTTAGAAAGGTCTGTTTTTCTAAAGTCTGAAACTTTTGTTTTTGTGTGGTGTGACTCAGTCACTGTTCTTATATTGGACCACACTGACTAATGATCACTGGATCCTAAACTTTCACCTACAGTAATATCTGATACCAAATCTCCATATGTTAACACTAAATCTAGTACGGCCGCTTTACGAGTTGGCTCCTCAACAACTTGTTTTAGAGACAATCCCAGTAGGGAGTTTAGAATATGTGTGCTCCTGGCACAAGTAGCTAATTTTGTTTTCCAATTTACATCAGGAAGATTAAAGTCACCTATGATGATAACTTCCCCCTTCATTGTCATTTTAGCTATTTCCTCAACTAGTAGATTATCTAACTCTTCAATTTGTCCTTGGGGCCCTTAAATCACACCTACACGAGTTACTGTGTGATTACCAAATTCTAACGTAACCCAAACGGACTCTATGTTTGCATCACTAACTTTTATTAGGCTAGATTTTATGCTATCCTTCACATACAGGGCCACCCCTCCCCCTTTCTTGCCTTCCCTATCTTTTCTATATAAAGAGTACCCTGGTATTGCTGTGTCCCAGTCATTTTTTTCATTATACCATGTCTCAGTAACAGCGACTAAATCTACACTATCAGTTGCCATTATTGCCAAAAGTTCATGGATCTTTTTCCCTAAACTGTGAGCATTTGTAGACATGACTCTAAGCTTATTTTTTTAACACACTTGCTACAGGCACCTTCTGTCCTTGTTTTGGGGGACAATTGGATTGATGTTTTATCACCCTTTAGTTTAAATACATCCTAGCAAAACCTCTGAACTGCTCACTGAGAACATGTGTTCCCTTTTGAGAAAGATGCAAACCATCATTTTTGTACAGCTTATTTCCATTCCAAACAGAGCTACCATGAGAAATAAATCCAAATCCTTGCTCCCGACACCATTCACAAAGCCACAAATTAAAGTCCCTAATACGCATCCGCCTGTCGTTCTGAGTGTTATGCACAGGCAGAACTTCAGAGAATGAAACCTGCAACCTGCCGTATATCATTGGCAAAAACACTAAAAACTTCCTTAACCTCTGAAACCTCATTGTAAGCCAAGTCATTTGTCCCTAGATGGACAAGTACATCCAATTCCCCTTCCTGCTTTGCTTGCTTAGTAATATTACAGATACGTCTCCTGTCTCTGTGAGCAGTAGCTCCGGGAAGACACCTCACAAGACCACCATTGTCCATCTCCACACCTCTTATGATCGAATGTCCCAACAACAACTGCTTTCTATTAGGCCTCACCATAGTCTCCAAGCCGGTCTTCACAACACCACTAGCCTCAGTGCCTCTCTCCACAAAACCACTAGCCTCAGTGCCTCTCTCCACAACACCACTAACCTCAATGCCTCTCTCCACAACACCACTAGCCTCAGTGCCTCTCTCCACAACACCATTAGACTCTGAAATTGCAGAAAATGAATTATGTAGAGCAACAGACTGTGCAAAATGCCTTTTATACACAACTCTAAGTCTATCAGATCCTACAGTAATCCATCTGCCATTCCTAGTATGTCTCTGCGGCAGTGGCTTTGCAGCAGTTCCAGTCTGAGTTTGTTCACCAGATAATTTACAAATCTCAGACTTCAAAAATACAATCTCCTGCCGCAAGATAGAGAACTGTCTACAGATTAGACAACAACCAAATCTCCAAAAAGTAGAATGTGAAACAAATGCATAGCAACTATTACACTGAACTAAGTCTGCCATTCCAATGAGGAAAATATTTTAACTCAAACTAATCTTAACTTTTTTCTTTATCCTCCTGAATACCTCAGATTACCTCCAGTTTATCTCCAGAATATCTCCAACTACACACTTAGAAGCAACCCTCTCCAGAATATCTCCAACTACACACTTAGAAGCAACACTTAGGTGAAGCAACCAAGCTATATTAGAAAAGCTAATGACAACAAGCCTTATATAACTTCTAAAATCACCACCCACTAGGAATGTTTATTTGCTTATTTGCAAACACTAGCTAATTTAAACAGCAATCAATAGCAAGTAACTGACTAATCAAATCAAATGCCTTATAATTACCAACAGGAATTCAAACCTTGTGCAATCAGTAACCTTTTCCTACAGATGAATCTTACCTGTAACAGTAGAAAAGAAAGCTCTTAGCACAACTCTTAGACAGTTGAAGCTTCTGTAAAACTCTCCAGAATATCTCCAACTGCACACTTAGAAGCAACACTTAGGTGAAGCAACCAAGCTATATTAGCCAAGCTAATGACAACAAGCCTTATATAAGTGTGAGTACCCGACATGCTTCAGTCCTTTGAAGCCTAGTAAAGCGTTCTCATGTTCTTTGTCACCACTGTGGGTGCTCGTCTGGCCCATTGCCTTCTTCCTTGTGGTCTTGTGGCAGCCCCAGAAATCCCCCTGTCCCAGAAACTGTAGCCCCCCGCTTGGATACCTCTATCTTCTTTTGTGGTGCGGTTTGTAAGAGTCCCCTGTGGTGAGAGGGTGTGCTTGTCTTGCTAGGTGTGTAAAAGCAGGTGTTTTCCTGCGTGGTTTGGCCAAGGCTGTGTCCCAATGCCCCTTCGGCACTAGGTGTTTCTGCCCCCGGCGTATTTAGCCATTGCCCCCAATGTGTTCATCCACTGGTTGCCCTTCAAGGCAGAATGTGCCCATGTGGCAGTCCACCCTCAGCATATTATGTCCCTTGGTGGTTCCCTTGGTGGTGGAGAGGGTGGAGGGCCCGATGAGCCCATACTATGCTTACTCATTTCCACTGCTGTGGGCCCAGAACGTGGGCGAATATTTATTGGAACAGGTTCGCTAGCCTCTCCCCCAGGCCGTGTACGTGGACTCCCGCAGATTCAGGCGGTGGACCCTATTGTCTAAGTCGTCCTCAGTTCCTCCTCTGTGGTGTCTGATTGCCCTGGTGCAGGTTATGTCAGTGGGGAGAACACTGCCGGCGATGAGGCCCTGGAGCTCCTTTCTGGGCTTTGCGTTGCCGTTGCGGGTGGCGTGGTTAGGGCCCTGGGGGTCGTGAGGAAGGACCTGACGGAGGCCTCAGATCCGGATCTCGACGGTCTGGGGATTCCAGGGTGATCTAGGGATCGTTTAGTGCGACCCATGGCTTTTTCCTGCGTGTGTCTGGCTTTTGCTATCAATTATTTTATGAGTTGGGGCTGATGTGTACTATGGTTATTGCTGCCACTCGGGAGTAGTGGGAGTCTAAACGCAGGACTTATTTTTGTGTAACTGAATCATTCTGTGGCTGTTGTTTTTAGATAATTGGATATACAAACCTATCTCTTGGATTGGTGGTATACATGAGGTTAAAATAACTATCCTTCCTATAATTATGTTCTTATTTCAAGCTCTACCTGTCCCAGGTAGCAGAATAGATTTCGCTAATCTCCAGATTACTATTAATAACTTACCCAAAGAGGCACATGGCACTATCCTCCAGAACAGAGAAGATGGATAGATTAGAGTACCTTTAGATAGGTGCTGATCTCCCCCTATGTAACGTTTGGGTTCCAAGTGGTCAAAGGGCAAACATACATTCCTCTTGCCTGGCAAAACACAACTTTCTCTGTATTTAGTATGACCTCTTAACTAAACACTTCACAGCTGTTTCCCCTTCTCTATGACCCAATTTTTCAGAAATCATGTTTTATCCCCTCTTGTGGTGCTTAGGGAATTCAGAGGCCTTGAGAATGTGGGCCTGAAAAGATATTTTTGTCTATTTCAGAATAATAATTTCATCTTCTTCCTGGGTTACAACAATGATCCAGATCAGCTTTGGGCAACATTTTAGATATTTTCAAGTTAGGGATTTTGCCCCCAGAGGTGACACGAAACAATCAGTTCATACCCTCCTTTCAGTATTTGCAAGTGTATGCATTAATGATACTCCCCAGGAAGGTTTATATCCCTATTATAATTCAATAGGGATTGGAGCCAAGTATACCAACCGCCTCAAAATGGGGCATAACCCCTAATAAGTGAACTAACTAAAAAAAGGAAAAGGAGTATATGGTTAAAGATGATCAACCTCAGAAAGACTACTAGGACCTAAATATTTGCTAAATACATCTCAAGAGTTAAATAAAACTTAGATTTGTTACTCCGTTATTTATTGTCTCACTCCAGTTCATGGGTCAGATCACATTTTTCTCAGTTGATCTGTGAACCAAATGACAGGAAGACGTTCCCATTTGTTTACTGCAAAATATATAACGCATACATATATATTTATACATAACTTTATATATAATATAAATATATCATATAACTTTAAGCATATATTTTTTAGTAAACTGATAGGAGTAATATACACTGCTCAAAAAAAATAAAGGAAACACAAAAATAACACATCCTAGATCTGAATTAATTAAATATTCTTCTGAAATACATTGTTCTTTACATAGTTGAATGTGCTGACAACAAAATCACACAAAAATTAAAAAATGGAAATCAAATTTTTCAACCCATGGAGGTCTGCATTTGGAGTCACATTCAAAATTAAAGTGGAAAAACACACTACAGGCTGTTCCAACTTTTATGTAATGTCCTTAAAACAAGTCAAAATGAGGCTCAGTAGTGTGTGTGGCCTCCACGTGCCTGTATGACCTCCCTAGAACACATGTGCATGCATCTGATGAAGTGGCGGATGGTCTCCTGAGGGATCTCCTCCCAGACCTGGACTAAAGCATCTGCCAACTCCTGGACAGTCTGTGGTGCAACTTGACGTTGGTGGATGGAGCGAGACATGATGTCCCAGATGTGCTCAATTGGATTCATGTCTGGGGAACAGGCGGGCCAGTCCATAGCATCAATGCCTTTATCTTGCAGGAACTGCTGACACACTCCAGCCACATGAGGTCTAGCATTGTCTTGCTTTAGGAGGAACCCAGGGACAACCGCACCAGCATATGGTCTCACAAGAGGTCTGAGGATCTCATCTCGATACCTAATGGCAACCAGGCTACCTCTGGCGAGCACAAGAAGGGTTGTGCTGCCCCCCAAAGAAATGCCACCCCACACCATTACTGACCCACTGCCAAACCGGTCACAGAGGATGTTGCAGGCAGCCGAACGTTCTCCACGGCGTCTCCAGACTCTGTCACGTCTGTCACATGTGCTAAGTGTGAACCTGCTTTCATGTGTGAAGAGCACAGGGCGCCAGTGGCGAATTTGCCAATCTTGGTGTTCTCTGGCAAATGCCAAACGTCCTGCACAGTGTTGGGCTGTAAGCACAACCCCCACCTGTGGACGTTGGGCCCTCATACCACCCTCATGGAGTCTATTTCTGACTGTTTGAGGAGACACATGCACATTTGTGGCCTGCTGGAGGTAATTTTGCAGGGCTCTGGCAGTGCTCCTCCTGTTCCTCCTTGCACAAAGGCGGAGGTAGCGGTCCTGCTGTGTTGTTGCCCTCCTACGGCCTCCTCCATGTCTCCTGATGTACTGGCCTGTCTCCTGGTAGAGCCTCCATGCTCTGGACACTATGCTGATGACATAGCAAAACTTCTTGCCACAGCTAGCATTTATGTGCCATCCTGGATGAGCTGCACTACCTGAGCCACTTGTGTGGGTTGTAGACTCCGTCTCATGCTACCACTAGAGTGAAAGCACCGCCAGCATTCAAAAGTGACCAAAACATCAGCCAGGAAGCATAGGAACTGAGAAGTGGTCACCACCTGCAGAACCACTCCTTTACTGGGGGTGTCTTGCTAATTGCTTATAATTTCCACCTGTTGTCTATCCCATTTGCACAATAGCATGTGAAATTGATTGTCACTCAGCAGTGGCGTACACACGACCCATGGGGCCCAGGTGCAAAAATTGATCGGTGGGCTCCCCCTCCCATGCGCTTACTCTGCGCGGGCCGGGGCCACAACACATGGTGGCGGGCACCTGGTCGTAGGGGTCGCAGGGCTGTGACCCCTGCGACCGCGGTATGTAAGCCTAGTGCATGCAGATACACATACACTTAAAGGACCACTACAGACACCCAGATCACATCAGCTCAATAAAGTGGTCTGGGTGCCAGGTCCCTCTAGTTTTAACCCTGCAGTATTATTTTTAAAGGGAAATGTATAAATGAGCTTTAAAGGAGCCTGTCAATTTAAAGGTTTTTTTAATGGTAAAAGTATGTTTGAGGTGTGAATTAAATTAAATGTAGATATCCATATCTGTTTATCCTTCACCTCTGTATCTCCATATTAGCTCCCTGTCAGGTATTGTTATTCTAAATTCTGTGTCTGCAGGCTGAATAGAACATCATACCAAAAAAAATTGGGAAGGATGGGCGATAAATTCGGGCAGGAACCAAATGAAATACTGAGATGAACTTATCAGTTTAAAAGAAAAATGTCAGTAACAAATGTGACTCACATTTATTACTGACATTATTCTTTTAAAATGATAAAATATAAGTGAAGTTTTAGACAATAAACCAGTACTCTATTTACATTTCATTGGTCAGGGATTTTTATCCAAGTTCATCAAACGAAAAAAGGTTAACACAAGTTATAGGTGATTTTCCCTGTTTTAGTCAATGCAATGTCTGATATGTCTGAAATGGCAGATTCCCTTTGAACACACATTATCCAAATAATGATGGTAATTCTACATTCCAGCACCATCAACAGAGGTTCATAACATGATGTTCAGTGTCTCCACCCTCTGCATTCAGACACTGTACTTTCCTCATAGAGGTGCATTGATTCAATTTATCTCTATGAGGAGATACTGATTGGCCAGGGTTGTGTTTGGCTTGTGCTGGCTCTGCCCCAGATCTGCCTACTTGACAATCTCAGCCAACCAAATGCTCTCCTACGGGAGAGCATTGTGATTGGCTTAGATCATTACCAAGGAGGCTGATCAGCGGTAGAGCCATCACCAGCAGAGTAATATAAAGGTAAGGTGTTTCTATATGTAGGGGGTGGGTGGCTAGATATAGTTTTTAACACTATAGGGTCATGTTTGTGTTCCTGACCCTATAGTGTTCCTTTAAGGCAGCAGCATCCAACAGGAGAGAGTCAATTCTCCACAAACTGTGTGAATGACATTTCATAGGTTAATCAGAGGTCTTCCTTTGTGCTTATAATTGTTGTTAAACATTTTTTCGTTGTAGAAAGAGACATTGTGATACCTCAATATAAATGGTCTATAGCAGTCTTGTTCAGGGCCAGATGTACATGTTAGGTGACTTTAGGCATAAACTTTTAAGGTGCTCCCCAACCTCAAAATAAGGCAGATAAAGTATAAGAAATATATTAACAGGATATTGCAGGACTAAAAATATTTAAAAATATATTCATAACATATATATATATGTATGTATATATTTCTGCTTGTAATGTATTGTGTTTGAATCTGTGAGTATAGTGAATGTATGTATGCTGCTGTGTAAATGCATTCAGGGTTAAAGATAATATTAGAAGTGGTTAGGGTAAAGGTGGGCGGTTATGACTAGAGAGAGGTTAATGTCAACGTTAGAATACATAGAGTGTTTAGTGTTCAGAAGATTAACAGTGTGAGAGAAGTTAAGGTTATAGTATAAAGGCTGTTTAGGATTACTGAGTTTAGGACCAGATTTGGGTTAAATTTAGTATTTGGGTACATGAATTACTTAGTTTATAAGAGTAGTTAAACATGATTACAGTAAAGTTTTTTTTGTGTTTTTTTTTTTGTGAGAGGTTACTAGTGGGCAGATTGGAAATGATCCCTCCCACTTCCTGTCCAGCCTCACACAGACATTGGAGGATCTAGGACCACACTGAGTTTTACACCCTCTATAACTGTTTCTGGAGCTCTACTATTAAGGCTGATGGGACTACAGAAGATACTACAGAAGACGCTAGCCAAACACGCTATCCAGGCACATTCTAAGTACTAAAAACAGGCGCCTCCTGGTGGTTAGGCATCTGTAGTCATGTGCATACTCTACTTAATGGGAAATATGGCCTGGGTCATATTTATCCATTGGGGGAGCACAATGACAGGTCTTGCAACTCAACAGCCGTGTATAGCCATGCGGTATAAAACTACAGTTCAGCATTCCTTGATAAGGCTTACAGAAATAGCTGGTACTTCTACAGATTGAGCACATGTGCAGTATAAAGCAATGTCATTACGTGATTCACGTGACTTTAGCTGGACTCTGAAATGTATAGCCAGTTAATCATGTGGTGTCAATTATCAGGTTGTTACAGTGTCAAGGCCAGTCCAAAATGTCCCTTACAGCAAAGGTGGTTTTACCAGATTGTAATAGTATATTTTTTCTTTTATTTTTTAGCAAAATTGAAAGATATAATAGGTAATAGTTGGGGGTAACCTGTCAATGTAAGGAAAAGCCTGATTATTTACCATGGAACCTGGAACCCATCACTATAGCATATAGAGTCATCCAGGATAATACAGCCAATACACACTATATAGCAACAATAACTGATGTCTTTCCTTACAGAGGAAATGGTAAATGTAGGTCATTTGAAAGGTGTGTTTGCCTCAAAGCATACAATTGTGGATCCTAACGAAGATATTCTAAGATCTAAATTATTTTGAATTACAAAATTAGATAAAACAATGTCATAACCTATGCAGCTATGCTGTGTTTTAATGTTATGGCACTAAACAAGAACAAATTGCTTGAAGAAAGAGAAGAAATGAAAATTTAAGGAAATGAAGAGTGGCTGGATAACACTAGAAGTGGCAAGAGATAAGTGAAATAGGAAGGAGGAATGGAACAGGTGACATTGGAAAGAGAAATGCAAACAGGGGGAAATCGGTTGACAAAGAGAGGAAAGCTAGTAACAGACTAAAGGATACATCCTGATATAGAAAAAAGAATAAAACTCCACATCCAATGTATAAAAGACAAAGACGGTACACGTGGAATTGATATAACATTCTTTACTGAGTTGTGCTTACAGACAGAAAATTTAAATCATTCAAAAAAAATATTATTTTTGATTTCTCCAACACGTTTCTTGAACATCTTGTAAGGTTAATTTCTTTAGATATTCTGAAATAAGAATAAGGCAGAGTCAGTAAAAAGGAGAGAAAGGCAGTCAATTCCAATTATATGTAATAAATATATGAATGTTTAGCTTTCCAGTTGACATTTGATTTCACGTCTGCCAGCATTTTGCCAGATGAGCATGATTGCAGTTTTAGTCTAACTAACATAGGATGGTTACTGTTGTCCAGTTTTTCAATATAAAGAGCTAAGATTTAAAATGGGACCTATGTATTTTTTGCTCACTCTTTTATATATAAACATTAATATTTCTTGATTTATCGTAATCTGTTCTTTCTCTAATGGTGAATTTTATAATCTTCACCTCACTTCCTGCGTTACAGGATCTTTACCTGTTTATGACATTTTCTCTATATGTTGTCGTTATACATGTCTCAGTCTTCCACATGCTCAATGATGTGCATTAGCTAGTTATTGACTTTTGTTGATATTCATAAATACTTCTGAGATTTCTGCAGATAACTGAAACGTAAAAGTCTTCTACCTAAACTATATGTTGATATTAAAGGTCAACACAAGTGAAACTCAGTTTGATCACATGACAAATGGATGAAGGTAAGATTCTAACTATTTTCGATATGTATATTTATATTTACAGCACACATATCCTGTGCTTTGTTAAACTAACTCACAGAATTGATCCAGGATATATAAGCTGAGACTCTTGTGAACACGGTTGGTTTGAGGTAGGCATTGCATCCAGACGAAGACACAAAGCTAGTTACACCATGGACTTGGTAAACTCCATTGACAGCACAGTTGAGGGGTCCGCCAGAATCTCCCTATAATATAAGAACACAATATTATAGACAAAGTATATACAGCTTCATAACATTTAGAACATGTACATATTTATATAGAAATTTAAAAGAATTCACTTTATCATTTAATGTTAAAGGGACACTCTATTAATTCAGACTACTTCAGCTCATTGAAGTTGTCTAGGTACATTGTTCCTGTTCCACTTAGTCCTGCAATGTAAATCATTGCAGTTTTAGAGAAATTGCAATAATTGCCTTGCAGGACTAAGACAGCCTCTAGTGACTGTCAATCAGACAACCCCTAGTGGTACTGCCTGGATCCTAATGGACTCCAGGTCGCTTAAAGACACTGGAGGTCCTGCATGAGGACCTCCAGTGTCAGTGACCTCCAGTGTCAGTGAAATCTCCAACGCTTTCCTATAGGAAGGTCCTAGTGTGCTCACAATGCTCGCCTCACATGTGCATTAGGCCCCACATTCCTCCTCCTGATGTCAGAGGAGGCAAAGACCTGACCCAGCACGAGGGTCATCTGAGCTGGAAACGGGTGAGCGACTAAAAGGTATTTAACCCTTTACATGCCAGGCAAGGCCACGAGGGAGGGGGGACCACAGGGCAATGTAATGTTGCTCGAAATCATAAACCACAAACCATGCACAATTAATCTTTATTTATGTTCCCATGTATCACAAGCAAGCTAAGCAAAATAAGAAATGTAAGAAAATGCATAATTCTGCAAATTAATTGGCGTATAAGTGCGATTTAATACCGTGCTACAATTAAAGTATCTTAACCAATAAATGCTTTTCAACCCAAGAATTAATGTTTCTGATAGACACACATACATTCAACTCACACTGTAACAGAGTTAAATTGTTACAGGCCGCTGTAGTGCTTTTTATGCCAGGAATACCCTGGCTCCATTCCTCAATAGTGGGACAAACGGTTTGCCCCCTTACCTGGGTCCACTCCTGGCTCCGATGCTTCCTGGTGATCCGGTGACAATCTTCCTGTTTCTGCAGAGCCGCTGAAACCTAGAAGCTGCTGTCAACGCCATTCATTGGCTGAGAGTCTCAGCTGACCTCTTTCAGCCAATGACTGACATTCTCTTGATCCGGCAGAAGGGTCAAACTCAATATGTGCAGCATTTCAAAGTGAAGTGCGGCACATACAGACTTTAGGTACCATGACCACTTGAAATCAATAGAACCATATTAACAGGGTTGTTTCAATAGCACTCCTGTATATGTTTGTGTGAACTGTATAAAAGGAAATGGAAAATACTATCAAGGTGATTTTACTAGAGCTCAATGCTTTAATTTTTTAAGACTCCAGTGAAATTAACCCTTTTCCCATTGCTCCAGAGGAGAGCAGAATGATGCTTGACTCTCTTCTGTAAACCACGTTAATAAAATCTATGTTGGGTTCTGGGAGCCTTCCCCCGACCCCACCACCTCCACCTCCCCCCATTTGGTTACCACTTAATGGCTACATCTTAGAAGTACAACTCTTCTAATACATGATATAGCACTTAACAGGAAATATTTCAAAAATCTTATTACATGTTTGTTACGCTAGAACTTTACATATCTTACCTGGCATCCAGCCTGAGCTCCGTTACCACCGGCACACACCATTGTGGACTTGACTGTGCTGCCCCAATAAGAGTTGGTGGAGCAAGTTGATTGAGCTACAACAGGCAGAGGGGCCTGCTGAAGGACTGAGGGAAGGGATCCACCAGCTGTAGGGAAGATACAATTCACTTAGGGCTGTATAACACCCATAAAGATAAAAGCAACACGTGTGACAATTCCCTGACTGAAGTTCTGCATATTGTGAAAAATATGTTCTTTATAAAAACTGGTTTAGGTAAATTAACGTGATTAAACTACTATTTCCTGATATTTGATCGGCAAAAAAGAAAATTGGTGCAGACGAACTGTATTAAATCACAAAATAAGCATATTACTTACTAACGGTTCTGCCCCATCCGGTAATGGTGCAGGCGTAATTGTTGGAAAGGATGGCTCCATTGTTTGGCAATGTTGCCAGCTTAACATAGCTGTTCAGGCTGGCGCTGGATGCCAGATGAAGGACTGCAATATCGTACCTGTTAAAAGAGTGTTTAGTTATAAGACATTTATAATACAGAAGACGTTATACATGCAAATGAATAAAAATAAATTATATAATATTAGTCGCAATAAGCAGAGTCACTATGTTATACTATATAGATATTCAGTCATTATATTTAGAATGTATGCATCTTTAAATATATCTTACAAATAATGTTAACATCACTTCTATTTCAGATTGCATCCTCCCATGAATCATTTTGTCACAAAGTTTTATTACTGAATTATTTATAAGATTCCACGTGGTTTGTTTAGAAGTCTCTCCATTTCTGACAGCGACTCCCTCCCTCTCCCAGTCACGTGTTGTGTTGCCCAAGGTTCCATTCTAGGCCCCCTACTATTTACATTATTTATAAATGATCTGCCTAATGTCTGCAAATCCTCAAATGTACACCTGTACGGAGATGACACGGTAATCTATGTGAGCAAATCTAATCTACCGCAGCTTGAGTCTGTGCTCCAAGACCAATTTACAGAGGTAGAAAGGTGGATTGCAAAAAACAAACTCTTCCTGAACACTGACAAAACTGTCACAATGATCTTTGGAACAGTACCTAAATTACACAAATTACACAATTCCCACCTATCAATCAAAAAAATTCAAATGGCACACTGACCGCAGTCCACTCTTTCAAATACTTGGGTATTATGTTAGACCAAAATCTATCTTTTGGCCTGCACATAGAAAAGCTTGCATCTAAACTTTATCCAAAACTAGGTGCCCTGTACAGACACAAATCCTGCCTAAGCCCTACAGCAAAGAATGCACCTGTCATGGTTGATTATATATTTCCTACCTGTTCTATGATAAAAAATTTATTTATTGTGTATTAATATTGTTTTTGTATTTTATTGTACCTTAATGTAACAATGCAATGATTTGTGGACTCAGGACATACTTGAAAACGAGAGAAATCTCAATGTATCTTTCCTCGTAAAATATTTTCTAAATAAATAAATAAATTCTCTTTTGTGATATAACTGTTTTGTGCTGCTGCTGGAACAAAAAATCTATTGTTAGGAAAAGAGTATCAGAATATTATTAAACCCTTCACAACATTACAGTCACTTCAAGTCACTTCATGCTCACTATTACATCAGTGACTTATAGAACCTTACCGGAACAATAGAACACCATACATTTCCCAGGACAAATAGGATTTTCTGAGTTCTTTCTTCATTGAGTCAATTTTTTTTTTTTACAGTAAATATTTTTGGAGATGAACTTTTTGTGATATATACAGTTGCAAGAAAAAGTATGTGAACCCTTTGGAATGATATGGATTTCTGCACAAATTGGTCATAAAATGTGATCTGATCATCATCTAAGTCCCAACAAGAGACAATTACAGTCTGCTTAAACTAATAACGCACAAAGAAATGTTGCCATGTTTTTATTGAACACCCCATGTAAACATTCACAGTGCAGGTGTAAAAAGTATTTGAACCCTTGGATTTAATAACTGGTTGAACCTCCTTTGGCAGAAATAACTTCAACCAAACGTTTCCTGTAGTTGCAGATCAGACATGCACAACGGTCAGGAGTAATTCTTGACCATTCCTCTTTACAGAACTGTTTCAGTTCAGCAATATTCTTGGGATGTCTGGTGTGAATCGCTTTCTTGAGGTCATGCCACAGCATCTCAATCGGGTTGAGGTCAGGACTCTGACTGGGCCACTTCAGAAGGCGTATTTTCTTCTGTTTAAGCCATTCTGTTGTTGATTTACTTCTATGCTTTGGGTCATTGTCCTGTTGCAACACCCATCTTCTGTTGAGCTTCAGCTGGTAGACAGATGGTCTTAAGTTCTCCTGCAAAATGTCTTGATAAACTTGGGAATTCATTTTTCCTTCGATGATAGCAATCCGTCCAGGCCCTGACTCAGCAAAGCAGCCCCAAACCATGATGCCCCCACCACCATACTTCACAGTTGGGATGAGGTTTTGATGTTGGTGTGCTGTGCCTTTTTTCGCCACACATAGTGTTGTCTGTTTCTTCCAAACATCTCAACTTTAGTTTAATTTGTCCACAGAATATTTTGCCAGTACTGCTGTGGAACATCCAGGTGCTCTTGTGCAAACTGTAAACGTGCAGCAATGTTTTGTTTGGACAGCAGTGGCTTCCTCTGTGGTATCCTCCCATGGAATCCATTCTTGTTTAGTGTTTTACGTATTGTAGCATTTGCCAGTGACTTTTGTAAGTCTTTAGCTGACACTCTAGGATTCTTCTTCACCTCATTGAGCAGTCTGTGCTGCGCTCTTGCAGTCATCTTTACAGGACGGCCACTCCTAGGGAGAGTAGCAGCAGTGCTGAACTTTCTCCATTTATAGACAATTTGTCTTACCGTGTACTGATGAACAGCAAGGCTTTTGGAGATACTTTTATAACCCTTTCCAGCTTTATGCAAGTCAACAATTCTTAATCGTAGGTCTTCTGAGAGCTCTTTTGTGCGAGGCATCATTTACATCAGGCAATGCTTCTTGTGAAAAACAAACCCAGAACTGGTGTGTGTTTTTTATAGGGCAGGGCAGCTGTAACCAACACCTCCAATCTCATCTCATTGATTGGACTCCAGTTGGCTGATATCTTAATCCAATTAGCTCTTGGAGATGTCATTAGTCTAGGGGTTCACATACTTTTTCTTGCAACTGTATGTAGAACTGTGTGTTTTGTATTTTGACTATTTAACGTCTTACCCGGCTGCTACATTGTTAGTGTTCCAGCTGGCATGTTTTACAATTCTAGAAACGGAGATATATTGTTCTCTGCCTTCATTCACATTCAGGTTGTGTTCTCCCAAAACCACACGATATGAAACCACACTGTAAAAAATAGGTAAATTGGTTTAACACATTAGGATTTATTCACTAAACATAAGCCTAGTTATTAGTGTACACTTTATGTTTTCAAATGTATTTGTATTGTAAATCTAGGAGATGTACCTATACTCATTTTATGGGATAATTTACCAAGTTCCACAATGCACAGGCAACGTTTGTGAAGATTTTCAATCAGTATATGAACTTGAAAAATGTTCTAAACATCTATGAATTGATTCAAATAAGTTTCACTTTAATAGCCTTCCTAAGCCAACCAAAATAGTACCAATATTTCTTAAGGGAACCCCAAAGTATAGCTAATAATTTTGAATTTTATAAGGGACAAAATTGCAATATATATGTTGCCTTATATGATTTTATTAACCCATTATTTCAAACATATATTGTTTTACATCATATGGGCAATGTGATTGGCTTGAATAGCAATGGGCAGAAGGTTAGGGTAAAAGTAGTAAAAGTATGTTTTCTTAAAATATTTATGCACTGTATAGCTAATGTTGATGAATAAAAAATAAAACACATTTTAATATTATAAATAATAAAAATATGTAAATAGTCCAGGTAAATTGCTTGATTCTATTACCTGTCTACACAGTGAGCAGCGGTCAGGACACGGTTAGCACGGATAAGAGAACCTCCACAGGTGTGATACCAGCTGCTTCCAGACTGATACTGAAGGGAAATCTGGGGAAAAAGTCCAAACACATTTATCATAAAGCTATTTTTTGTTTGTAAATGTTCTAGACCAGTGGTTGCCAAACCAGTCTTATGGCTTGGATTTATATATTTCCCTGTTTTATTCCAATGGGGATACTGACATAACTTGTACTGGTGGTGTGTCTTGATGACTGGTTTGGGAAGCAGTGCTCTAGACAAGCCATCTCTGAAATATTGAGTATTTATAAAAAGTATAAGACCAAGGCTTGCAGCAAAACAAAATATGGAATCCAACAAAGCAGAATATGATATATACAAAATGTATTCATGCCTCCTCACAAATCAAAGCTAAAAATTCAAAGTGCATAAGAGGTGGAGAGTATTCACCAGAGGATGTTAACTTATTTCAAGCCTCATGGACACTTTTCTGATCTAAGTTGGCATTTCCTGGTCACTTGTTAAAAAATCAGGGCTTAGTGAATAACCCTATCAGTATAACTGTGTTCAGTATTGCCTGAAGGCTCTGTTACTAGACAGTGAATTGTAACAAACTGGAAATTGGAGAGAAATCTGGGTGAAGGAAGTTGATAAATGGTTTAAATGAATATGAATTGCATGGAATATTCAATACTCTTTTAATTGTTAAAAATATTCTTTTACAATAAAGCAACTAGGTATAATATTATAAAAATAAGGTTTTAGTTATATTATCTTGCATATTGCTTTTGATAATTGTAAGAGCCCTATCCAGTACAAAAAAAATTATAATCATGCCAAATGTTCCTCATTGATATTTGTTCAATATCTTAATTATACTAATCATTCTAATCTTCGGTTACGTGACACTGGAAAGGACAATTGCAGTTTCAAAGACGTTTCTCTTACAACAATGGAAAGAAGTGTGCATTCTAAGCACCATAATCAGTACAGCCAGTAATTTTTGTGTAGGGTTTTTAAAAGATGGTCCTTAGTTTTATGTCAAGCCATTAAGAAGTGGTTCGACAATTACTGGCCACTCTATGGCATCTAGATTCCCCCACCAAAGCCACTTACTTGTATGCATTGAAAATATGGTATTAACAAGTTTCAATCATCATTGTCAATTTCATCAAACCTGGCTGTTGGTGATTGGCTAAGAGAAGTTTTGATTAGGCCGGTGGTTTCACATTATCCTATTTGAACGATGCAGAAATATTAATTCCTATTTCCAACAGAATCACTGGGAATATGTATCAAAGTGTTTTGTTCTAAAAAGTGGTACAAAAATATAAACATGGTAGAGTCACCAATGGAAAATGCCTGCACGTCCTACTGGTTTCCAAGGTGATTGCCTCACTTTTCGTACTTTAGACCGCTTTTTAGACCAGAACTCTTTGGTGAAAAAGCCCATTGTTTGCATTTCTCCTCCACCACACACCATGTGCAATGACAGATATGACCGAAAAGGACAGAGTGTATGTGATTGCTAGTAAACTGACATGGAACCACTAAGTTCCACAATATTTTATTTTATTTGATAGATCTCACAAATACATTTATTATTGAACATACTAGCTGGATATTGGTAATATTATATATAACCAGATCAGTAGCCTACATACTTCTTCATTTGATACTCCATTTAGGGGTTAAGTAAGGTATAATTACAAGGGATGAAGGTGGAATTGACAAGTAAGGGCTTGGAATTCAGGCAAAGTTGACAAATATGTGGAGCTGCACTCCACATTTTGAGCCCGGAGATTGAAGCCATGACTCACATGGTGGATCTTATCTCACATGCACATGTGTCTAACTGACTCTCAAACCCACTCTATCTTCAGAAAATCCTCTGCTTTCAAAACGTACACCATTGCCCCTGAAACTCTAGATTATAATTCATAATCACTGCTTCTCAAGCTTGTCCACCATACTCTTCATACAAGATACTCGCCAACTGTCATTGGTTAGATAGTTCTAACTAACTGTCAATGGTTAGATAATACCCAACCCTGGTAATGGTAATAGTGTTACTTAGGGTAGGTTTCTATCAAATTCTAAACTTACTAAGTAACTACACTTACCTGCCATGGCCATGCATTTTGTGCAGAATTTGATCCTCCAACAACACGCTCATTTCCCTGGCCATCTTCATAGCATTGTCCTTTGAGGAAAGAGTAATACAGTAAGTAGCATTCTTTTTGTAACAATGGCAATGTGAATATTATCTACCTTCACCAAGGTAAGTCATTATAAAAACTTTGCAATTATTTATGTTACTACATGTGCTACATATTTTATTTAAAGTTTTACTTACCTGACTTTGCCCAATTTTTAATAAGAGGACAGTAAGACTAAACATGTTATAGAAGAGCGTATTCGTCTTGTTTACAAAGGAATAGAGGATGCCAGTAGATACTAACATATAATTAATTGAGGTCAGTGATCTACGATTTGCTATAAATATAGAACTCACCACAGAGGACAAGAGCAGCAAGTAGAATGAGCCTCAACATCTTCAGTTAGTTCCAGCTAATTTCAACAGAGAAAGATGTAGTCTCTTCTCCCTGTATATATACCAAGAGAACGTACAAAACTTAATGAAGGGAATCGTTGCAGATGTTACATGTTGCAATAGGATGTTGTAAAGTATGTAAATTACCAATACTGTAAAATATCTTCAAGGACAAGGTATATTTACATACACGTACCTATTTTAAAAAACTTGGGAAGGAAAATGATATAGGAAACATTGCATAATTCTTTACATAAAGTTGCAGTAATATAAAACACTGCTTATCGCAATGTGACAGTATACTCAATAGCCCAAAACTGTACATTCATTTTTATTCACAGCATCTGAACTCTAATTTTACTGAATTTTAGTCTTATGCGCAGCAGGAAAGTTCAGTTTAGCCAAATTATATTTTTCATAATCAATTGTTTGTCCTATATGTCCACTGCTAATTTATGTGCCAGTTTGGTTCTCCAAAGTTTAGTCTATGGGATAATATTCAGAGAAACATTCGGACAACCAAAACGGAAGCGAAAATTATCCAATTACTATACTGCAAAATAAATATAATATGAATATTTACAGTAAAAACCAAAGAAAAAGGTTACCTGCGCTCTTTCCTAAATCCCTATGTATATTTAAACAAATTGAGGTTTTTAGTTATCTCCAATGGCCATGAGAGGGTATGCCCATCTGCCACGTCAAGGCAGACCTCTTATGTGGGTCCTAACTCTAACAATTCACCTTGCTTCCTTGAGCTTCTGGCAACGATATCTCTAATGAGACTGAAAGGGGTATTTTTTATAAACATCGCTAAATGCTTATTAACTCTTAATAGGGAACACATGGGATGGGCAGCAGTATTGTAACATAGGATATGAATATTGTGTATATATTTCACCCATGGCATGATCAAAAGAGACGATTGATGGGAAAAAAGATTATTGATGGTTGGGGGAAAGCCACTAAAAGTTGATTTTCTTCCCATATCAAGTGAATATATACTGATAGAGGGCAAAAAAAAGAAGGCGTAAAACAAATCTATAGTTATATATGATATATTTATAAATATATTAATATAAATATAGATTTTTTACTGTTGTTTCTTTTTGGGAAAAAATATAAATATAAAATTTTTGGCCATGGAGCTAGATGTTTGCTTGGTTTTCTGTCCGTATGGCACTTCAGAGATAACAAAATTCAAATTGAAACCGTAATTAGGTCCAATGCCCAAGTTTACTGAACAATACAAATCCATACTGACCATGCGTCACAAACTTACCTTTCACCCGACGCACACCCAGCCCCTCTCCTCGGCCATGTGGGCAGAACTCACCACGTGGCCGCATTGCCTTAGTCCTCAGGCCATGTGGCCATGCGGGCCATGCGGTCCATACGCTCCACGTGGTCGCGCGGCCTGAATATAATACTTACCTTTGGTCCTGCGAACGACTCTTTCTGAAAGTTCGCAGGACGAACTGGAACTCCTAAAAATAAAAAAAATAGGCATGACATCATTACCTTAAAGGGACCACGTCCTCTAGGCAACCCAATGCTGTTTGGGCTTGCAGAGATGACGTGGACCAATGGGAACTCTTTTGAGCCTATTTAAAGCTTGTTTAAGCCTTCATTCTTTGCCCTATCGTGGCTTCTGTTTGGATCCTCATTTAGTGCTCCTGGTGATTGACCTTGACTTCATATTTGCTTTCCTATGTTTGACCTCGGCTTCATATTTGACTTTCTGGTAACCTGACACCAGCTTTGTATTTGACTCATGATATCTGGTATCCTGACCTCGACTTTGCATTTGACTCGTGTTTACTGGTATCCTGATCCCGGCTTCATATTTGATTCGTGATTTCTGGTATCCTGACCCCGGCTTTGTCTTGACTCTGAGTATTTCTGTTATTCCTGTCCTTGATTTATATTGACCCTGTTTCTTGTTGGATTAATATGTTAAGTCTGGCCATTCTAAGACTCTGTAATATGCCTTTTGGATCCTTTTGTGAGTTTCCTCTTTCCTGTGTGTTGGGGTACGACTCCCGTGACACCATGCTAACTATAGCTATTCTAAAATTTCCCCAACTCTAAACCATTCTTTTCAAATATTTGTATTAATACATTTTTCAATAACAATACAGATAAGATAATAACTAAAGGTGGTCCTCACTTAGGACCAACTCTCTATTCACTGCTCTGCTGCGCTTGTCTATGTTCGGAGAAATTTACCTGAATGTAGACATACGTACCAGAGCAGAGAATCCCTCTAATCTATGTTCGGGGAAATTTCCCCGAACATAGACCTCACTTCCCGACCAATTCGTTTTGCGACTGCACCTGTAGATGTCGTAGTACCTGTATACCAAAAACAGGGGGAATACAATGAATGTACATCATCCAATATCATACAAGTACATTAAATCAGTACTGTAATAATAAAAAATAGCAATTTTAAATATATTGTTTGTCTTTAGAAATTGCTGTGTTTCCATTAAAAAAAAACCCATTCTAAATGTAAATATGCAAAAGTTCTGAAATTTCCCCAAACATAGATTTAAAGGGATTCCCTGCTCTGGTGCATTCGTTTATGTTCGTGGAAACGTCCCTGAACATAGACGAACGCACCAGAGCAGGGAATCCTTCTAATCTATGTTCAGGGAAATTTCCCTGAACGTAGATTAGAGGGATTACCTGCTCTTGTGCGTTCATTTATGTTCGGGGAAGCTTCCCCGAACATAGACGAACGCACCAGAGCAGGGAATCCCTTAACCCCTTAAGGACCAAACTTCTGGAATAAAAAGGAATCATGACATGTCACACATGTCATGTGTCCTTAAGGGGTTAAAGGACCACTATAGGCACCCAGACCACTTCAGCTCAATGAAGTGGTCTGGGTGCCAGGTCCCTCTAGTGTTAACCCTGCATCTGTAAACACAGCAGTTTCAGAGCAACTGCTATGTTTACACTAGGGTTAATCTAGCCTCTAGTGGCTGTCTCACTGAAAATCACAATGAGAAGATGCTGGAAGTCCATAGGAAACCATTGAGAAATGCTTCCCTATGGGCTGTTTGAATGCGCATGCGGCTCTTGCCGCGCATGCGCATTCGGGGCTGACATCGGCAGAGGGAGTCCAGGGCTGGGGAAAGGTAATTGTTTTAACCCCTTCAGCCCCCTTCAGGCCAGTGGGAGTGGGACCCCTAGGGTGGGTGGGGGGGGTGGGAGGTTTTTTTCCTGGCACTATAGTGGTCCTTTAATTCCTCACTTACCGACCAATTCGTTCTACGACCGTGTCATAGGAACGGAACCCAGTCGGTAAGTGAGAAGTGTCTGCATGTGGAATTTTAATGCAATGCTTTACTCCTCCATGTTGACACCTGTCTCTAAGCCTTTTTTTCTACAGAGATTATCACTAGGACAACATATCGATATGTTATACATGTGTAGTGCTGCAAATAAAAATGATCACACATATTTTCCATAACTGTAATTTGAGAAGAATAGTTAACGTCTTTCAGCTATTTTTAATGCATATCAACACCCTTTGGCAGCCGTCACTGAATGAGAAGAATACTGTCAAATTTAATTATTAATATTTTTTTCTTCTAGAGTATGGAGTTAAATATCAAAGTAGACCTTTGAGGACCATTAGTTAATTGGATTATAAGAACTCTTTGGATCATAAATTAAATTAATTAACCAGACATGAGACAAGAATGAAGAACGAGAATTAAAAAACAAAGTAGTTTCCTATAAGCATGCTACTGAAATTCAAGATCTCTAAATAATATTAGATATAAAGTACTAGAATTTAAACATATGAGGCAAACTGCAGTTCACATATAATAGGGATAGGATAAATATAAACACTTAATTTGAACTAGATTAAGAATGACCATTAATTTATGTAAATTAATAAAATGTATATATTGTAAAATATATTATAAAATAAATCCAATCGATAATATAAAAATTCCACAACTATTTTAAATAATTGGTTCTAACTTTTTCTATAATACTTTATTTCTAACAGATCAAATGTATGGAAAATACATCTTTAAAATCATCCAAAATATTTTTGCCAATTCAAGATACAACCGATCAGTGGTCTTACAGCAGGATAAATAATTTGATATCTGAGATAATAAAGAGGTCAGGAAACAAATAAAGGAAATATTGGTAATTATATATCTATATTTTAAAGATAAGCCAAACATTCTGTTTATTAAGAAACTTGATTACGTTATGTGCAATATTAATAAAGGTATTTTAAACATCTAGCTTGATGGCCAAACTTTCTGTATTTCTTTTTCTTCCCAAAATGGAGGAACAGTAAAAAATCTATAGTTAGATAGATATGTTTATGAATATATCATATATAACTATAGATTTGCTTTACTCCTCCTATTTTTTCCCTCTATCTACAATATATGAACAGTTATGTAAAAAATGTAACTGATAACATTTACTAAAAACCTCCAGTTATTTGAATGTTCACAGCATGTGTGATAGTGCATAATTACATTTTTTTGTGTGAGTGTTTTAGAGAATGTAAACAATTTTCTGCAGAGCTCATTTAATCTGTTTTCACACACTCTGGCTGCGATTTAAGATAGTGAATTATTGCTTATAATATATTTTATCTTTTCAGTTCCATTTCCCTCTGTACTCATTTGTTGGAAGTCAGTGGAAAATTGCGTATTAGTACACAATGTAAGCATTTGCCTGCAGATTAAATTTTTATCCGTTTTCCCACACTCTGGCGGCCATTCAAGCTAGTGAATTCTTGCATATGATATGATTTTATATTCTAATATCATCTTCCGTAATGGCCTTTCACAACTAAGGAAGTAGAGATGAATCTTGGAGTCTCTTTTACTACTATCACTGGATCAGATATCCATGATAGCTCAGGCCCTCTCACTAGTGCCAGAATCCACTGTTCTGTGAGCACTCATTGAACAAAAGTGAACTACCTCGACAGGCCTCACATCTCAGAGAATGGGTGAAATGCCCTGTTTAATCCATTGGAGCCATATATTGGATAAATATACAGGCACACATCTCAGTCTGTACTTTTCTTGCTAACATGCTTAAATTGGCTCAGTCACCTTCTGGGGCCTTCACATATTTTGCAAAAACGACAATGGTGACATTGCTGTTTGGCGTGCAGTGGGCCGGGGATATGACATATACTTGCCTGATGCTGAACCTCGTGGGTGCCCCCATATTCTTTTTTCAGTTGCTAGCACTTAATCCACCAGGAGCCCATATCAGTGCTTTACTCTTGTGCTTGTGTGATAGTACAACATTCATGGCTACATAAGGTCCCATAAGATTGTGGGAGACTCCACAGAAGCATGTGATTAGTGAGACAATGCCATTTTCACACAGCCATCACTATTGATGGGAGGGGAAATTGACAAACCTTGGCAGTGCAGCTACTCTGTCTTATGTAATTTACTCCCACTTAATAAAACCGCATATTTTAGAACAAAATAATAAAAAATGTTTCCATTCCAATAGCATTATTTTGGCCTAAAATTTGCAGCCGTTCACAGGTTAGTAAATAGCCTTGTATTAAGTCTTGCACTAAACTAGGCTGTTTTAAGTTATTGTACTGCTCTAATTAAACTATTACATTTAAATGCCTTAATACACATGACCTAATAGGATAGCATCATGCTCTAGTAATTTTTCATATTGATTACTGTAATTCACCCCTGTCCTCCTCTCCTGTAATTCTCTCTCTGGTGTTCCCAGAAACCATACTGCCTCACTACAGCCGCCAGGCTGATCTTTCACCCCTATCGTTCCTCCAAAACTTTGCCCCTCAATCCTTACACTGGCTTCCAGTATCCTATAAGTGTCAATTCAAAACATGAAACCTTACCTTTTTTGTGCAGTGTGCGCGGCAACTTTTCTAGTTTCTAGTGACATTGTTTGCTATTACTTTGTTTTGTTGGTAATATAGAACTCCATAGAGAGGAATGGAAAATATTAAAGTCCTAAGGTTGGGGAATAAATACAACTGGGGATTCTGTATTGGTGCAAGTGATCTAGGATTTGATAACTCAAAATATTTATTGGTAGGATAAGTTAAAATCGATTAGTGGGAATCCATCACTAGATTATACCTACTTCGATACAATGTTTGCAAGGCCATTACATTTCCATTTGTAATCCAGCATTCCCTTTTTAAATTATATTTTTTTGATTTTTTTTCCCTGACAGTGATACACATTGCTTACTATCTTTTTAGCATATCCATTTGGCGTCCAAGCATTTTAAATATTTTTATTACATGGATGATAGACATTTTGGATATTAAACTTGAATAGTTTGATCCTCGTGGGCTTTAATTACAACATTGAACTGACCACCTTCTTCTTCGATACATGAATAAAACATAACTAGCTAGTTCACCAACTTTTAGTTCATATTTACATGTGGATCATCACCCATTTTTTTCGAACTTCCTCTACTTATCTTTTTTGTTTTTATATATTTGAGAATTTCCTAATATTTTTTTATATTTTTAGTCCAACAATATTTTTATTCAGATTCTTGTTGAAGGCAAGGTTATTCATTTTTTGGATAGAAAGAAGAATCCTTTAAAATGCGAGATTGCTGGTTGCGTGGTTGTTTTGCTTGTTTGTTTTTTGTCACTATCAGACAAACTTTTTCTAACCTTTTACATCCATTCATCAGTGTTTCTTTAAAAGGAACATTTTTGTCACCAATATAACTTAAGTGTATTTTATATGTGCTGGCCTTAAATTTATGCTATGGTTTTCTATCTGTTCAAATTTCTATAGTTGTCCCTTTTTCACAAATAATTTTTCTGATGGAAAGCTATTCAGTGTAGTTGAGCAAATCAAAGACCAATATGAGCTGAACTGCTGACTTGACTGCTGTCTTATTAGTATATAATTTCTAACCAATGGTGGCGGGGGGGATGGAGGTGGAGAGGTAAGGGGATAGATAATAGGAAGACAGTGATTGGCTATAGAGTGGATTGATGTCACCACCTTACTCACACTGATTTCTTATTGGTTAAGTTGAGTGCATACTTTATCTAATACGCCAGTTGCTTTGTGGAAACAGTGAGTGTTATTAAGGAGCAGAGTTGCACTTCAGAAAGCTTGAAAAGCTTTCAACCAGGGTCGGGCCACCTTCAGGTGAACTAGGCATTCTCCTAGGGTGCCAGCCTGCTGGGGGCGCCCCCCGGTATATTTCCTGGTGGACCCCCCTGTCTGGGGCCGCAGCGCCAACCCCAGTACCAGGCCGAACCGCAATGTGCCCGAGGGTGGGAGAATCAAGAAGAGTGCTGTCACAGGGTGTGTGTGTGTCTGTCAATGAGTTAGTGTATGTATGCCAGTGAGTGTCTGTCTGTGTGTGTGTGTGTGTATGTCAGTGAGTGTCTGTGTGTGCGTGTGTGTCAGTGAGTGTATGTATGTCAGTGAGTGTCTCTGTGTGTGTCTGTCTGTCAGTGAGTGAGTGTATGTGTGTCAGTGAGTGCCTGTGTGTGTCTGTCAGTGAGTGAGTGTATGCATGTATGTCAGTGAGTGTCTGTGTGTGTGTCAGTGAATGAGGGATTGAGTAAGAGGTAACCAGCTTCCTATCCACTCGAATCACCCAGACCATCCCCCCGAACATCAGACAATCATTCTACAGACTGGAGGAATTTACCTCAGTGGTCAAACGACTCCCCCCTTGTAGGTAAAAGTGAAATTCTCCTCTTTAACCTATCTCGAGGCACCATATCCACGCTCCACAAAACGTACCCCTTCCAGTGGCCTCCAGAATCAGTTAAATACCTAGGAGTCCATCTAACCACATGCCTAGACCGCACTTTTGATATCAACTCCTCCTCCTGGCCACAATAGCAGCCGACCTCAAGGCTCGGAACAAACCACAATTTGGATGGCTCTGCAGAGTCCATATTCTGAAAATGAATGTACTTCCCAAACTCCTCTATCTCCTGCAAACCCTCCCCATCAAAATCCCTTCGTCCTTCTTCACACACACCAAAAGAATATTCAATACATTCATATGGGCAGGAAAATCTCCCAGACTCCAATATGACTGTCTAACTAAGAGTAAACAGAAGGGAGGTCTTGGACTCCCCGACCTAGTGGCCTACCATAAAGCCATTAGCCTCACGAGAATATACAACTGGGCGCATCCCCGTAACAACACCCAATGGGTACAGATCGAAGCCAACTTCTTTAAAACCCCACTCCACAACGTTCCTTGGCTAGGACAGGGGACGGATCTAATGACACGCAATGCTACATCACACCCGACGATAACACACACCCTACAGACCTGGCATAAACTCAGGAAAGAAAAACATATAGCACCATCACCACTATATCCAATAACGGAGAACCCCTCCTTTCTCCCTGGTTCAAACCCAACAGCCTTCCAAAGCTTCCCTAAACAGACCCAAACACTTTCCTTAAGCGACATTCTCAACGACAAGGGAATTGCCCCCCTAGAGGACCTGATTCCTAACACTGAACCTTTGGGTATGGCCAGACTTAGACACTCACAGATTAAACACTTCATACAATCAGACCACACACTCCTCCAAGGTCATAGAAACCTCACAGCATTCGAAACACAATGTACTCACCACACACTACATAGGGGTATAATCTCATCGTTCTATAAAATGATCCGCCAACAACATGAGGAGACCCTACCAAACTACACAACACAGTGGGACAAGGAGCTAAACACACAGACTCTAACAAAAGATTGCCAAAAAAAATTCAAAAACATCTTCCACACATCTAGGAGCAATAGCACCCACGATGGCAACTATAAAAGGATAGCTAGGTGGTACTATACCCCCACCCGCATCAATAGGTTCTTCCCTAACTCGCCCAACACATGCTGGAAGAACAAGTAGCAGGAACCACGAGCCACATTTGGTGGCTATGTCCGGTGATCCAAGATTACTGGGGAAAGATCGCCAACCTTATAGGTAATATAACGGGCATCAACCTTCCCAAGAAACCCGAAACCACGCTGTTCCTACTCTATCACCAACCTCTAGCCAAACACCAGCGTATCCTCCTCAACCACCTCCTAACAGCAGCGAACGCTCTCATTTCTACAATGTGGAAACAATCCACAGCCCCAACCATTAGAGCCTGGATAGCCAGAGTAGATTCCATTAGAACAATGGAAGAACTATCCCACTCTTTTACTCTTAAATATGACGAATACCACTTTACCTGGTCTCCTTGGCTCCAATTCCTCCAGGAGAATCATGGATAGTAGCCGGATACCGACTCCGGAACCCAGTGCAGAAACCCTCCCAAATACACACAACACCAATCTTCCACCATGTTGGGCCTGATAACCTTATAAAACTAATGTATGTAAAAAGCTAGCGTACCAAATACTGTTTGCATTTTCGCATTAAGGTTATACTACTGATGCAATGTGTTACTATCTTCAAAATGCACTATTTTGTTGTATTGCACTTTATCACTCAATAAAACAAAAAAAAAAAAAAAAGAGACTGGTAGTGAAGATGTTAATTAATGAATAATATTGAGCCCTGCACACCATGCCTTGAGCATTAGATTACAATTTTGATTTAAGAAAAATAAACCTTGAGGGGGCGGAGCCTAACAGCAGAGGCAAGCGGACGCAAAACTCAGGAGCCCCGAGAAAAAACTGAGAAAATAAACTTATCAACGGTAGATACCACCCCCAATAACCACTGACCGAAAGCAGGGACCCCTTAAGCCCTAATGGGAAGCAAGCACAAGAAACAGACACCAGACAAAACAGCCCCAGGACTCACAATAGGGGAAATGTGGCGGCAGGCATGCGGCCCGAGCGGATCCAATATGGCGGCGCTCCACGGAGGCTGCTCAGATTTCTCAGACGACTGCTCAGGGGGAGCCGAAGATGAATGCCTCCTAGACCCAGACCCAAAGCCGAGGGCAAAAACCAGCAAACCAAGGAAGGATCCAGACACCGACCTGGTAACCACCGGGGTGTTAAAGACCCTGCTAGCGGACCTACAAAAAACATCCTCGCTGATGTCACCGCACTAAGGGGAGAGCTGCAAGGCATGACAGGCCGCATTACAGTACTAGAGGACTCCTCCCAAGAACAGCAGCGCACTATTGCCTCACTGCAGAAAGACATGCAGGACCTGCGCAACCAAAATATGCTGTATGAACGGAGCTTCGCAACCCAGGAAGACACAAGACTGAGACTCAATATAAAGGTCAGGGGGATTCCAGAAGGGTTGCCGGAGGCTGACTTACCGCACACGATCAAGCGCCTGCTAACCACCATACTGCCCCCAGACCATGCCAAAGCCATCACACCCACAGATCTCTTCCGGATTCCAAAACCCGCTGGGGCCCCAGACATGGCCACAAGGGACACCATACTTACCTTTAAAAATGGGTCAGACAAATCGATAGTCCTCAGCGCCGTCCGGGGTAAAGCCCCCATACAGTTTGAGAACGCAAAATTAACCTTCTACGCCGACCTGTCCAGTGGAACTCTGGCGTGGCGCAGGTCACTTCAGCCTCTCACCTTCACACTCTAGCGCAACAACATACCGTATCACTGGCGGTCCTCACGCACGCTCCTGTTACAACATGGCGAAACAACACACCAAATCTACAGCACACAATACACAGCGGCACTTCTACAAACCCTGGGCCTGTCACAGGATTCACTCTCCCAAGCGGGACCCCGTGCCCCCACCTCCCCGAGCCACAGCTGGGATCCAGCAAACAGTGCCCCATTCAGACCGCGGAGCACCACACCGGTCACCTACGCCTCGGTTACCACATAAATGGAGCCGAAGGGCACATCCTCCAAGCTCAGCAACACTACAACCTGCCTACATTGAACATTCCCGAGAAATAGAGTACCACGCCGGGGCGTCACCAATACCCCGCAAGGCATCGGCTGATGATATCAATAACCAGGACCCTGAGGACTCTTCATCTCTCATCTCCTTTTTATCATTATGTATGCAAGCCTTTGGAGCAGGACTCTTGCCTGGAGGACCCCAGGGGACCTTGTTGCTCTAATTGACATGCTTAGATTTTTTTCACCTGCAGTATTACGCACATAGCCACTGTTTGTTCACTAATCAATTAATCTACTTCTCCAGCCTTTAATACTTATAAGGCACACAACTGTCTTTTTTCCCTTTTTTTTTTTCTTCTTCTTCTTCTCTCTCTTGCATTTGGAAAAAAACGTCAGCAGGAGCTTAGAAAGATCCCAGATATTCTAGCACCTATCCAACAGTAAAGCACAGCAGCTTTAGTCACACTTTAACCTGCGTTGTAATTGCCTTCTAACTGTCACACACAGCACTCAGAATGGTTAAGTACCGTTAATGTGTTAGTAGCCTGTGTTTCTAATGCCTCCTAGCCTAAACAGTCACAACACAAGGTATCTGTGCATTGCTTTGTAGCCGGCTATTGCTACACTACAAAACGTGCTAACTCAGTCTACCTATACTAGCATAGCTGATCTAGCGGTGTTAGGCACCGAGCATCCTTATTTTATTTTATCTAATCTCACTCTGACGAAATAACTGTTTAGTTAAACTCGAAAAATATAAAAATTGTGAGAAGTATCATGCCACTGTTTAATGCTGGTGAATCCTGAAATGCGCTGTTGTGGCGTCTGTTGATAACCTGTCACCTCGAGCACACCAAGATGCTCGTTGCAGAATACTGAATGATCTGCAGGCAATAACTGCAACCCTGCTTATGTACTGGATACTCATCTTGGCTACTCATTCCTATGCTGTCAGTCAGAGTATTTAAAGCTTAGCCTGTTGTCTCATTGTTGTTTAGTGACACATGTTTATCATGTTCTCTTTTCATTATATACTAAAATATTGTGACTAGCAAGTTTCAACACAATAATTAAAATGTACAGTTTCCAAATATTTTAGCATAGCTAGCCTAGCACTGTTAAGCGATGACCTTTCCACTTTAATCTAATGACTTCACTGCTTTGCCAAGCTGATGATTGTTATAATTATATAAAACTGTGCGATTCCTCATGCCACTGTTCAACCTAAGTATATTCTCTGACACGCTGTTGTGGCGTATGTCATTGCTATGTATAACTTGCACAACAAAAATAAAGAATTCAAAAAAAGAAAAGAAAAATAAACCTTGTTTTTAGAAGTAACAAAACACAACAATAGAGCAGAGACAACTGGTATGAATATACTATTCTTTAATGAATGTTGAGCCAATACAGAATTCAAACAATATAAGGACAATATTTTTTGATGTCTCTATAAGTGTTTCTTGGTAACGTGTCTTCTGTTTAGATATTCTGAAAGAGAAATAATGCATTGTTAGTTACCAAGGAAAAAGTCAAATGTTCTTAATATGTTCTTGACATTCATTAAAAAGCCCAAGTGCATGACTGCCAACAATGACTTTCCATTTGATGTTAAAAACAGCTCACAATATGTTTTGCTAGTGTTGGGTGTTAAAGTTTCAAAATAACTATCTTGTTACCCAGGTCTACAGTGCAGGAACCTATGATTTGAAGAGGAAACTGCATCATTGTTTTCCTCTTGCTTTTCTAAACAGCCACATTGCCTGCAGGTAATAGACTTTGCTCTAACCTTTTCTGCCTCGTATCGTGCCTTTTTTGTTCCCATTTGACTTACCATGCTTTTCTTGCCCATGAACCAGTATATAGAAACATAGAAACATAGAATGTGACGGCAGATAAGAACCATTCGGCCCATCTAGTCTGCCCATTATTTCAAAATACTTTTAATTAGTCTCTGTGACGGAACGCTGGGACTCCGACTGAGTACCTCCGCCAATCGATGCTCCTAGCGCTTGCCGAGGACTCCAAGCACTCCAACCGACACCATCAGCACTGCAGACCCCACTTCCAGCGATGCAACTGCGCTGGGGTCTCTGCTGTCTCCACCCACCCTGGACCCAAGGCCAGGATCCAGCTTCCAGTGGGTGAACCTCTCTTTCCCCAGAGAGCAGGAACAAGCTCTTAGCAGAACTTAGTGATCATACCCTGGGGAGTAGAGTGATTATAGCAATCTCCAGAGTGTATTTCTCCAATCCCCCAAACATGAGCCAAGGCTTAATGCTGGAACAAGACTGATTTACTGGCACACCGAACTCACAATTTATGCAACACAAAACTCCTCCTCTGGGCCAGGCTAGATAATTGAGTTTCTACAATACACAAAGCTCAATTATCTGCTGGCCAGAAACAATACAATTTCATAAAACACACAGGGACCCCAAAACATGCAATAACCCCATAAAAAGTATATCCTTGGAACTGGGGGATCTGGGTGAACCACATATCCAAAATTCACCCAGATCCGTTCAGTACTTTGGAAAATACAGTTTAATGCAGATTCTGCAGAACATATACAGGCTAAATGAAAAACAATCACTGTATAATGTGTACCCTGCTGTATAGTCCAAAACCACCGCACGATGTCTCTGTGCAACAAATACTGGCGAGATGGCACCGTGTTGAAAAGTCCAAACAGTGTCTGTGAGTTAAAATGGCCACCATCCATTGTTCTCACCATGTGCCTCTGATACAGGAAATGGTGGACACCCAGTAACTCCACAGTATGTCCCCAGATGGTTCTTAAAGGGCCAGCAGCAGCACAACACAAATCCATTATGCCCAAATCATATCTTTAAAGGGCAATACATCCCAGGGGCCATAGTCACAGGGCAAGAGGCGGGCAAGCAGTCCTCTCCAGGCACAAGTGGCGAAGGGCACTTCGTCACAGTCTCTGGCCCTATCTTAAGGCTAGGATAGCCTTATGCTTATCCCACGCATGGACTATATTAGAAACCAAATGGCTGAATGGTGAATAGTGAATATTTGTACAAATGTTGTTTGTGCAAGTAAAATGGAAATATAAAATACTTTTTAAATTTTCAAATGTTCATATTGGAGAATAACGAATATCTCCATAAATTTGATAAAATGACAAATGGATAAAGAAGCAAACATTACCATTTTAACGATGTATGTTCAATCTACAGCACATACATATAAAATGAATTCTATTCTTGTTCAAATTTAACTCACAGCATTGATCCAGGAGATATAAGCAGACACTCTGGTGGGTATGCTTACAATATTGGCATACATTTTGACCCAGTTACAAAAAATGTTAGAATATATTTATAATCTTTTATATAGACCCATATGTCTACAAAACTATGGTTAGCAATATTATCAAATACATAATTACAAAACATGGATAATCGTACATATCCTGTCTCTAGCTACCAACTCTTCTTTTATACATATTACCTCAACTTCATTCCTGTGTGCGACAAACATTCCTTCCAATGAACATTTGCCATGAGCTCCTGGAGGAGTGTGAAAGCTGGTCTCCTGCCCACCGACTACTGTCCAGGTCACACACCCCGTTTGGGAGTTACCCTGCTCAGCCACTCTTAGCAGCTTTCCCTAGACACTATTTGGACAACTTGGGCACTTATATCAGGGATTTTTGCGGATGTAAGACATATGAGGTTATTGCATGTTTTTATAATGTTTTGGGGTACTTTTATGTTTGGCTCTCTGTTTCTGGGAGATAATCAACTTACCAGTATTTAACTCAATTATCTCCCAGGCACAGAGACACCTGGGAGAGGCTTGTATTGTATTGTTTGGAGACACACTGTGGGGGTCTGTGCATAAATTGAAGAGTTTGGCTCATTAAAATCTGTTGCACTCCCAGAACTATGTGTTGTCTAGTTATTGGAAGGGGAAAGGGCTAATCACTGCTCAGCATCTTGTTCCAGCTCGTGGAGGATTAAGAGGGGAAGTCTTTGTAAGAACTATCTCTCCCAGGACTGTGTGTCGTGTCATCCAGACCTTGGGAGGAAATAGAGCTAGTCCCAACCCTTTTCCAGGATGGAGAGGCTCCATCCCAGCCGGGGTACAGGGAGCTCTGTTCCACTGTGTATCTGTTGTTGTGACTTCAAATCCTTCCTTAATGCTTTATTGAAGCAGATTAAATATTGGTTGTTTTTTTATTTGAAATTAAAAATTGTACCTTTGTTTCTGATGAGAAGTTACATTGTCAGTCCAAAATCTCTGAGCCGTTAATCAATGCAAAGCAATAATGTACTGCACTGTCTACTTATCAGTACCCTCTTGGTCTTGGACATAATTAAGTGACTGATGTTCTGAGAAAATGGAAAGCCTTAACTTGATGAAGAGTACACGCAAATGAGGAGAGGGAACAAGAGGCCTGCAGGCTCAACCTCCAGGTCTTTCACCGTTTTATACCATGTGGTCTTCATAATCGTTGAATGATTAGCAACACAGGTCTACTTGCCTTGAAAAAGTAGCTGGGCAAAAACAAATTCAAACGATGCATTCAAATTTTCAAACATTGTGTCACATCCTGTTCCTAGCTGCGCATCATTCTGGCAATGGCTTCTGGTATCCAGTTCTCTTTTTACAATTCTTGTTTAGTTTTTCTTGGTTTTTTTTGGTTTTCTATTCTATGTCTGGTTTTCTTTATGCTGGGTTTTTCTGGGTTCATTCCTGTATTCCGTCCCAGGAATTCCCAGTCTCCAGGGTTCCTTTAAATGTTTGTTTTATTTGCCACACCCGTTTGTTTTCCATCATTCCTTTTGTTTCAGTGTTCCTGCAGGCAGCTGCTCAAGTCTTCTGCCCTTTCTTGCAGGTAAGTTCTATGTGTGTTTTCTTTGGTTGTTTAGCTTGCATTAGGCAGAGTAGGACCTGCCAGATATGGGGTACATTGGCGTTGTTGGCAGGCTTATGCAATGTATGATCATATAATGTAACTAAATCCCCATGATTTTCATATATAGTACTTAGTTCTTTCTCCTCTTGTTTTGCCTATCATATCTTGTCTTGTTTTAGTTTGTCTTCCCAGTCCATGTACAGTCCTGTCCAGTCCTGCCCATGTTATGTCATTGTTTCCCTTATGTATTGTGTACATGTTCTGGGTTTAGCTTCCTATTCTTCTCTGGTTCTGGGTTCTATTAGCTTTGTCTTGTCTCCATGTTTGGTGCCTTTCCTAGTCTTGCCTTGTTTCTGTACTGGATACATTCTTGCTGCAGTACCTCCCTATTCGGCTCTGGGAGGTCTGCTTAATTCCAAGCTCCTAGTTCCCGGGATCCGCATAAGCTGAATCAGGGTTCTGGTATGTGGCTGCACAAACGCTGGTGCTCAACACCAGGGGCGTGCGGTTACCCTGCACCAGACCCTGCTAATCCACCTCCACACTGTGACTCCTACTTTGAACACCAGGCATACTGGGTCCCGGTCCTCTAATCTTCTGGCATCCTCTACTTCTTCCACCCACTGTGTCATTGACTGTAGATTGGGATTGTGGATTGTGACCTGGTCAGCCAAACTCCGAGGTAGCACATCTTTGTTTCACAGTGTTGGAATGGGAATTGGTGCGCTAGAGTTTGGTGCTGCTCATGATCTGCGGTCAGGTCGAGGAGCTCTGATTTGGTATAATGGATGCAGAGACTGGAGATTGCGCCATATCCTTCTAATTCCTCCATAATGTGGTGGAGTGAGTCGGCCGGGTTTGTGATTACAAACAGCAGGTCATCCACGTAGGCAAGGACTTCACCACTTACATGCCTCGGATGGGCTTGTATCTCAGGAATGACTCCAGCGTCAGTGCGAGGAGGTGTGGGGACAAGGGGCATCCCTGGCATGTCCCATTTGTGATTTGGAATGGGTCTGACACCACTCCCTTTATTCTCAGTCTTGCCGATGGGTTGGTGTACAAGGCCATGATTCAGGACAGGAATTTCAGGTCCACGCCTAGGTCTACCCTGTCGAATGCTTTTTCAGCATCTGTTGACAGGAGTAGCACTGGGGCATTGCCCTGACGTGCCAGTGCAATCAGGTTCAGCGCTCTGATGGTGTTGTCCCGCACTTCTCTGCCCTGGATGAATCTTGTTTGATCCAACGTGATTATGGTCGGCAGCAGTAGGGAGATTCGGCTGGCCAGGATCTTGGAGAGGAGTTTGAGGTCTGTGATGAGCACTGAGATTGGTCGATAGCTTTGGCATTGGGTGGGATCTTTGCCTTCCTTAGGTAGTAGTGTGATATTGGCCACCGTGAACTGCGGGGATGGTTTGTTCTCATCAAGGATTGCGTTTAGTGCCACCAGTAGTTTCAGAAGTAGTTCCTTGCGTCTTATAGTACTGCAGAGGCAGGCCATTCAGGCCAGGCGATTTGCCTGTTTGCAACGTTTTGACTGCGTATGAGAGTTCTTCCAGGATGATCGGCATCTCCAGTGAGTCCAAGTCTCCTTGCTCTAAGCCTCTTATGTCTGCAGAGGTGAGGTATCTCTATATCTCCTCTCTTTTAGTTGTCGAGTCCCTTGGTTGATCCGCTGCTATGTTGTATAGTGATTGGTAGTAGTGCCGAAAGTAGTGCCGGAAGGCCTGTGCCGTCTGGGAGGTGGCGCATGCGTTGGGCTGCATCCTTGATTTTGGGGATATATAGTTGGTTCCTCTTTTGTCTGAGTAGAATTGCCAGTAGGCACCCGCATTTGTTGCTGTGTTCATGGGTAACGTGGCAAAAACGCTGATATGCGCGCTAAATGAATTCATTTAGCAGTGTCAAGAGATGACTTCTCTTCACGAGTAGGTCACTGTATACTTGTTTATCCAGCCCAAGTGCTTCTGTTCCAGTTCGGAAAGGTCCTTGCCTAGTGCGGACATCTCGCGGGTGGCCTCTAGTTTATTCGCAGGGCTTTGTGCTATGAAGTCGCCTCGGATTACCATCTTGTGTGCCTCCCAGCAGTTCAGATCATGTGTGTCTGGTGTCTCATTGGTCTCGAAGTAGTCCATGATCACCTGCCTCATGTCTGGAACCAGCAGCTAGTCTGTGAGGATGGATTAATTCAGTCTCCATGACCCCTGGCATGGCCGGAATTATGCCCGCATAAGACCTCCTTCCCTGCGTGTCCCTGGTGCTCCATCTATCCACCCTCCCCCCATCCCTCGGAATGTATCAGCTAGGGTTGCTCCTTCATTTGTTGTCGGTATGTCCTCCTTTCGGTTGTGACCTCCTGTCGCTCTGTTAGCACATTTATAACACTTAAGGTATCCCCCCCTCCCCCGAGTAACATAGAAACATAGAATGTGACGGCAGATAAGAACCATTCGGCCCATCTAGTCTGCCCAATTTTCTAAATACTTTCATTAGTCCCTAGCCTTATCTTATAGTTAGGATAGCCTTATGCCTATCCCACGCATGCTTAAACTCCTTTACTGTGTTAACCTCTACCACTTCAGCTGGAAGGCTATTCCATGCATCCACTACCCTCTCAGTAAAGTAATACTTCCTGATATTATTTTCAAACCTTTGTCCCTCTAATTTAAGACTATGTCCACTTGTTGTGGTAGTTTTTCTTCTTTTAAATATAGTCCCCTCCTTTACTGTGTTGATTCCCTTTATATATTTAAATGTTTCTATCATATCCCCCATGTCTCGTTTTTCCTCCACGCTATACATGTTAAGATCCTTTAACCTTTCCTATTAAGTTTTATCCCGCAATCCATGAACCAGTTTAATAGCCCTTCTCTGAACCCTCTCTAAGGTATCAATATCCTTCTGAAGATACGGTCTGTACAATGGCATGAGCACTTCCCTCTTTCTACTGCTAATACCTCTCCCTATACAACCAAGCATTCTGCTAGCATTTCCTGCTGCTCTATTACATTGTCTGCCTACCTTTAAGTCATCAGAAATAATCACCCCTAAATCCCTTTCCTCATATGTTGAGATTAGGACTCTATCAATGCATTATCTTGCACTTATCCACATTAAATGTCAGTTGCCACAATTCTGACCATTTTTCTAGTTTACCTAAATCATTTGCCATTTGGCTTATCCCTCCTGGAACATCAACCCTGTTACATATCTTAGTATCATCAGCAAAAAGACATACCTTACCATCAAGACCTTCTGCAATATCACTAATAAAAATATTAAAGAGAATGGGTCCAAGTACAGATCCCTGAGGTACCCCACTGGTGACAAGTCCAAGCTTCGAATATGTTCCATTAACTACAACCCTCTGTTGCCTGTCACTCAGCCACTGCCTTACCCATTCAACAATATTGGAATCCAAACTTAAAGATTGCAGTTTATTTATAAGCCTTCTGTAACGGACCGTTTTGCCCACAAGCGGTTAAAAACCGTTTAGGCGATCTTCCCCTTTCAGATGCACAGACAGCTACTGCAGTCACCACTCTCCCGAACTGCAAACACACGAATACTGGAAACAGCCGAATAGGAAAAACCATGCGAATAGGTTTAGTGAAGTGTCGTCTCATTATTGGGGGAGGATTTATTGTATGCTGTTCCAGTTTGACTGCTAGGAGTGTAAACCTATTCGCATGGTTTTTCCTATTCAGCTGTATACAACATTCATATGCTCCTACGGTTTGGTGGTTTTGGTGTCTGCTGCAGTGCTTGGAGTCCTCAGGAAGTGCTAGGAGCATCCTTCAACGGAGGTACCCAGTTGGGGTGCCAGGTGATCCGTTACATTGGTGGCAGCGGTGGGATGGCGTCCTAGTGCGAGTAGAAGCAGCTCGGAGACACTGGTAACGTTTGGAGTTACAAATTGAGGGCAACGCTAGTATCCGTACAGCGCCCCTGGCTACAGCAGGATGGAATCGGCTAGTTTTCGTACAGCATTCCATGATGATGAGGAGGAGGCGGCCGCGGACTACAGGGATGCAGACAGAAAGGAACTCTGGTATGATGCCCTGGAAGATGTCCAGTGGCGGCGAGGTGAGAGTCTCCCCAGTGATGAGCAGCGGCTACAGAAGCGTGTGGCGATGCGGATGTATCTATTGGGAGAGCAGCCCCTGGATGAGTGGTTGACTAGACTAGAGACCCTGGTATGGCGAGAGATCTGACTAGACAACGCATACCAGGCCCTCTGGTGGCATACCGAGCACGACTTACCGGAGGGGGATGATTATGATGGCCCCGGTTTATTATGGGATGCCTTGGAGGACAACCTTGATCTTGGCAGCATGGATGGGTCTAGGTTTTGGGACATCTACGACTACCGGATGGGCATGTATGTCTGGGCTGACGAATGCGAGGTGAGCAAATACATGACCCACCTGGTAACAAGAGAGTGGGAGCTGGAGCAGGACTACCAACACCTGCTCAGCTTCGTGCAGCCCCAACCTAACCAACAAGCAGAACTAGACCTCATTGACTGGTCCTAGGATGACCTCCAGATGGCAGGTAGAGATGGGACTGAGGTCTCCCTACCGGCCCTAAAGGGATACTGGGCAGCCAACCCAGATCTCCAGCGACAGTGTGAGTCCCAGGGAGCCGAAGGTGCCGTCCTTCCTCCCCAGCGGCAGTGTGGGTTCCAGGGAGCCGAAGGTGTCGTCCTTCCTCCCCAGCGGCAGTGTGAGTTCCAGGGAGCCGAAGGTGCTGTCCTTCCTCCCCAGCGGCACTGTGAGTTCCAGGGAGCCGAAGGTGTCGTCCTTCCTCCCCAGCGGCAGTGTGAGTTCCAGGGAGCCGAAGGTGCTGTCCTTCCTCCCCAGCGGCAGAGTGTGTCCTTAGGAGAGGAGACAGTTGGTCCCTCTCCCTAGCAGTCCAGTGAGTCACAGGGAGCCAAAGGTGCCGTCCTTCCTCCCCAGCGGCATTGTGTCCTGCAGGGAGCAGAGACAGTCGGTCTCGCTTCCCAGCAACGGGACAATATATTGAAAGGGGAGACAGTCACTCCCCCTCTCCACCAGCAGAGAGAGAGTCAGGGAGAGGAGCCTGTTACCCCCTCTCCCCAGCAGCTCAAAGTGTGTAAGGGAGAGGAGCTTGTTACTCCCTCTCCCCAGTGGCAGTGTAGCCCACCAAGGGGAGACACTAAGCCCCCCATCAGCGCAGATGGGACTGTGGTCTCTGCGCCCAAGCTACAGGGAGTACGGACAGTCAGTCCTGCTCCCCAGCGGCAGAGAATTCTACCGGGAGGGGAGAGTCTCGTTCACCCTCTCCAACGGCAGCCTAGCCCACCAAGGGGAGATGATAAGCCCCACACCAGTGCAGATGGGACCATGGTCTCTGCGCCCAAGCTACAGGGAGTACGGACAGTCAGTCCTGCTCCCCAGCGGCAGAGAATTCTACCGGGAGGGGAGAGTCTCGTTCCCCCTCCCCAGCGGCAGCCTAGCCCACCAAGGGGAGATGATAAGCCCCACACCAGTGTAGATGGGAACGTGGTCTCTGTGCCCAAACCACAGGGGGTAGGGACGGTCGGTCCTGTCCCCCAGCAGCAGGGCTGTATGTCCAAAGGGGAGACAGCCTGTCTGCCCCTCCAGCAGCAACACCAGGTCCAGCGGGAGGAGCCTACTAACACCTCCTCAGCTGGGCTCCAACCAGGCTACTCCCGTGGTAGCGCTGGCACCAGGGCAGAGTACCGCTGGTCTCTGCCCACTCAGCAACCCACCGATCCAGAAGGCTAGTACCCCCCATAGCCGTGGTGGAGCCCCTGGACATGGACAAGCTACCCCAGGTGCAGTAACCTATTCTTGTGGGTGGGCCACTCTATTGATTATGTTTTATGGGTGGGTTGCTGGACTAACCAAGGCACTGACCGACAGGAGGTCAGATACCTTGTTAGTCTTTTTGGGAAAGGGGAGAAATGTGGCGAAACCGACCTCGCCATTGGGCTTTGGAGAAGACTGATTGCCCGCCTCCTGCCATGTGACTATGGCCCCTGGGATGTATTGCCCTTTAAAGACACGATTTGGGCATAATGGATTTTTGTTGTGCTGCTGCTGGCCCTTTAAGAACCATCTGGGGACATACTGTGGAGTTACTGGGTGGCCACCATTTCATAAATCAGAGGCACATGGTGAGAACAATGGATGAAGCACATGGTGAGAACAATGGATGGCGGCCATTTTAACTCACAGACACTGTTTGGACTTTTCAACACTGTGCCATCTCGCCAGCATTTGGTGCACAGAGACATGGTGCAGTGGTTTTGGACTATACAGCAGGGGAACATTATACAGTGATTGTTTTTCATTATGTGCAACAGTGTCAAAATCTTACTGAAATATAGGTAAGCAATGTCTACTGCACCACCCTGATCTATAATTTTAGTTACCCATTCAAAAAATTTTCCATCACTTTCCCCACTACTGAAGTAAGGCTTACTGGCCTATAGTTGCCCGATTCCTCCCTATTACCTTTCTTGCAAATGGGCACAACATTCGCTAACTTCCAATCTTCTGGGACTACTCCTGTTAACAATGATTGGTTAAATAAATCTGTTAATGGTTTTGCTAGTACACCACTAAGCTCTTTTAACCCCTTAAGGACACATGACATGTGTGACATGTCATGATTCCCTTTTATTCCAGAAGTTTGGTCCTTAAGGGGTTAAGGTAGCAGCAGCCAACAGGAGAGAGTCCATTCTCCACAAACTGTGTGAATGACATTTCATAGGTTAATCAGAGGTCTTCCTTTGTGCTTATAATTGTTGTTAAACGTTTTTTCATTGTAGAAAGAGACATTGTGATACCTCAATATAAAAGGTCTATAGCAGTCTTGTTCAGGGCCAGATTTACATGTCAGGTGACTTTAGGCACAAACTTTTAAGGTGCTCCCCAACCTCAAAATAAGGCAGGTAAAGGCTAATAAATATATTAACAGGATGTTGCAAGACTAAAAATATCTAAAAATATATTCATAATATATATATGTATGTATATATTTCTGCTTGTAATGTATTGTGTTTGAATCTGTGAGTATAGTGAATGTATGTATGCTGCTGTGTAAATGCATTCAGGGTTAAAGATAATATTAGAAGTGGTTAGGATAAAGGTGGGCGGTTATGACTAGAGAGAGGTTAATTTCAAAGTTGAATTCCATAGAGTGTTTAGTGTTAAGAAGATTAACAGTGTGAGAGAAGTTAAGGTTATAGTATAAAGGCTGTTTAGGATTACTGAGTTTAGGACCAGATTTGGGTTAAATTTAGAATTTGGGTACATGAAGTACTTAGTTTATAAGAGTAGTTAAACATGATTACAGTAAAGTTTTTTTTTTTTTTTTGTGAGAGGTTACTAGTGGGCAGATTGGAAATGATCCCTCCCACTTCTTGTCCAGCCTCACACAGACATTGGAGGATCTAGGACCACACTGAGTTTTACACCCTCTATAACTGTTTCTGGAGCTCTACTATTAAGGCTGATGGGATTACAGAAGACACTACAGAAGACGCTAGCCAAACACGCTATCCAGGCACATGCTAAGTACTAAAAACAGGCGCCTCCTGGTGGTTAGGCATCTGTAGTCATGTGCATACTCTACCTAATGGGAAATATGGCCTGGGTCATATTTATCCATTGGGGGAGCACAATGACAGGTCTTGCAATTCAAAAGCCGTGTATAGCCATGTGGTATAAAACTACAGTTCAGCAATCCTTGATAAGGCTTACAGAAATAGCTGGTACTTCTACAGATTGAACACATGTGCAGTATAAAGCAATGTCATTATGTGATTTACGTGACTTTAGCTGGACTCTGAAATGTATAGCCAGTTAATCATGTGGTGTCAATTATCAGGTTGTTACAGTGTCAAGGCCAGTCCAAAATGTTCCTTACAGCAAAGGTGGTTTTACCAGATTGTAATAGTACATATTTTATTTTATTTTTTTTTAGCAAAATTGAAAGATATAATAGGTAATAGTTGGGGGTAACCTGTCAATGTAAGGAAAAGCCTGATTATTTACCATGGAACCTGGAACCCATCACTATAGCATATAGAGTCATCCAGGACAATACAGTCAATACACACTATATAGCAACAATAACTGATGTCTTTCCTTACAGAGGAAATGGTAAATGTAGGTCATTTGAAAGGTGTGTTTGCCTCAAAGCATACAATTGTGGATCCTAACGAAGAATTTCTAAGATCTAAATTATTTTGAATAACAAAATTAGATAAAACAATGTCATAACCTATGCAGCTATGCTGTGTGTTAATGTTATGGCACTAAACAAGAACAAATTGCTTGAAGAAAGAGAAGAAATTAAAATTTAGGGAGAGGAAGAGTGGCTGGATAACACTAGAAGTGGCAAGAGATAAGTTAAATAGGAAGGAGGAATGGAACAGGTGACATTGGAAAGAGAAATGCAAACAGGGGGAAATTGGGTGACAAAGAGAGGAAAGCTAGTAACAGACTAAAGGATACATCCTGATATAGAAAAAAGAATAAAACTCCACATCCAATGTATAAAAGACAAAGATGGTACACATGGAATTGATATAAAATTATTTACTGAATTGTGTTTACAGACAGAAAATTTAAATCATTCAAAAAAAATATTATTTTTGATTTCTCCAACACGTTTCTTGAACATCTTGTAAGGTTAATTTCTTTAGATATTCTGAAATAAGAATAAGGCAGAGTCAGTAAAAAGGAGAGAAAAGCAGTCAATTCCAATTATATGTAATAAATATATGAATGTTTAGCTTTCCAGTTGACATTTGATTTCACGTCTGCCAGCATTTTGCCAGATGAGCATGATTGCAGTTTTAGTCTAACTAACATAGGATGGTTACTGTTGTCCAGTTTTTCAATATAAAGAGCTAAGATTTAAAATGGGACCTATGTATTTTTTTGCTCACTCTTTTATATATAAACATTAATATTTCTTGATTTATTGTAATCTGTTCTCTCTCTAATGGTGAATTTTATAATCTTCACCTCACTTCCTGCGTTACAAGATCTTTACCTGTTTATGACATTTTCTCTATATGTTGTCTTTATACATGTCTCAGTCTTCCACATGCTCAATGATGTGCATTAGCTAGTTATTGACTTTTGTTGATATTCATAAATACTTCTGAGATTTCTGCAGATAACTGAAACGTAAAAGTCTTCTACCTAAACTATATGTTGATATTAAAGGTCAACACAAGTGAAACTCAGTTTGATCACATGACAAATGGATGAAGGTAAGATTCTAACTATTTTCGATATGTATATTTATATTTACAGCACACATATCCTGTGCTTTGTTAAACTAACTCACAGAATTGATCCAGGAGATATAAGCTGAGACTCTTGTGAACACGGTTGGTTTGAGGTAGGCATTGCATCCAGACGAAGACACAAAGCTAGTTACACCATGGACTTGGTAAACTCCATTGACAGCACAGTTGAGGGGTCCGCCAGAATCTCCCTATAATATAAGAACACAATATTATAGACAAAGTATATACAGCTTCATGACATTTAGAACATGTACATATTTATATAGAAATTTAAAAGAATTCACTTTATCATTTAATGTTAAAGGGACACTCTTAATTCAGACTACTTCAGCTCATTGAAGTTGTCTAGGTACATTGTTCCTGTTCCACTTAGTCCTGCAATGTAAATCATTGCAGTTTTAGAGAAATTGCAATAATTGCCTTGCAGGACTAAGACAGCCTCTAGTGACTGTCAATCAGACAACCCCTAGTGGTACTGCCTGGATCCTAATGGACTCCAGGTCGCTTAAAGACACTGGAGGTCCTCATGCTCTGCATGAGGACCTCCAGTGTCAGTGAAATCTCCAACGCTTTCCTATAGGAAGGTCCTAGTTGCTCACAATGCTCGCCTCACATGTGCATTAGGCCCCACATTCCTCCTCCTGATGTCAGAGGAGGCAAAGACCTGGCCCAGCACGAGGGTCATCTGAGCTGGAAACGGGTGAGCGACTAAAAAGGTATTTAACCCTTTACATGCCAGGCAAGGCCACGAGGGAGGGGGGACCACAGGGCAATGTAATGTTGTTCGAAATCATAAACCACAAACCATGCACAATTAATCTTTATTTATGTTCCCATGTATCACAAGCAAGCTAAGCAAAATAAGAAATGTAAGAAAATGCATAATTCTGCAAATTAATTGGCGTATAAGTGCGATTTAATACCGTGCTACAATTAAAGTATCTTAACCAATAAATGCTTTTCAACCCAAGAATTAATGTTTCTGATAGACACACATACATTCAACTCACACTGTGACAGAGTTAAATTGTTACAGGCCGCTGTAGTGCTTTTTATGCCAGGAATACCCTGGCTCCATTCCTCAATAGTGGGACAAACGGTTTGCCCCCTTACCTGGGTCCACTCCTGGCTCCGATGCTTCCTGGTGATCCGGTGACAATCTTCCTGTTTCTGCAGAGCCGCTGAAACCTAGAAGCTGCTGTCAACGCCATTCATTGGCTGAGAGTCTCAGCTGACCTCTTTCAGCCAATGACTGACGTTCTCTTGATCCGGCAGAAGGGTCAAACTCAATATGTGCAGCATTTCAAAGTGAAGTGCGGCACATACAGACTTTAGGTACCATGACCACTTGAAATCAATAGAACCATATTAACAGGGTTGTTTCAATAGCACTCCTGTATATGTTTGTGTGAACTGTATAAAAGGAAATGAAAAATACTATCAAGGTGATTTTACTAGAGCTCAATGCTTTAATTTTTTAAGACTCCAGTGAAATTAACCCTTTTCCCATTGCTCCAGAGGAGAGCAGAATGATGCTTGACTCTCTTCTGTAAACCACGTTAATAAAATCTATGCTGGGTTCTGGGAGCCTTCCCCCGACCCCACCACCTCCACCTCCCCCCATTTAGTTACCACTTAATGGCTACATCTTAGAAGTGCAACTCTTCTAATACATGATATAACATTTAACAGGAAATATTTCAAAAATCTTATTACATGTTTGTTACGCTAGAACTTTACATATCTTACCTGGCATCCAGCCTGAGCTCCGTTACCACCGGCACACACCATTGTGGACTTGACTGTGCTGCCCCAATAAGAGTTGGTGGAGCAAGTTGATTGAGCTACAACAGGCAGAGGGGCCTGCTGAAGGACTGAGGGAAGGGATCCACCAGCTGTAGGGAAGATACAATTCACTTAGGGCTGTATAACACCCATAAAGATAAAAGCAACATGTGTGACAATTCCCTGACTGAAGTTCTGCATATTGTGAAAAATATGTTCTTTATAAAAACTGGTTTAAATAAACTAATGTGATTAAACTACTATTTCCTGATATTTGATCGGCAAAAAAGAAAATTGGTGCAGACGAACTGTATTAAATCACAAAATAAGCATATTACTTACTAACGGTTCTGCCCCATCCGGTAATGGTGCAGGCGTAATTGTTGGAAAGGATGGCTCCATTGTTTGGCAATGTTGCCAGCTTAACATAGCTGTTCAGGCTGGCGCTGGATGCCAGATGAAGGACTGCAATATCGTACCTGTTAAAAGAGTGTTTAGTTATAAGACATTTATAATACAGAAGACGTTATACATGTAAATGAATAAAAATAAATTATATAATATTAGTCGCAATAAGCAGAGTCACTATGTTATACTATATAGATATTCAGTCATTATATTTAGAATGTATGCATCTTTAAATATATCTTACAAATAAGGTTAACATCACTTCTATTTCAGATTGCATCCTCCCATGAATCATTTTGCCACAAAGTTTTATTACTGATTTATAAGATTCCACGTGGTTTATTTAGAAGTCTCTCCATTTCTGACAGCGACTCCCTCCCTCTCCCAGTCACGTGTTGTGTTCCCCAAGGTTCCATTCTCGGCCCCCTACTATTTACATTATTTATAAATGATCTGCCTAACGTCTGCAAATCCTCAAATGTACACCTGTACGGAGATGACACAGTAATCTATACGAGCAAATCCAATCTACCGCTGCTTGAGGCTGTGCTCCAAGACCAGCTTACAGAGGTAGAAAAGTGGATCGCAAAAAACAAACTCTTCCTAAACACTGACAAAACGGTCACAATGATCTTTGGAACAGTACCTAAATTACACAAATTACACAATTCCCACCTATCAATCAAAACAAATTAAAATGCCACACTGACCGCAGTCCACTCTTTCAAATACTTGGGTATGATTTTAGACCAAAATCTATCTTTTGGCCTGCACATAGAAAAGCTTGCATCTAATCTTTATCAAAAACTAGGTGCCCTGTACAGAAACAAATCCTGCCTAAGCCCTACGGTAAAGGAAAAGATTGTACAGCAAATGCTGATGCCAATTATTGATTATGGGGATGTTGTATATACAATCCCACATTAACCCCTTCAGACCGGAGGGCGTACTATTACGCCCTATTATAGGCGGCTCTAAACGCCGCCGGACGTAATAGTACGCCCTCCGGTCTTTTGGTACTTACCCGGTCGCCGGCGATCGCGGTGGGGGGGGGACTCCCAGGGAGCTCCCCGCGGCACGTCCTTCCTCTACGAAGCCCCCCGGCCGTGTGAGAGTGGGGTCCTTGCGAGGACCCCACAATCACATGGCCGGGGATAGCTGGCTTTTGTATTGCCAGCAGGGGGGCTGCCTGTAATGACAGGTGGTCCCCCTGCTGGCTGAAAATAAAATTTAAATAAGTTAAAAGTGTAAAAAAATAATAATATATACTTAGATCATATATATATTGTGACAAAAGTACTCCTTTCCCTTGGTACCTTGTCCTGGGATCGGGGTGTTACACACAGTCTTTTCAGGCTTTAGAGACACTTCACACGCTGGATGAGGTAAACTGACTTGCTCTTTTATTGAGGTTCCAAAATAAATGCACAGTAAGGTATAAAGGTAACAAAAATATATCAAACAAAAGCCTTGCTCTTCTGAGCACTAACTAAACAAAATAATCAGCTAACTGGGTTGGATGGCTTGTCCATTTCCCAACATAAACATAAACATAAACATAAACATAAACATAAACAGCCTTACTGCTTCAGGGTTTTCAGCTCTCTGTTTCCACTCACAGAAACCAAACACAATCTCCCTTCTTCCTTGGCAGGGGAGTACTTAATAGCACTGGTAATTGACAATCCTTTTCAGGTGAGTTAGATTAGGATTCAAACTCCAGAACTGGACTTCTCACCAAGCAACTTCCAAAATGTGGAGTGGAGCACTGGCCCACCCTACTCTCCAGGTGCTCCACCCCAGGGCCCAAATATACACATATTTAAAGTGCAACATTCATTAGAACATAACACATTTCCCTGGGGCTAATTACACAAAGTAAGAACCTTGCAAAATCTGGGGAGGTATATAGGTTCCTTCAAGCACAATTCCTTGCTTTCTGTCACACATCCTCCCCCCCAGCTCAGACCTATAGGGTCGAGCGACCATGGACATTAGAGAGTGCATCCGCGAAAGACCATCTGCATTTCCCTGTTTACTCCCGGCCCTATGCTCAATGGAGAAATTATAGGGTTGCAAGCTAAGGAACCAGCGGGTTACTCTACTATTTTTCTCCCTGTTTTGGCTCATCCAAGTAAGGGGTGCATGGTCTGTTACTAGTCTGAATTTTCGTCCCAAGAGATAGTACTTAAGTGTGTCTACCGCCCACTTTATAGCCAGACACTCCTTCTCAACAATGGAATAGTTTCTTTCCTGGGGATTAAGCTTCCTGCTTAAATATAATATGGGGTGCTCCTCACCCTGAATTTCTTGAGAGAGAACAGCACCTAGTCCTACATCAGATGCATCCGTCTGTAAAATAAATTCTTTAGAAAAATCAGGTGTTACCAACACTGGTTGGGCACAAATGGCTTCTTTAAGCTTTCTGAATGCTTGTTCCGTCTCTGGGGACCATTTTACCACTACTGGAGCATTAGCTTTAGTAAGGTCAGTTAATGGGCTTCCAATTGTAGCAAAATTGGATATAAATCTCCTGTAATAGCCAATGAGGCCAAGAAATGTTCTCACCTGTTTCTTAGTCAGTGGTCTCGGCCAATTTCGTATGGCTTCAATTTTAGCAACTTGGGGTTTCACTAGTCCCCTACCAATAGAGTAGTCCAAATATTTTGCTTCCTCTAGGCCAATCGTACACTTGATAGGGTTAGCAGTTAAGCCAGCATTTTGTATTGAGTTAAGGACAGCCTGTACTTTTGGAAGGTGAGATTCCCAATCCTCACTGTGTACTACAACATCATCCAAGTATGCAGCTGCATAGCGCACATGCGGCTTTAGTATTCTGTCCATCATTCTTTGGAATGTGGCAGGGGCACCATGCAAGCCGAAAGGCAAAACTCTGTACTGAAATAGGCCGTCAGGAGTAGAAAATGCTGTCTTTTCTTTTGCTCGCTCTGTGAGTGGTACTTGCCAATAACCTTTGGTTAAATCTAGTGTAGTGAGGTACCGAGCTCTCCCAAGTCGTTCTACTAGCTCATCAACTCTAGGCATGGGGTATGCATCAAACTTAGAAATAGCATTCAGTTTGCGATAATCATTACAAAACCGTACTGTATTATCAGGCTTTGGTACCAGCACAATTGGACTGCTCCAGTCACTTTGTGACTCCTCAATGACTCCAAGATCTAACATTTTCTTAACCTCTGCTCTGATAGCTTTTCTATGAGCCTCGGGTATTCTGTATGGTTTGAGATTGACCCTTTTTCCTGGTTCTGTTAAAATGTCATGTTTAATCACGCTAGTCTGGGGAGAATATCTCTTTATTTAATCTAATAAACTCCTTAACTTCCCTTGTCTGGTGTATTGACAGGGTCTCTGAGATATTTACTTTGGGGTCAATATTACACTTATCAGGGAATGTTGAAGCCTCTGTAGTAACCAGAATTTCCCTTTCTTTCCATGGTTTTAGCAAATTGACATGGTATATTTGCACTTCCTTTCTTCTACCTGGTTGCCTTACTTTATAATTTACCTCTCCCACTCTTTCAATAATCTCATATGGCCCATGCCAAGTTGCCAGGAATTTGTTCTCTACTGTGGGAACCAAGACTAGTACTCTGTCTCCTGGTTGAAATACTCGAATTCTAGCATCCTTATTATAGCTATTCTGCTGATTTTGTTGAGCCTTTTGCATGTGTTCTCTGACTATTGGCATAATGGCTTCAATACGTTCCTGCATCTGAGTTATGTGTTCTATTACACTGCGATGTGGGTTTGCTTCTTGTTCCCAAGTTTCCTTTGCTATGTCAAGTAATCCCCTGGGGTGTCTGCCATATAATAATTCAAAAGGTGAGAAACCCGTGGAAGCTTGGGATACTTCTCTAATAGCAAACATTAAATAGGGCAATAGAAAGTCCCAGTTTTTCCCATCTTTATCAATTACTTTGCGCAGCATAGCCTTTAAGGTTTTATTAAATCGCTCAACCAAACCATCGGTTTGTGGGTGATAAACAGAGGTTTTGAGGTGTCTAATGTGAAGGAGCTTGCAGAGTTCCTTTGTAACCTTGGACATGAATGGAGTACCCTGATCTGATAGGATCTCCTTGGGAATCCCAACCCGGCTAAACATCATCATTAACTCTTTAGCAATGGACTTTGCTGAGGTTGTGCGCATAGGTATTGCCTCAGGGTAACGGGTAGCATAGTCTAGTACTACTAATATATACTGATGCCCCCTACTGGATTTCACCAGAGGACCCACAAAATCCATAGCAATACGTTCAAAAGGCACTTCAATAATAGGCAAGGGTACTAAAGGGCTACGGTAAGCCGTAAAGGGCGCAGTGACCTGACATTCAGGGCATGACGAACAGTAGTTTTTGATAGCTGCAATTACTCCAGGCCAGTAAAATGTCCTCAAAACACACTCTCTTGTTTTGTCAACCCCTAGGTGACCCCCCAAAACATGGCTATGTGCAAGGTTTAACACAGTGCGCCAATAGGCTTGTGGTACTAACAGCTGCTTTGTAATAACGGACTCTTTTTTCTCAACTCTGTACAACAGATCATTATCGACTTCAAAATAAGGGTAAGTAAGAGAATTCCCTGGATTGACAGGGGATCCATTCCTTATAGAAATATTATTCCTGGCTACCAATAATGTTGGGTCAGACCACTGTGCACTTCTGAAGTTACCAGGCCTAACCTCTAAATCAACTAACTCTATATCTGGTTCAGAGCTTCTAGAAGGTCCCGCATTAGTTTGTTCTGGGTTTTCACCAACTAATGTTTTTATAGGGGAGTGCTGCATACTGTTAGGCTCATCATCATGATCTCTCTCATCTGCCAGAGTATCTGCAAAAGGAAATTCATCATTCTGTTCACCTGATGGGTTTTCAAAACATGCCCATAGGTCTAGAAAATGGGGAAAATCCCTTCCAATAATCATCTCATGTGCCAGTTTTGGTACCAGCCCCACTCTGCAGTTTACAGTACCACACTGGGTTTTAACAAGTATATCTGCAGTAGGGTAGTTATGTATATCCCCGTGTACACAAGCAATATCAACTTTTCCAGAGTAAACAATATGAGTATCCTGTAATAAGGATTGGTCTAGAAGGGTAACCATACTCCCTGAATCTAGCAATGCCTGTATATTTTTTCCCTCCACATTCACGGTACACCCAGGGTGACTATTCAAATAACCATTTTTTTCCACAGAACATACAACCTGCGAATAGAGTGCAATTCTTTCCCAATTATTACCAAAATTACACTCCATTGGTTCAACATTTTCAGGACAGTCTTTTGCAATATGTCCAAAGTTTCTGCATTTAAAGCATTTTATAGCATAATTAGTACTTTTTGATTCATTTGTAGGCTCTTCCCACCTCCCAAAGTCTTTTTCTCTTTTAACATTGTCTCTTGGGTAATAAGACCCTGTTCTCTCATCAAAAGACCCCCTTTTCCCTGGAACAGTCTTACCAGATTTGCTGGGGTTGTAGGTTTTCGGATTCTTGGGTCTCTCTTGGCCAGGAGGTTGAAGCAGTTCTCCCGCTGCTATATACCGTTCAACCAATTCAACCAATTGGTCAGCTGTTTGGGGATTGCTCTGGCTGACCCACCGACGAAGCCCAATAGGTAAGCCTCTTAGGAATCTTTCCATCACCAGTTGCTCCACAATGCGGCTGGGTGAGTTGATCTCTGGCTGCAACCATTTTCTGGCAAGGTGTATCAAGTCAAACATCTGGGAACGAATCGCTTTATCCAGGCTGTAAGTCCATGAATGAAATCTCTGGGCACGGACGGCTGTTGTCACCCCCAGGCGTGCCAGTATTTCTGCTTTCAGCTTCTTGTAGTCACTGGCTTCCGCTGGTTCCAGATCATAGTATGCTTTCTGGGATTCACCAGTAAGAAACGGTGCTAGCAGACTTGCCCATTCCGCTTCAGGCCAACCTTCTCGCTCAGCGGTTCGCTCAAATGCCATCAGATAGGCCTCTACATCATCTGTGGATACCATCTTTTGCAAGTAGTGACTCACTCTGATCACCTTTGGACATTGTGGTAAGTCTGTGGCATCCCTGGCCAGCCTTTGTGATAGACTCTGGATCTCCTGCTGTATGACACATGTGGCACGCTGCTGCTCCTCTCTGAGCACTTGATGCGCTGCTGCCTGTGTTGCTTCAACTTGCTTGAATAAAGCATCTGTATTTTCCTTTTGAGCCAGTACAAGCTGCTGCAGTATTGAAATGCTCTCTTGCTGTATTGCATTAGTCTCTGCAGTCCTCCTGTTTGTCTCTTGCTGTACAGCAGTGGACTGGAGCAAAGCTTTCATGACATCCTCCATTTTCTCAGCAGTCTCTTTCTCCCTACTTACAGACTTTGCCGTGTGCTGCCCGCATTCTCCACCATATGTGACAAAAGTACTCCTTTCCCTTGGTACCTTGTCCTGGGATCGGGGTGTTACACACAGTCTTTTCAGGCTTTAGAGACACTTCACACGCTGGATGAGGTAAACTGACTTGCTCTTTTATTGAGGTTCCAAAATAAATGCACAGTAAGGTATAAAGGTAACAAAAATATATCAAACAAAAGCCTTGCTCTTCTGAGCACTAACTAAACAAAATAATCAGCTAACTGGGTTGGATGGCTTGTCCATTTCCCAACATAAACATAAACATAAACATAAACATAAACATAAACATAAACATAAACATAAACATAAACAGCCTTACTGCTTCAGGGTTTTCAGCTCTCTGTTCCCACTCACAGAAACCAAACACAATCTCCCTTCTTCCTTGGCAGGGGAGTACTTTATAGCACTGGTAATTGACAATCCTTTTCAGGTGAGTTAGATTAGGATTCAAACTCCAGAACTGGACTTCTCACCAAGCAACTTCCAAAATGTGGAGTGGAGCACTGGCCCACCCTACTCTCCAGGTGCTCCACCCCAGGGCCCAAACATACACATATTTAAAGTGCAACATTCATTAGAACATAACACATTTCCCTGGGGCTAATTACACAAAGTAAGAACCTTGCAAAATCTGGGGAGGTATATAGGTTCCTTCCAGCACAATTCCTTGCTTTCTGTCACAATATATATATATATATGATCTAAGTATATATATACACATATACATACACACATGTACACCGTCTAGGTGTATTTTACTATTAATATATATAATTATATATATATTAATATCAAATTACAAGTAGACTGATACTGATTAAATATATATATATAATTATTGTTATATATATATTTATATATAATATAAAAAAAATAAAAATGTAAATACGTTAAAAAATAAAATTAAAAAAATAATTAAAAATAAATAATTAAAAAATATATAGATGTGTGTTATTTCATTCTAACTGTATTGTGAAATTAATATATATATATATATCAAAATACACGTAGAACGAAATAATATATATATATCTATATACATAAATATATACGTATATATCATTATATATATACCTATTTATAAATAAAAATATTTGTAAAAAATTATATAGATATATACATATATATACACATACGTATATATATACATATATTAATTCTACATATATATTTATGTAATATTTTTACATAATTAGGTATCTTAATTAATTACAATTAGCAGGACCTACCTGACAACCCATGCCGAAAGTAAAGGGAATTTAATTTGCTAGCACTATATTTAACCCTATAACTTTCCGAGACACCATAAAACCTGTACATGGGGGGTACTGTTCTACTCGGGAGACTTCGCTGAACACAAATATTAGTGTTTCAAAACAGTAAAATATATAACAGCGATGACAGTGACCAAATGGCTACTAAAAAAGACTGGACATACCCCATCTGCAATACCTTGGGTTGTCTACTATTGCAAATGGTATGCCATTATGGGTGTAAATTTCATTCCCAGGCTACTATGCACTCTCAAAGGCAACGTAACCAATCTTTCGAATTTCAATTTCAAATGTAACGTGCTATATTTGACCCTGTAACTTCCCAAAACGCCATAAAACCTGTACATAGGGGGTACTGTCTTACACGTGAGACTTATAGAACCTTACTGGAACAATAGAACACCATACATTTCCCAGGACAAATATGATTTTCTGAGTTCTTTCTTCATTGAGTCAAATATTTTTTTTTACAGTAAATATTTTTGGAGATTAACTTTTTATATATATATATATATATGTAGAACTGTGTGTTTTGTATTTTCACTATTTAACGTCTTACCCGGCTGCTACATTGTTAGTGTTCCAGCTGGCATGTTTTACAATTCTAGAAACGGAGATATATTGTTCTCTGCCTTCATTCACATTCAGGTTGTGTTCTCCCAAAACCACACGATATGAAACCACACTGTAAAAAATAGGTAAATTGGTTTAACACATTAGGATTTATTCACTAAACATAAGCCTAGTTATTAGTGTACACTTTATGTTTTCAAATGTATTTGTATTGTAAATCTAGGAGATGTACCTATACTCATTTTATGGGATAATTTACCAAGTTCCGCAATGCACAGGCAACGTTTGTGAAGAGTTTCACTCAGTATATGAACTTGAAAAATGTTTTAAACATCTATGAATTGATTCAAATAAGTTTCACTTTAATAGTTTTCCTAAGCCAACCAAAATAGCACCAGTATTTCTTAACGGAACCCCAAAGTATAGCTAAAAATTTTGGATTTTATGAGGGACAAAATTGCAATATATATGTTGCCTTATATGATTTTATTAACCCATTATTTCAAACATATATTGTTTTACATCATATGGGCAATGTGATTGGCTTGAATAGCAATGGGCAGAAGGTTAGGGTAAAAGTAGTAAAAGTATGTTTTCTTAAAATATTTATGCACTGTTTAGCTAATGTTGATGAATAAAAAATAAAACACATTCTAATATTACAAATAATAAAAATATGTAAATAGTCCAGGTAAATTGCTTGATGCTATTACCTGTCTACACAGTGAGCAGCAGTCAGGACACGGTTAGCACGGATAAGAGAACCTCCACAGGTGTGATACCAGCTGCTTCCAGACTGATACTGAAGGGAAATCTGGGGGAAAAGTCCAAACACATTTATCATAAAGCTATTTTTTGTTTGTAAATGTTCTAGACCAGTGGTTGCCAAACCAGTCCTTATGGCTTGGATTTATATATTTCCCTGTTTTATTCCAATGGGGATACTGACATAACTTGTACTGGTGGTGGGTCTTGATGACTGGTTTGGGAAGCAGTGCTCTAGACAAGCCATCTCTGAAATATTGAGTACTTATAAAAAGTATAAGACCAAGGCTTGCAGCAAAACAAAATATGGAATCCAACAAAGCAGAATATGATATATACAAAATGTATTCATGCCTCCTCACAAATCAAAGCTAAAAATACAAAGTGCATAAGAGGTGGAGAGTATTCACCAGAGGATGCTAATGCATTTCAAGCCTCATGGACACTTTTTCTGATCTAAGTTGGCATTTCCTGGTCACTTATTAAAAAATCAGGGTTTAGTGAATAACCTTATCAGTATAACTGTGTTCAGTATTGCCTGAAGGCTCTGTTACTAGACAGTGAATTGTAACAAACTGGAAATTGGAGAGAAATCTGGGTGAAGGAAGTTGATAAATGGTTTAAATGAATATGAATTGCATGGCATATTTAATACTCTTTTAATTGTTAAAAATATTCTTTTACAATAAAGCAACTAGGTATAATATTTTAAAAATAAGGTTTTAGTTATATTATCTTGCATATTGCTTTTGATAATTGTAAGAGCCCTACCCAGTAAAAAAAAAATTATAATCATGCCAAATGTTCCTCATTGATATTTGTTCAATATCTTAATTATACTAATCATTCTAATCTTCGGTTACGTGACACTGGAAAGGCAATTTCAAAGACGTTTCTCTTACTGCAATGAAAGAAGTGTGCATTCTAAGCACCATAATCAGTACAGCTACTAATTTTTGTCTAGGGTTTTTAAGAGATGGTCCTTAGTTTTATGTCAAGCCGTTAAGAAGTGGTTCGACAATTACTGGCCACTCTATGGCATCTAGATTTCCCCACCAAAGCCACTTACTTGTATGCATTGAAAATATGGTATTAACAAGTTTCAATCATCATTGTCAATTTCATGAAACCTGGCTGTTGGTGATTGGCTAAGAGAAGTTTTGATTAGGCCGGTGGTTTCACATTATCCTATTTGAACGATGCAGAAGTATTAATTCCTATTTCCAACAGAATCACTGGGAATATTTATCAAAGTCTTTTGTTCTAAAAAATGGTACAAAAATATAAACATGGTAGCGTCACCAATGGAATATGCCTGCCAGAACTCTTTGATAAAAAGCCCATTGCTTGCATTTCTCCTCCACCACACACCATGTGCAATGACAGACATGATCGACAAAGACAGAGTGTATGTGATTGCTAGTAAACTGACATGGGACCACTAAGTTCCACAATATTTGATTTTATTTGCTAGATCTCACAAATACATTTATTATAACTATTGAACATACTAGCTGAATATTGGTAATATTATATATAACCAGATCAGTAGCCTATATACTTCTTCATTTCATACTCCATTTAGGGTGTTAAGTAAGGTATAATTACAAGGGGTGAAGGTGGAATTGACAAGTAAGGGCTTGGAATTCAGGCAAAGTTGACAAATATGTGGAGCTGCACTCCACATTTTGAGCCCAGAGATTATAGCCATAAATCAAATGGTGGATCTTATCTCACATGCACATGTGTCTAACTGACTCTCAAACCCACTCTATCTTCAGAAAATCCTCTGCTTTCAAAACTTACACCATTGCACATGAAACTCTAGATCAGGGGTTCTCAACCCAGTCCTCAGGACCCCCTACCAGCCCTGGATTTGGGGATTACCTGGGTGTGTCTCAGGTGTTTAGAATAAGGGAAAAAAACACCTTAGACACACCCAGGTAATCCCTAACCCTGGACTGGTAGGTGTTCCTGAGGACTAACGTTGAGAACCCCTGCTCTAGATTATAATTCATAATCACTGCTTCTCAAGCTTGTCCACCATACTCTTCATACAAGATACTCGCCAACTGTCAATGGTTAGATAGTTCTAACTAACTGTCAATGGTTAGATAATACCCAACCTTGGTAATGGTAATAGTTGTGGTGACATTCTGTCATCAAACTAATATGGTGACCAGGGGTCATGTGACCAAGCTCATGTTTGCCTTTCTTCTTTCTTACAGTGGGATAAGCTTTACCCTTTGAAATGGTAATTGCGTAATTCAATACCTTTACAAGTCAGGAAAGAGAGAACTACTTCCCCCTTTCTCCATTCCTCTCTGTTCCTTCTTGGCTGTGCTACAGAGCAGACGCCATGTGCTATCTTGATGAACTATGTTACTGTCTGTTGCTTCCTTTTCCTCCTTGGTGGATGTGATGTTGAACTTGCAGCAGTGAGCCATTACTAGATGTGAAGGCCTAACCGTGGGTGAGATCAAACGTGTGGGGAAGGGGATTACTATATAGATAGATAGATTTAAAAAGGGTTGTTGCTCCGTGGGTCTGGGCTGTGTGTTTGTGACACATTTATAGTATTGTGTTGTTGCCTTTTAATAAATACCTTTTACTGTAGACGAACCTTGTGTAATATATATATTAATTTGGTGATACACCACAATAGTGTTACTTAGATTAGTTATAGGGTAGGTTTCTATCAAATTCTAAACTTACTAAGTAACTACACTTACCTGCCATGGCCATGCATTTTGTGCAGAATTTGATCCTCCAACAACACGCTCATTTCCCTGGCCATCTTCATAGCATTGTCCTTTGAGGAAAGAGTAATACAGTAAGTAGCATTCAATAAATTAACTTTTTATAACAATGGCAATGTGAATATTATCTACATTCACCAAGGTAAGTTATTATAAAAACTTTGCAATTATTTATGTTACTACATGTGCTACATATTTTATTTAAAGTTTTGCTTACCTGACTTTGCCCAATTTTTAATAAGAGGACAGTAAGACTAAACATGTTATAGAAGAGAGTATTCGTCTTGTTTACAAAGGAATAGAGGATGCCAATAGATACTAACATATAATTAATTGAGGTCAGTGATCTACGATTTGCTATAAATATAGAACTCACCACAGAGGACAAGAGCAGCAAGTAGAATGAGCCTCAACATCTTCAGTTAGTTCCAGCTAATTTCAACAGAGAAAGATGTAGTCTCTTCTCCCTGTATATATACCAAGAGAACGTACAAAACTTAATGATGGGAATCGTTCCAGATGTTACATGTTGCAATAGAATGTTGTAAAGTATGTCAATTACCAATACTGTAAAATTTCTTCAAGGACAAGATATATTTATATACACGTACCTATTTTAAAAATCTTGGGAAGGAAAATGATATAGGAAACATTGCATAATTCTTTACCTAAAGTTGCAGTAATATAAAACACTGCTTATCGCAATGTGACAGTATACTCAATAGCCCAAAACTATACATTCATTTTTATTCACAGCATCTGAACTCAAATTTTACTGAATTTTAGTGTTATGCACAGCAGGAAGGTTCAGTTTAGCCAAATTATATTTTCCATAATCAATTGTTTGTTCTATATGTCCAATGCTAATTTATGTGCCAGTTTGGTTCTCCAAAGTTTAGTCTATGGGATAATATTCAGAGAAACATTCGGACACCCAAAACGGAAGCGAAAATTAACCAATTACTATACTGCAAAATAAATTTAATATGAATATTTACAGTAAAAACCAAAGAAAAAAGTTACCTGCGCTCTTTCCTAAATCCCTATGTATATTTAAACAAATGGAGGTTTTTAGTTACTTCTAGTGATGTCCCGAACGGTTCATTGAACGGTTCGCTGAACGGTTCGCCAAACGGTTCGCCACGGACGGCGAACATATGACCCTGTACCTCACAGTCAGCAGACACATTCCAGCCAATCAGCAGCAGACCCTCCCTCCCAGACCCTCCCTGCTGCATTCTTAGTGAGCTGTCCAGGAGGTGGGAGAATCTGGGAGGGAGGGTCTGCTGCTGATTGGCTGGAATGTGTCTGCTGACTGTGAGGTACAGAGTCATATGTTCGCAGTCCGCGGCAAACCGTTCTGCGAACCGTTCGGGACATCACTAGTTACCTCCAATGGCCATGAGAGGGTATGCCAACCTGCCACGTCAAGGCCTTGTGGGTCCTAACTCTAACCATTCACCTTGCTTCCTTGAGCTTCTGGCAAAGATATCTCTAATGAGACAGAAAGGGTTATTTTTTATAAACATCCCTACATGCTTATAAACCCTTAATAGGGATCACATGGGATGGGCAGCATTATTGTAACATAGGATATGAATATTGTGTATATATTTTACAATACACCGGTAGGTGTATTTTCATGTCATTTCGCTGAGAGATCAAGTGAGAAAAAGTAACCAATAGAAAGAAAAGGAGGAGTAAAACTACAAAAAAAATTCATATGATTTGTGATTCAGAATTTCACCCATGGTATGATCAAAAGAGACGATTGATGGGAAAAAAGATTATTGATGGTTGGGGGAAAGCCACTAAATGTTGATTTTATTCCCATATCAAGTGAATATATACCGATAGAGGGCAAAAAAAGAAGGCGTAAAACAAATCTATAGTTATATATGATATATTTATAAATATATTAATATAAATATAGATTTTTTTACTGTTGTTTCTTTTTGGGAAAAAATATAAATACCGAAATTTTGGCCATCGAGCTAGATGTTTGCTTGGTTTTCTGTCCGTATGGCACTTTTGAGATAACAAAATTCAAATTGAAACCGTAATTAGGTCCAATGCCCAAGTTTACTGAACAATACAAATCCATACTGACCATGCGTCACAAACTTACCTTTACCCGGCGCACGCGCAGCTCCTCTCCTCAGCCATGTGGGCAGAACTCACCACGTGGCCGCATTGCCTCAGTCCTTGGGCCATGCGGTCCAAACGCTCCACGTGGCTGCGTGGCCTGAATACAATACTTACCTTCGGTCCTGCGAACGGCTCTCTCTGCTAGTTCACGGGACGAACTGGAACTCCTAAAAATAAAAGAAATAGCCATGACGTCATTACCTTAAAGGGACCACGTCCTCTAGGCAACCCAATGCTTTTTGGGCTTGCAGAGATGACGTGGAGCAATGGGAACTCTTTTGAATCTATTTAAAGCTCGTTTTAGCCTCCATTCTTTGCCCTAACGTGGTTTCTGTTTGGATCCTTGTTTAGTGCTCCTGGTGATTGACCTTGACTTCATATTTGCTTTCCTGTGTTTGACCTCGGCTTCATATTTGACTTTATGGTATCCTGACCCCAGCTTTGTATTTGACTTGTGATATCTGGTATCCTGACCCCGACTTTGCATTTGACTCGTGTTTACTGGTATCCTGACCCCGGCTTCATTTTTGACTTGTGATTTCTGGTATCCTGACCCCGGCTTTGTCTTGACTCTGAGTATTTCTGTTATTCCTGTCCTTGATTTATCTTGACCCTGTTTCTTGTTGGATTAATATGTTAAGTCTGACCATTCTAAGACTCGGTAATATGCCTTTTGGATCCTTTTGTAGGTTTCCTCTTTCCTGTGTGTTGGGGTATGACTCCTGTGACACCATGCTAACTATAGCTATTCTAAAATTTCCCCAACTCTAAACCATTCTTTTCAAATATTTGTATTAATACATTTTTCAATAACAATACAGATACATCCATTTACATCCATTCATCAGTGTTTCTTTGAAAGGAACATTTTTGTCACCAATATAACTCAAGTGTATTTTATATGTGCTGGCCTTAAATTTATGCTAAGGTTTTCTACCTGTTCAAATTTCTATAGTTGTCCTAAATAAAAGTAAAAAGCTGAACAAACCTGCCTCCCTTTTTCACAAATAATTTTTCTGATGGAAAGCTATTCAGTGTAGTTGAGCAAATGAAAGACCAATGTGAGCTGAGCTGCTGACTTGACTGCTGTCTTATTAGTATATAATTTCTAACCAATGGTGGCGGGGGGGGGATGGAGGGGGAAAGGTGAGGGGGTAGATATTAGGAGGACAGTGATTGGCTATAGAGTGGATTGATGTCACCACCCTACTCACACTGATTTCTCATTGGTTAAGCTGAGTGCATACTTTATCTAATACGCCAGTTGCTTTGTGGAAACGGTGAATGTTATTAAGGAGCAGAGTTGCACTTCAGAAAGCTTGAAAAGCTTGCAACCAGGGTCTGGGCCAACCTTCAGGTAAACTAGGCATTCTCCTAGGGTGCCGGCCTGCTGGGGGCGCCCACCGGGATATTTCCAGGGGCCGCAGCGCTGGAAGAGCGGCTCTTGAGCCAACCCCAGCACCAGGCCAAACCGCAAGGTGCCCAAGGGTTGGGGCACCAAAAAGAGCGCTGTCACAGGGGGCCCAGGAGGTCCCCCCCCCCTGAACCTGTATTAGGTAAGGCATAGTAGGCACCTGCTTGATGGCAGGTGCATGCTTTGCCAAAAAACAGCCATTGCCCGGAGGAATGGGGGGAACGGAGCAGGAAGGCAGCAGACCTGTCGCGCTGGAGGAGTGAGGAGCTGCTCCACACTGGACCCCAGCAGGGAGGTCAGTGTTTGAATGTGTCAGTGAGTGTCTGCCTGTTTGTGTGTTTGTCAGTGAGTGCGTGTTTGTCTGTCAGTAAGTGAGTGTATGTCTGTCTGTCAGTAAGTGTCTGTGTGTGTTTGTGTGTTTGTGTCTGTCTGTCAGTTAGTGAGTGTATGTATGTCAGTGAGTGTCTGTCAGTGAGTGAGTGTATGTATGTCAGTGAGTGTCTATGTTTGTGTGTTTGAGTGAGTGTATGCAGTGGCGTACTAAGGGGGGCGGAGGGGGCGGTCCCCCATGCTGCAGCCGCCCCAGCGCTCTGTAGAGAGCCTCAGGCGGCTGCAGCTTTGCCCGGGCGGTGCGTCCATGAGGGCGGACCGCACCGCCCGGCGCAGCCTGAGGAGAGGGGCTGACAGGAGGGAAGCGCTCAGCGCTCCCTCCTTTCACTCCCTCTCTGTAGCGTGGCTGAGCCCTGTATAGTCCACGGGTACAGTGAGCATCTGTCTCCTGTACCCGGCCGGACTAACAGGAAGTGCACACTGAGTGTTCACTTTCTGTTAGTCCGGCCGGGTACAAGAAACAGCTGCTCCCTGTACCCGCGGACTATACTGTGCTCGGCCACGCTACAGGGAGGTAGGGGGGAGGGTGAGGTGAGAAAGAGGAGAAAGGGGGGGTGAGAAAGAGAAAGGAGGGGGAGAGAAAGGAGGGAGGAGATAAAGGAGGGGAGAGAAAGGAGGGGGTGAGAAAGAGGAGAAAGGAGGGGGGTGAGACAGAGGAGAAAGGAGGGGGTGAGAAAGAGGAGAAAGGAGGGGGAAAGAGGAGAAAGGGGGTGAGAGAAAGGAGGGGTGAGAAAGAGAAATAGGGGTGAGAAAGAGGGGTGAGAAAGAGAAATGAGGGGGGAGAGAAATGAGGGGGGGTGAGAAAGGAGGGAGGGTGAGAAAGGGGGGGTGAGAAAGGAAGTGAGAAAGGAGGGGGGGAGAGAAAGAGAAAGGAGAGGGGGAGAGAAAGAGAAAGGAGAGGGGGGGTGAGAGAGAAATTAGGAGGGGGAAGAGAAATTAGGAGGGGGAAAGAGAAATTAGGGGGGAGAGAAATTGAAATTAGAAGGGGGGGATAGAAATTGAAATTAGGAGGGGGGAAGAGATATTAGGGGAGAGAAATTGTGGGGGGAAAGAGAAATGAGGGGAGAAATTAGGAGTGGGGTGAGAAAGAGAAATTAGGAGGGGGGAGAGAAATTGAAATTAGGAGGGGGGAGAGATATTAGGAGGGGGGAAAGAGAAATTGGGGGGGAGAGAAATTAGGAGGGGGGGTGAGAAAGAGAAATTGGGAGGAGGAGAAGGAAATTGGAGCTGGAGGAGAGATTGACATTCATCACATACACACAATGCACCCCTTGCACACAGAAAAACACACAATGCATTACACACACAGACATGGCTATTGTAAGCAATGCAACCGTTACACAAATGCATCCCTTACACACACAGAAACACACATTGCATTCATTACACACACTGCAATTCCCCTTACACACATTCAATGCATCCCATACATACACAGAAACACACCTTGCAGCCCTTACACATACAAACACAATTTCACACAATGCATTCCTTACACACATATCAGGACATCCCCTACACACTCCACCCCCTGTGAACAAACTCATTGGTGGAACATGAAGGTGGACCCTGGGACCCAGACCTTGAGCTGTGTAAAGGACCCCCAAAAAATGGAGCTGCTTCCCGTTCTCCCAGAACATTGATTTTTGTGACCACAGTTACAAACCGCCTCCAGAGAGCCTGTTCTGCACCAGACCAGTGGAGCCAGACTGCAGCTAGAGCCCATCATCATCCTCATCTGGTTGTAAGTAGGCAATCTAGTATATTATTCGTGGCACTAAGCTCTAATTTACCTCACATTAAAGAAACACTATAGTCCCCAGAACCACTTCAGCTTAATGTAGTGGTTCTGGTGTCTATAGCCTGTCCCTGCAGGCCTTTTAATGTAAACACGGCGGCACTGCAGCACTGGCGTTAGTTAACATGGCAAATCATATGGGTGGGGCACTGTGATGTCACATGGGGGGGGCGGCAAACTTTACTTTTGCCTAGGGCGGCAAAAATCCTTGCACCGGCCCTGGCTGGAGGGGGCTGTGGAGCTGTGGCGCACAGTGTCCCATGGTAGTTAGGGTGCCGTGCGGCCAGTACAGCTCACACAAGCAAACAGCTGATAAACTGGCCGCACGGAGGAAATGTGTATGTGTGACTGTCTGCCTGTGACTGTGTGTGACTGTCTGCCTGTAACTGAGTGTGTGACTGTCTGTCTGTAACTGAGTGTGTGACTGTCTGCCTGTAAATGTGTGTGTGGGGCTGCAGGGATTTTGTAGAAGGGGGCGGGGTTTTGTATTGGGACAGGAGTCTTTATAAGGGTGGATAAGCAGGGGATTTGTGGAAGGGGGTTGCGGGGGTTTTGTAGACGGGGCAGTACAGGATTTGTAGAAGGGGCAGGACAGAGGTTTTGTAGGAGGGGCGGGGCAGGACAAGGGTTTTGTAGGAGGGGCTGACAGCGGTTTTGAAAAGTTTACAAATTGTAAAAAAAAAAGAAAACCTTTAAACATTTTTACAGGTTTTTTTTTTTTTTTTGGGTGGGGGTGCCAAGCACAGGATCCGCCCCGGGTGCCAAATGCTCTAGGAACGCCCCTGAGTGTATGTCTGTCAGTGAGTGATTGTATGTATGTCAGTGAGTGTCAGTGAGTGTCTGTGTGTGTGTTTGTATATGTGTGTGTCTGTCTGTCAATGCGTGTATGTATGTCTGTCAGTGAGTGTGTGTGTGTCTGTCAATGAGTGAGTGTATGTATGTCAGTGAGTGTCTGTGTGTGTGTGTGTATGTCAGTGAGTGAGTGTGTGTATGTATGTATGTCAGTGAGTGTCTGTGTGTGCGTGTGTGTCAGTGAGTGAGTGTATGTATGTCAGTGAGAGTCTCTGTGTGTGTCTGTCAGTGAGTGAGTGTATGTATGTCAGTGAGTGCCTTTGTGTCAGTGAGTGAGTGAGTGTATGTCTGTTAGTGAGTGTGTGTTTGTATGTCTGTCAGTAAGTGAGTGTATGTCTGTCTGTCAGTAAGTGTCTGTGTGTGTGTTTGTGTGTGTGTCTGTCTGTCAATGAGTGAGTATATGTATGTCAGTGAGTAACTGTCAGTGAGTGAGTGCATGTCTGTCAGCGAGTGTGTGTTTGTGTGTCTGTCAGTGAGTGAGTGTGTGTGTGTGTCAGTGAATGTGTGTGTCAGTAAGTGTGTGTGTCTGTCAGTGTGTGTCTTTCAGTGAGTTAGTGATATGAGGGGGTGGCAAAATGTATCTTTGCCTAGGACGGCAGAAATCCTTGCACCTCCCTGCTTGCAACTATTGTTTTTCTTATTTTTAAGAAAAATAAAGAGATTTGAATTTTAAGTAAAAAGCAGTATGAATATGAAGTCAAAATGAATAAACCAAAATAAAATGTACTTAGTTGTGTTGGTGCCCAGCGTGTGCCTGCAGTATCCCCAAAAGCATCCTTTTACACACCAATCCTCTTGTTCCCATTTGGAGAATAATTTGTGAGCTTAATTTGTCACACAAGGAATAGTTTAAGCATGATAGCCACTAAAACTCATTATACTGGGCGGGGCATGGGAGGGGGATTGCATGAAAAGACACACAGGTCATTGAATTGATGCTACAGTAAGCAATGTATTATTGGGTAGTGTTTTGGTCTTAGAAAATAACATCTACATGGCTATTTGAACACTTCTGTTTAACAAGTATCTTCCTATATTTACTGCATCTACTGTTTGTGGCAAAAAGTGAGTACATTAACCTTAATCAAACATAAAATAATTTGCACAAGAATGATCTTGCACCCTATATTTGTGTGCATTATGTGGATCAAATATATATTATGCTATTTTTAAAATAAAAAGAGGCTGGTAGTGCATATGTTAATTAATTAATAATATTGAGCACTGCACACCATGCCTTGAGCATTAGATTACAATTTTGATTTAAGAAAAATAAACCTTGTTTTTAAAAGTAACAAAACACAACAATAGAGCAGAGACAACTGGTATGAATATACTGTTCTTTAATGAATGTTGAGCCAATACAGAATTCAAACAATATAAGGACAATCTTTTTTGATGTCTCTAGTAACGTGTCTTCTGTTTAGATATTCTGAAAGAGAAATAATGCATTGTTGGTTACCAAGGAAAACGTCAAATGTTCTTAATATGTTCTTGACATTCATTAAAAAGCCCAAGTGCATGACTGCCAACAATGACTTTCCATTTGATGTTAACAACAGCTCACAATATGTTTTGCTAGTGTTGGATGTTAAAGTTTCAAAAGAACTATATTGTTACCCAGGTCTACAGTGCAGGAACCTATGATTTGAAGAGGAAACTGCATCATTGTTTTCCCCTTGCTTTTATAAACAGCCACATGCCGGTAATGGACTTTGCTCTAACCTTTTCTGCCTCATATGGTGCCTTTTTTGTTCCCTTTTGACTTACCATGCTTTTCTTGCCCATGAACCAGTATATAGAAACATAGAAACATAGAATGTGATGGCAGATAAGAACCATTCGGCCCATCTAGTCTGTCCATTATTTCAAAATACTTTTAATTAGTCTCTGGCCTTATCTTAAGTCTAGGATAGCCTTATGCTTATCCCACGCATGGACTATATTAGAAACCAAATGGCTGAATTGTGAATAGTGAATATTTGTACAAATGTTGTTTGTGCAAGTAAAATGGAAATATAAAATACTTTTTAAATTTTCACATGTTCATATTGGAGAATAACGAATATTTCCATATATTTGATAAAATGACAAATGGATAAAGAAGCAAACATTACCATTTTCACTATGTATGTTCAATCTACAGCACATACATATAAAATGAATTCTATTCTTGTTCAAATTTAACTCACAGCATTGATCCAGGAGATATAAGCAGACACTCTGGTGAACACTGTTGGTTTGAGGTAGGCATTGCATCCAGAAGAAGACACAAAACTAGTTACACCATGGACCTGGTAAACTCCATTGACAGCACAGTTGAGGGGTCCGCCAGAATCTCCCTATAGTAGAAAAAAATTAGGTGTATTCTAGACCAGCTTTAAGTAAGGGTATGCTTACAATATTGGCATACATTTTGACCCAGTTACAAAAAATGTTAGAATATATTTATAATGTTTTATATAGACCCATATGTCTACAAAACTATGGTTAGCAATATTATCAAATACATAATTACAAAACATGGATAATCTAAAACACTAGCATAACTATACTTAAAAAGCCCTTCTAGTTCATATCTTCTTCTATCTGCCAGCCAGCCATCCGGTCATCCATCCAGTCAGCCAGTCAGCCATCCATCCATCTATCAAACCATCCAGCCAATCAGCCAACCATTCATTCAGGAAACAGCAATTACACGGTGCGCCAAGAACAAAGTAAATAAATAAAATGGATAATAGAAAAAAAAAAATACCAGGGAAACAGGCAAATTAAAGTCTCTAATTCACAGGTATATTCTTCAGAAATTCTCAGGACTTCTTGGGTCAAGTTCTCATCAGCATACATGAAAGAGAAAAATAAGGATAAATATAAAAGTATTTAAAATAGTCAAAAAAAATACTTTTATTTAGATTAAAACACAACGTGTTTCGCCACAAAAGGCTTCTTCAAGTGTACATCTTTTGTGGCGAAACACGTTGTGTTTTAATCTAAATATAAGTGTTTTTTTGGACTATTTTAAATACTTTTATATTTATCCTTGTTTTTTTACCTGGCATATCCTAAATATCTGAAGCTTTTATACCATCCTAAGAATCCATGGTGGGGATCGTACCACCCAGGCGCTTTACACAGAGCGGTTTGTCTGCTCTGTAAATTGTAAGTACATCTCTTATTTTATCCAGTACTTTTTTTATATAGAGAGCACTAAAGGCCTTCTCTTGTGTTTTTATTTCATATAAACTGCACTGAAAATCTCGTGAGAGGAATATACTACACGTGGGGAGTTTAAATACCACTGTATGCTGTTTTAACTCGAGCTGGTTATAGCTCCCATAAATGTCAGTTGGCATTTCTTAATCTCAGTGTTGTCTGTAGCCATACTCCTTTAAGTCATTGCACCATTGGTCCCCTCTGTGTGTTTTTTTCTCTTTCATATATGCTGATGAGAACTTAACCCAAGACGTCCTGAGAATTTCTGAAGAATATACCTATGAATTAGAGACTTTCATTTGCCTGTTTCCCTGGTATTTTTTTTTCCTATTATCCATTTTATTTATTTACTTTGTTCTTGGCGCATCCTGTAATTGTTGTTTCCTGTTTTTCCAGTACTTTGAAGAGTTTTGAGGGTTACCCTTCCTTTCAGGTGTGCAGCCTTTCCCCCGCCCGTTGTGATCAGTTTGGATAGCGCTGTTCCATCCCTCTTTTTTTTCTTTATTACAATCATTCGTTCACCTTTATTTGTCTTTCAGATCCCTCCATTTCAACCCAGATTCTTTCTCTCAAATAGTAACAACACTTTTTCCACCTCTTTCCTTTCTCGTACATATCCTGTGTCTAGCTACCAACTCTTCTTTTATACATATTACCTCAACTTCATTCCTGTGTGCGACAAACACTCCTTCCCATGAACATTTGCCATGAGCTCCTGGAGGAGTGTGGAAGCTGGTCTCCTGCCCACCGACTACGGTCCAGGTCGCACACCCCGTTTGGGAGTTACCCTGCTCAGCCGCTCTTAGCAGCTTTCCCTAGGCACTATTTGGACAACTTGGGCACTTATCTCAGGGCTTTTTGGGGATGTAAGACATGTGAGGTTATTGCATGTTTTTATAATGTTTTGGGGTACTTTTATGTTTGGCTCTCTGTTTCTGGGAGATAATTAACTTACTGGTATTTAACTCAATTATCTCACAGGCACAGAGACACCTGGGAGAGGCTTGTATTGTATTGTTTGGAGACCCACTGTGGGGGTCTGTGCATAAATGGACGAGTTTAGCTCATTAAAATCTTTTGCACTCCCAGAACTATGTGTTGTCTAGTTATTGGAAGGGGAAAGGGCTAATTACTGCTCAGCATCTTGTTCCAGCTCGTGGAGGATTAAGAGGGTCTTTGTAAGAACTATCTCTCCCAGGACTGTGTGTCATGTCATCCAGTCCTTGGGAGGAAATAGAGCTAGTCCCAACCCTTTTCCAGGATGGAGATGCTCCATCACAGCCAGGGTACAGGGAGCTCTGCTCCACTGTGTATCTGTTGTTGTGACTTCAAATCCTTCCTTAATGCTTTATTGAAGCAGATTAAATATTGTTTTTTTTTTTTTATTTGAAATTAAATATTGTACCTTCGTGTCTGATGAGAAGTTTCATTGTCAGTCCAAAATCTCTGAGCCGTTAATCAATGCCAGGCAATAATGTACTGCACTGTCTACTTATCAGTACCCTCTTGGTCTTGGACATAATTAAGTGACTGATGTTCTGAGAAAATGGAAAGCCTTAACTTGATGAAGAGTACACGCAAATGAGGAGAGGGAACAAGAGGCCTGCAGGCTCAACCTCCAGGTTTTTCACCGTTTTTTTACGATGTGGTCTTCATAATTGTTGAATGATTAGTAACACAGGTCAAACTTGTGAAACACTTGCCTTGGAAAGGTAGCTGGGCAAAAACAAATTAAAACGATGCATTCAAATTTTCAAACATTGTGTCACATCCTGTTCCTAGCTGCGGATCATTCTGGCAATGGCTTCTGGTATCTAGTTCTCTTTTTACAATTTTTGTTTAGTTTTTCTTGTTTTTTTTGGTTTTCTATTCTATGTCTGGTTTTCTTTATGCTTGGTTTTTCTGGGTTCAATCCTGTATTCCGTCCCGGGAATTCCCAGTCTCCAGGTTTCCTTTAGATGTTTGTTTTATTTGCCACACCCGTTTGTTTTCCATCAGTTCTTTTGTTTCAGTGTTCCTGCAGGCAGCTGCTCAAGTCTTCTGCCCTTTCTTGCAGGTAAGTACTATGTTTGTTTTCTTTGGTTGGTTTAGCTTGCATTAGGCAGAGTAGGACCTGCCAGATATTGGGTACATTGGCGTTGTTGGCAGGCTTATGCAATGTATGATCATATAATGTAACTAAATCCCCATAGTTTTCATATATAGTACTTAGTTATTTTTCCTCTTGTTTTGCCTATCATATCTTGTCTTGTTTTAGTTTGTATTCCCAGTCCATGTACAGTCCTGTCAATTCCTGCCCATGTTATGTTATTGTTTCCCTTATGTATTGTGTACATGTTCTGGGTTTAGCTTCCTATCCTTCTCTGGTTCTGGGTTCTATTAGTTCTGTCTTGTTTCCATGTTTGGTGCCTTTCCTAGTCTTGCCTTGTTTCTGTACTGGATACATTCTTGCTGCCGTACCTCCCTATTCAGCTCTGGGAGGTCTGCTTAATTCCCAGCTCCTATTTCCTGGTATCCGCATAAGCTAAATCAGGGTTCTGGTATGTGGCTGTACAAACGCTGGCGCTTAACACCAAGGGGCGTGCGGTTACCCTGCACCAGACACTGCTAATCCACCTCCACACTGTGACTCCTACTTTGAACATCAGGCATACTGGGTCCCGATCCTCGCACCACCGCCTGGACAGTGTCTGGGTCCCGGGCTCCGGACCGCCACCCTGACACACTGTCACCTTTCACCATAAGCTGCATTCATATACCTTTCAAGGGAAAATTGCAAAACACAGACTGTAAGATTATGAAAATGTAACTCATTATCTTACATTGCATCCAGCCTGAGCACCGTTACCACCTGCACACACCATGGTGGTCTTCACAGTGCTGCCCCAGTAGGAACTTGTTGAGCAGGTTGAGTGAGCGACCACAGGCAGAGGGGCCTGCTGGAGGATTGCGGGGAGGGATCCACCGGCTATGGGGAAAACACATGCTCATATTAAGCAGCATATGATGTCAAATGGAACATATGTAATAATCTACTATTCGACAATCAGAATTAACCAAACAGAATATTGTCTCTAACAACCAGTTGGAGGAACTGATATTTTATATATCTATTGATGAGCAGAAAAAGCAAGAATGTTTAGGTATGCTATTTAAAAAACAATCAAATTAGATACTTACTGGTGGTTCTTCCCCATCCAGTAATGGTGCAGGCGTAATTGTGGGCCAGGACAGCCCCATCACTTGGCAGTGTTGCCAGTTTTACATAGCTGTTCAGGGTGGCGCTCGATGCTAGATGAAGGATGGCAATATCATACCTGTTAAGAAAAGACAACAACTAGAAGAAAGACTTATAGATGTAAATGTAGGTTATAATTACACATTATATTACTTTAGCTATTTACAATGACAGAGTTCTTAAATGTATGTTAATAGCAGTTTAGGAGAACATTGTGTAGATAAAAATGATGGCAAAAGGACATCATTATGTATGTCCCAAAAATATAATATAAAAAAATATTTATCAGTTAAAATGTATGTTTAAGATGAATATGTACTTAATGGATAGTTGTCCCAGAGTGTTTCAAAGGACTGGGAGCCCTAAGATCAGAATATTAATATTAAGAAAGCGGAGTGGTTGCGTTCCACTTTCACTTAACAAATGTCATTTTTTGTGAATGTTGTTATTATTGTAAACAAATATTTTATTATTTTTTTTATGAAGTGGCAAATTCATTATTTCACACATTAGTTTTCCCTATTTCTTACCCTGCTGCTACATTGTTAGTGTTCCAGCTGGCATGTTTTACAATTCTAGAAACGGAGATATATTGTTCTCTGCCCTCGTTCACGTTCAGGTTGTGTTCTCCCAAAGCCACACGGAAGGTATAAACTCTGTTTATTAGAAATAAAATAATATAGTTGTTTTTTTATGTCACTCACAGTATGTGGAAGGTATATATCATAAAATAAGATAAGCATTAGGTATGACAAAACTTTAGATAAATATGTAGATATGTTACAATAGTACTTTTTTGCTGAAAAAAAATTATTTTAGTACTAAGACAGATTGGGTTGTTTTCTGAATAACAATTTACCCATAGTCTTCAATGGAGGAATTACTTTTCAGAAATAGATTAAACCCTTACTCTGCTAAATAAATCCAGCCCATAGTTTTTTTTTTACAAGCAAAACACATATGGAATACGGCTGTGGAATCTAAAAAGAACATAGATAAAACATAGTGTAATACAATTTTAACAAATAATATGCGCTGTACAAAAATGCACTCACAAGATGTAGATATATTATGCGCTCAAAGGGTGCCTCCCCTGATGTAATTGGGGGGCTATGGATCCCTCTCCGCTGTCTGCAGGATAGCAGGAAATCAGGACTCCGGATGGAAGTATAAAATAGCGGCTTTTATTATAAATCAAATAAAACTGGTAAAACAGCAGTAGTTGTGGTCTCATGTGTTTCGTCCCACACTTGGACCTTCCTCAGAGAGTGTTGGAACACCATGGGGCTCTCTGGTACCTTTAGAGGATGTCATTCTTACTTCAATATTCTTGTAAAGCTTGTTCTACTATGTCTTTGGATAGGGTAAATTCATTCTCCAGCTTTACAATGGGAGATATTTTTAAGATTAAGTCTGAGACTTTTGTTCATGCACCTTTTGTGTATTTTTTTCTAAATGTATTCTCTTCCTTTGTACACATATGTTCTATATACTCTCTATATGGGGGATACCAATCACCGATTTATGATAGGCTACACAATTACATATTATAGTAGTGAACCTGTATAAAAACAATACAGTACATCCGTATCACTATTTTGCAGATAATTGAAATATTAGGTATTTATGGTTTAACCCGTTAAGGACACAACTTCTGGAATAAAAGGGAATCATGACGGAATATTTCCGTCATGTGTCCTTAAGGGGTTAATGTACCAATTCACCTAAACATATCTGGTGTTACTCTTAATAAATAATTCTTTGATTAAAACTATTGTAGCAAAAGAAAAATAGGAATAGAAATTGTTTTTGTCCATCTTTAAATTAGGGACATCAAATGTAATTAGTTGCTATTTCACGACTGGGTATACAGTCATGTATTATAACAATAGGTATGTGTGGTTACATTAGATTATGTTAATTTATTTCAATAAATATTGTTTAGAACATGAGAAAGAACAATTGACATTAATCAATTATTGCACATATTCACTTTAATATATTCACTTTAAAGAATTAATCTTTGATTGAATGATGTAAAAAAAAAACAAAAAAGAAAACTAAAGATATAATTAATAAAAGAAAAATAATTATTTATGCTATGCAATAATCACATGATATAAGTTCATTTTCTTGCACTTTAATTCATATTGAGGGTTCTGATTAACGATTATCTATGGTATTACAACCCTTCTCTATAGCAGATCAAATACTTGCTGTTTCGTTTTACTAATACCATTGTTAAATCTTGCAATATCTTTGGCAACCACTAGAGGTCGCACACTACATCTGTGAACAGCCGTCTTGATATCTGTGGCTCACATCACTCAGCGAATGGAACGTGCAAGTGTTTAATGGAACACACTTCCAGTTCCAGTTTTTTGGCAGATATCTAATTAACAGAGACATGGGAGATAATTATTCGAAGATCTACAAGTGATCCAGTGCAAGAAGGGAACCAGCAAGACCACGGAGGAGAAACAACACCCTTTGAACCACCAATGAACTCAGGGATTAGCCCTATTTAAAGATACTGTGGGGTGGGAATTGTTAGGCTGTTATTTTTGTATAACCATCTGTAATTTACTTTGATTTTATGGTCTCTGACAAAGTTCCAAGTGTGGGACGAAACGCGTAAGACCACAACTACTGCTGTTTTACCAATTTTATTTGATTTATAATAAAAGCCGCTATTTTATACTACCATGCGGAGTCCTGATTTCCTGCTATCCTGCAGACAGTGGAGAGGGATCCATAGCCCCCCAATTATATCTGGGGAGGCACCCTTTGAGCCAATAATACGTCTACATCTTGTGAGTGCATTTTTGTACAGTGCACATGATTTGTTAGTTTTTTGGCAGATATCTAATTAACAGCTGAGACATGGGAGATAATTCTTCGAATTTGTTAAAATTGTATTACATTATGTTTTATCTATGTTCTTTTTAGATTCCACAGCCGTATCCAATATGTGTTCTGCTTGTATTCTGGTCTAAAGATCACCACCTGGGAAGTGATCCTTGGGAGGCTGTCCACTTGATTTACCTGATAAGTATATTGCATACTTATTTCACACTATTCACACGTTAATGTGGTGATAGTATTGTTTTGTTTTCCATAGTTTTTGTATCCTGCCATGGAATCTTAGACTGGATCTGTCTAACTAGCTTTTGGCATAGGACATTCCATCCAAGATGAAGCAAAGCACAGATTCCTAGGAAGGATCAGAAATTATTTGATGACAGAAAAAGCAGTGAAAGATCAAAGGAAATTCTGTATTTGTAATGGACTAAGATTTTTTGCAAAAAAATGTATATTAGTATATGTCTGAGTATGCAAATATACATTTGTATGTTGGCAAATTGTGTTGTTGCCGTATACATTAAATATATTTTACTAGTGATTAATATTGACTTGTTATTGTACTATTAAAGAAAATAATCACTTATTTTTCATTTATCATTAATTCATTAATCATTTAGTTTATATTTACTCATACAGATGCTCATTATAAAATGTAGGAAGCACATCAATAGTACCCAATAACAACTGCAGCTTTTGGCAGTGGTTATAGAGCCTCGAAGCTATGCTGTTTTAATTCGGGTTAACAAAAGGAATCTCCAGCACCTGAAGCTTACTCCTTTAGCCTGAGATGTCTATAATGAAGTACACTCATTCCTCACTTTCCACGAGTTTGTGTGTGATATGAGCACAAATTGCATATTCAAGAGTCTACAAGAGTTTCAAACACTAGAGTATGGACCATTTGGAATACATTGAATCAGTGTAGTCTTTTCATCATGGCCATTGAAAGGGACAGCAATAAAAGGGATGTGTTGATTCACAATGGTTTAAATATCCAATTAACGTTGGTGGTTATGGTGCTTGGGATATCTCTTTTAGGTAGATTATAATGTTTGTATTAATGCTGTTAACACAATATTATATGTTGATGGTTTTACCTGTCTACACAGTGAGCAGCAGTCAGGACACGGTTAGCACGGATCAGAGAACCTCCACAGGTGTGATACCAGCTGCTTCCAGACTGATACTGGAGGGAAATCTGGACAAGGGAAATGATTCAACATATGTATTAAATATCAAGCAAATCATAAACAGTATATAATTTAGCATTTTGTTTTTAAATAATTGTGTAGTTTATCGTGGAGTTCCACAGTCGCACTTGGAGTTTTCATTGCAATACTTTCTATTGCCTTATACAGAGAGAAGTTAGCCACACGTACCTGCCAAGGCCATGCATTTTGTGCAGAATTTGATCCTCCTACCACCCTCTCATTTCCTTCAGCATCTTCATAACATTGTCCTTTGGGGTAAATAAAACACTGTGAGTATAAGATCAATGAATTCACTCTCATGGTTATTCACTAAAGTCAGAATAGCCATGTACTGAATGGGGCAAAACCATCCTATGCTCTACGGCAGGGTTTCCCAAAGTGTGGGCTGCCGGCGACCTATGGCTATGAGACCGTCAGGTAGACTGATTAGTCTGGCCCTCAGTCCATGACCACTGTCCCGACACAGGAGGGGGCCCGACGGCTTGCTCTCTATGCAAGGGTGCAGTGTCTACATACGACACTACTGTGCAAGTGATTTGAGCCTGTCCCTTTGAGGCTCTGATCAATGTGAGTTTGACTACTTGAATTATCACCAAAATACATTACCACCTGTGGATTTACACTATATTGTGTTTTATTTTGTGTTTCCTTTATATGTACTGATATACATCTGAGATTTAACCCTATTTTAGGGTAAGTTTATACCTTTAGCGCTCCACTCATTTGATTAGTAGAGTCTGGACGTTATATCCAGATTGTACTAAGCTCACTTTGGTTCCCTCCATCAGTCTGCCCAAGAGAGAGCCCACAACCTGCCGTCTGCAGCTCCACCGGGTGCAGAGCAGCAGACCGTGTAATAGATGTCTTGCATGCTCCCAGAGTGTTAGCATGGCAACACTCTGAGTCCTGCGAGACCTCCATCACACACTCTGCAGCTCTGCGGAGCTGCAGACCGGAGAAGTAACCCACCAAACCACCAGGGAGACATTCGACCACCAGGGAATTTGTTATATTAAAAATAAAGGTAGGACACAGTGCATCTTCCCCTACACTGTAACTCCTTCTCTCCATGCTCCTTCCCCACACTGTAACCCCCATCACCCTGCCCTCTTCTCCACACTGTAACCCTTTCTCACCCTGCCTCCTTCCCTACATGTTAACCCCTTCTCACTCTGCCCCCCTCCCCACATTGTAACCCCTTCTCTCCCTGCTCCCTTCTCCACACTGTAACCCCTTCTCATCTGCCCCCCTCCCCACACTGTAACCTCTTCTCTCTCCTGCCCCCCCCCACACTATAACCCCTTCTCCTCCCCCCCTCCACACACCCTCTCACCCTGTTCCCTTCCCACAATGTAACCCCTTCTCACTCTGCCCTGCCTCCCCACACTGTAACCCTTCTTCCCCTGCCCCCTTCACTGTAGCCCTTTTCCTCTGCCCCCCACTGTAGCCTTTTCTCTGCCCCTGCTCCCCACACTATAATCCTTTCTCCCCATGCCCGCCCACTATAACCCTTTCTCACCCTGCCCCCACATTGTAACCCTTTCTAACCCTTTCTCACTTTGCCCCCCACTGTAATTCTTTCTCACCCTGCCACCCACACTGTAACCTCTTCTCACTCTGCCCCCTTCGTCACTCTGTAACCTTTTTTCACCCTGCCCCCACACTATAGCACCTTCTCATCCTGCCCCCACACTGTAATCCTTTCTCTCTCTGTTACCCCCACTGTAACTCTTTCTCACCCTGCCCCCACATTGTAACCCTTTCTAACCCTGCCCCCCACTGTAACCTTTTTTCACTTTGCTCTCCCCACTGTAACCCTTTCTCCCCCTGCCCCCCACACTGTAACCCCTTCTTACTCTGCCCCCTTCCCACACTGTAATCCTTTCTCACTCTGCCCCCCCACTGTAGCCGTTTCTTCCCCTGCCTCACACACTTGTAACCCTTCCTCACCCTGCCCACCACACTGCAACCCTTTTTCAAACTGTCCCCCACACTGTCACCAGCACACACACTCCCACCCACACTGTCACCCTCCCCTTCCCCACACTGTCACCCTCACCTCCTGTCTCTGTGTGTATGTGTATCCGTGTGTCCTTTAGTGTCAGTGTGTATGTGTATCCGTGTGTCCATGTGTGTCTGTGTGTTTTGTGTCAGTGTGTATCTGTGTACATGAGTGTCTGTGTATCTGTGTGTGGGAAACTAGGTGTTGTGTGTGTGTGTGTGTTTATTGCTGTGTCAGTGTATGTATTTTTGTGTCTGTGTCTCTGTATGTGTGTGTATGTGTTTCAATGTGGGTGGAAGTGTATACACTGCACACAAATGCACACCTGCATTCAAACACCAACATTCACACACATACGCCATACAAAACCATGCGTACATTCAAACACACATTATGTATATGTATATTTTATATACATAATATAAACACTGCATCCACTACACACACACTGCAATCAAACACAAATTTTACATACAAGCACACCCCTGTATTATATACAAACACACCTGCATTCAGACACCAACACAACACACAAAAAGCACACCTGCATTTAAAGTCCAACACTACATACAAACACCCCTGCATTCAGACGCAAACATTACACACAAGTACACCACTACATTCCAATGGCAACAGTACATACAAATACACCCATACATGCACAGATATGTTTAATACAAAAACATGCTTACATTCAAATGCTCAAACACTGCTCACAAATATAACCCTGCCACGATGCACAAATGGTAGATCCCCAGCTGGCATAGCATTGTTGAAGTTCTCAGACAGATGGGGATCTACCTTTTGGCCACACTTGCACTAGAGGTGGGCCCAGAAAACATACTTGCACCAGGGCCCTCTCTACATTAATTCACCCCACTGAGATAATCAACATGAGGTGCCTGGATGAAAGAGCAGGACAACAGAATTTCTGATTCTGACTGAGTCTGTGAGTAAGCAGTTGTATGTCTCTAAAACTGATTGCCATGAAGTACCAAGTATTTGCCTCTAAAACTGCCATTATACCCAAAAATATGCTTCTAAAACTGCCATGATATGCCAGAATTATGCCTCTAAAACTAAAACTGCCATTATATGCCAAAGTTATGCCTTTAAAACTGCCATGATATGCCAGAATTATGCCTCTAAAACTAGCATGTTATGCCATGATTTATGCATCTAAAACGGATTACCCTGGTGTGTCAATTGTATGCATCTAAAGCTTATTGCCCTGGTTTGCCAGTTGTATGTCTCTAAAGCTGATTGTATGCATCTAAAACCGATTGCCATGGTGTGCCAATTGTATGCCTCTATAGCTGCCATGATGTGCCAACTGTATGCATCTAGGGCTGTTTGCCATGATGCATACTTCGGAAGTTATTGTATGCTTCTAAAGCTGATTGCCATGGTGTGCCAAGTTTATGCATTTAAAGTTGCCATGGTGTGCCAAGTTTATGCATCTAAAGCTGATTGCCATGATCCAATTGCATGCCTGTAAAACTGATTGCCATGGTGTGCCAATGTTATACACTTAAAGCTGCCATGATGCACCAAGTCTATGCATCTAAAGCTGCCATGATGTTCCAATTGTCTGCCTGTAAAGCTGATTGCTATGGTGTGCCAATTGTATTCCTCTAAAACTGATTGCCATGGTATGCCAATTGTATATTTCTAAAACTGATCACCATGGTGTGCCAATTTTATGCTTCTAAAACTAATTGCAATGGTGTGCCAATTGAATGCATTGAAAGCTGATCGCCATGGTGTGCCAATTATATGCCTGTAAAGCGGATTGCCATGGTGTACATTTTTAAAATATGCATTAAAAGCAAGTGGGTCTCGAAAAATTACCATTTTCAAAAGTGGGTCTCGGCCCATAAAAGTTTGGAAAGCCCTGCTCTACGGGGTAATTTGGACTGCAAAATCCGAACATTGGTCACATTATTTAACAATGCCTAGATTTTGCAGTGAGATTTCGGAATGAGCCTGAATATGGTTCAGCTAAAATTCGGAAGTTATTGAGTTATTGCAATTATTGTTAATAAATTATTTAATACCTTGTCTGGGATGCTCAATATCTATGTCCCACTATCTACCATAAGAATAATGTTCTCACATGTTTAAAGCAATTAACTTATTTTTGTTACATGTATATGGTATAATCTATTCAAATAAGTTTCATTTTTAAGTAACATAGTTGTATTATTTTATAATTGTTTTGAATTATAAAAAGAAGTTGAAAAAAAAACCACACTGCATGCCCTGTCGCATTTTGAAATAAACAAAGAAATAGAAAAGCAAAACAAATATATATATATATATATATATATATATATATATATATATATATATATATATATATATATATATATATATATATATATATATATATATATATATATATATATATATATATATATATATATATATATATATATAAAGTGTGTAAGTAGGATGTGTGGCTAGGGACTACGCTGTTCCAAGAGCATTCCAGTGACTGATTAAAAATGACATAAAACAAATGAATGTGAATTTTTACCAGTTATAAAGCATTTCATAGCTACACACTGATTTTCGATATCCTATTTTAAATTTTATTAATGTTCTCTACCTGAATTTGTTAAGTGTTTGTTCACCTGTATGTTGATATTTGTTTGTATTACCCCTAATGGTAAACCTATTCAATGTAACTACTACTCCTTTAGTCTTTCTCTCCAGTAGTATACAAGTTAGATTTGTGCAGCAACCTTTTAGGTTAGGAAAAATATACAGATGTTTGGTTTAGACTGCAAGTAAAGCAGTTTGTTTGTCATATTTGCTTCTGGCTGACCACCAGAAGGTAGTCCCAAGTCAGGTGACATTTTGGGATTCCGACTAACTAAGAATTAAAGAGAAATGGCCTGACTCTACTTTGTTCAATATCTTGTTGAATATTTAATGTAAGGTACTGATTAGATGCATGAAAACTGAATGCTGAAATATGAGCAAGGAAATCACAAGATGTTGTTTTTGAGTAATAAATGTAAATTGGTTGCAAAACAAATATTTGAAAACAAGCCATTTTCACCAACTTTGTTAGTCCTGTAAGGTTATTTCTCTTTAATGGTTGTTGAAAGAGTTAAATACTAATTGCAGTATGGTTGTGAAGGAGAAAGAGAGAAAATGTATCGATGACCCCCCTCTCTTTCTCTCACAGTTAAAATTGTTGACAAGGTTAGAATTACTATTATAAGAATAAATAATAAATCATGAAGTTGTATTGTTTAATAATACTCTTCGAAAGATATCTCTTCAGATTTACTTGCCAGCTAACCCAATGCTAATTGTGAGTGACAAGCAGGCACTGCAGGACATTCTTATTTTTTCCAATATGTCCCCTGATACCAGGGCTACTGGCAAAACCTGATTAGCCAGAAAATGTTTTACCCGTGACTGTTGTGTGACTTGGATGATAGCCTTAAAGTTTGAAGATATGTTATACAGATTTCAATGGATGTCTGCTACTTTCCAAATGGACTACACATTTAAACAGCGTGATGTCTGTTACTTTCCAAATGGACTACACCTTTAAACAGCGGGATGTATGTTACTTTTCAAATTAATTACATCTTTATACTTTATATACTTTCTTTTTATCCTGATGGCTAAGGAAAGGCAAATTGTTACTAGCCTTTCAATGAGAGGATACAGAACAGACACAAGGTTCAGCTTACCTGGGATACACAGATACACATTTATATTAATTGGACAGTGGAGCAAGGACTTAAAACTATGTACTCAACACCATTGTCACTGTGCTGGTCCAGTATATGAATGATTTATGGGTTACCGGTCCTATCGAACAAGAAAATATTGAATAATGTTTTTTTCTCTACTGCAATATCTATGCAAGAGTGGATATAAAAAGTTGTCAAGGAAAAAGGACTATATTTTATTTTAATGACTTTGCAAAATCATCTCCAGAAAGGGTGGATGCTATCTGTAAAGTTATGATGCCAAAGAAGGAGAGAAGGACTTTATGAATATCTGACACGATACCAGGGAAAAAGTAAAGACTTTTCAAGAGTTGAAAGCTGTCTTACAGAAAGCACCTATTGTGTTGGTGGATTACAACAAGGCCTTTAGACTGTGTGCATAATAAAAAATAAAAAAACAGAGACTTAGTCAGTTGTTTTAAAACACTAACAGGCCTGCAGGATTGTGAAGAAATAATTCAGCTTGTCAGTCCTTGAGTGAATTATAGGTGAGCTAATCATGTCATCTGATGGATGGAAGAGATCAGGACATGCTATGATCATACGATATCTTCAAAACACATCTGTTTTGATTCTGCATACTTTGGAGTACTATAGAACGATAGAGTATTGATCACTGCAACAGTTGGGGAAACAAATTTCAGAGTTGACCCCAAGTGAAAGACAAATCCACAAAGAAATGACAAAAAAACGCAAAAAAGTGGGGAACCAGAAGTAGCAGTTACAATGTTTAAAACCTAGAATGGACTATTTTTGTCCAAAGACTACTCATGATCATAACAGTGATGCCAAGTTAAAAGAGAGCAAGGCGTGGATTCATCAAACCCAATTAAAGCAGCCACTTATTGAAGATGGTATAGTTGCTGATTTCATAGTTGAAGGACAGTTGGGGAGAGACAAAAACACAACGTACCTTTCCAAAGGAGCAGCAAGTAGGTGTTTATGATGGGCATAATAATCCATGACCACATTCTAATGATGGAACAGCCGAGATTTTCCCAGAAGGGAAAAGCTCCCAATCTCCTAAGACATTATTTGAAAATGATGTCTGTAAACATGCTTACTTGTCTTTACATATGTTTATTTCTCAGTGGGACTTGTTCTGCAGTTTTAATCTGGGCATTTGTTGCCTACTATACCAGCATCCTGATGAACAGGAACAGATCAGGACAGCTGTCCTTTAGAACATAATGAACATTATATTACTGATTAGCTGCATAAGGAGGGTTACGTAAGGTAGTGGGTAATCAATACTGTTCCCACATAACAGAATAGACAGATGCAGTCCACCACGATGTATGATTGTTTGACTGAAGCCCAAGACAGACAGAGAAAGCAAGACTCAAGTTTGTCTGCAACTTTTGACCAGATTATTATGTAAACTGGGAATGAAAATATTATACATTTTGCATTTTGTGTAATAATTATCATTATTCTCATGTACATATTTACTAATTTCACTGCTCAATTCACTGCCATTTAGGAGTTAAATCACTTTGTTTATGCAGCCCTAGTCTCACCTCCCTGCATGTGACTTACACAGCCTTTGTAAATACTTCCTATAATGAGTCCTCTAATATTCACACTTCCTTTTTTGCAAATTCTGTTTAATTTAGAATTTCTTATCTCCCGATCTCTTAGCTTGCTACACCTTACAGGAGCCATCTCTGTATAATTAAAGTTCAATTTATAGAGCAGGAGTAAAAACTTTTAAAGTAAGTTCCATCTGATTGAAAATGAAGCCATTCTGTTTTCATGTAGGCTGTCAGTCACAGTCAAGGGTGGTGCCACTCCTAAATGGCAGTGAATTGAGCAGTAAAACTTCAGAGGCATGATCTATACACTAAAACCGCTTCATTAAAGGACCACTATAGTGCCAGGAAAACATACTCGTTTTCCTGGCACTATAGTGCCCTGAGGGTGCCCCCACCCTCAGGGTCCCCCTCCCGCCCGGCTCTGGAAAGGGGAAAGGGGTAATAACTTACCTTTTTCCAGCGCTGGGCGGAGAGCTCTCCTCCTCCTCTCCGCCTCCGTTACGCCCCGCCGGCTGAATGCGCACGCGCGGCAAGAGCTGCGCGCGCATTCAGCCCGTGCATAGGAAAGCATTTACAATGCTTTCCTATGGACGCTTGCGTGCTCTCACTGTGAAAATCACAGTGAGAAGCACGCAAGCGCCTCTAGTGGCTGTCAATGAGACAGCCACTAGAGGATTAGGGGGAAGGCTTAACCCATTCATAATTATAGCAGTTTCTCTGAAACTGCTATAATTATGAAAAAATGGGTTAAGCCTAGAAGGACCTGGCACCCAGACCACTTCATTAAGCTGAAGTGGTCTGGGTGCCTAGAGTGGTCCTTTAAGCTAAAGTTTTGATGACTACAGTGCCACTTTAATGTGAAACTGGCTAACATTCCAGCACTGAAAGGATTCATGTATAAATCTGCCTTATAGTTCTCTGGATGGCCCTAGTGCCATTTCTTGGTATTGTTTCCACAACGTCACATACATAGTCTTGACACACGAACACCTTTGTTTTTTCCTGTTCTAAAAAAACCTACCCTATACCCTCCTATTCTAATACCCCTAGATAAGTTTTTTTATCAATGATGTGTTGTATGCTTGTACCATGATGTTTGCACAAGCTTTACATGCTGTTAATTAATAATTGTCACTGTTTGATTGGTAATTAATGAGAAACCCCTAGACTGCCCCTTAGTAGAATTTCTTAAAACATTTGTCCTATCTAATAAACAGTAAACATTTTTTGCATTGACCCAATGGTCTAATCATTGAGTGTTCCACAAGTACTCGGCTCGGTAGAACTATAAGGCCATGGCAGATAATTCTGGTGTTCACCAAGGACAGGACAGGTGTATGTTCCAACACCACCACATTGAAAGAATTTTAAAAAGCTTGTAGAGGTCAATATGACCCCAATATTATTATAATTGAGGTTTTAGACCTTTCTTATGTCCCCACCTATCGAATTATATCTACTAAACACAGAAACTAATCAGATTAGAGACTTTAAATTAAATAATGGGGGAATAACTCCTGTTTCAGTAGGTGTGGGCTATTCCAATAAAAAAAATAGGAAGGACATCCTAATGTCCTTAATTTAATAATAAAAAAAGTTTCAAGATCAGTGAGTAAGGGAACGTTGATAACAGAGGAAACCCATAAAATGCATGTAATGTAAACTATTATAATGTGACGATAGGAAGAGAGACATGTAATGTTTAGGGTTGAAGAACTGTTAAAAATATAAATAATAATTGTTATTACTCACAGTGTAAGTGAGACAGTATAACTGAAACTCTTACATGTGAGAACAAGCACTACATTTAAAAAATAATAGAGAGTTAGTGAAGTGTAAAGCAAAGTGAAGTTGGATTAGCAGATGATGTGCAGTTAGCTGTCAATGTATCTTACCACAAAGGACGAGAGCAGCAAGGACAAGGAGCCTCAACATCTTCAGTCAGTAGCTGGTAAATGTTCTGGTAGACTGGTCCTCTGTGATCACTTTATATATACCATGAGACGTAATCAGCAATGGGAATATTTGCAGATGTTGCAAGCAGAACCATTAGGTTCTTGATAGTCTCTGTAAAACAATTACCAATACTATTAAGTTTCATCAAGGACACTGTATACTTGCACTGAACTTTTCCTATTTTAAAATTTTTCAGAAAGTGAACACTGATGGCACATTAAAGGAACACTCCAAGCACCATAACCACTAGGAACATGACTGTAGCATTTATAGAGCCAGGGGTCCCCCTGGCAACCTCCATTCTATTTAGTCCTGGGGTCTCCTGAGGACAGCTGTCTGCATTGGTTTAGAGGAAAGGAGGTCGGGAGAGGCACCAAGCTAACACCAGGAAAGACGTCAAAGTCTAATATTGCTTGATTATTTAGATCAGATCGTCCCCAGGGCACTCCTGGCACCATAAACACTTCACTGTTCTGCAGTGGCTGTGGTGCTAGATATGTTTCTTTAAGGAATCCATTACTAAAGTATTAACATGTTGAGCTATGACTTTGCATTGTTTTTTTCAATTTCATTGTTTTGATGGTTATGAAAATGTTAAAATATTTTGCTGCAATTTGCAAACACATCCATTATAAATGTATTTGTTCTCGCATGTATAAGGGAACATCTGAGCTCTGCTGGAGGTGTGAAAAGGAGGCTGGAATAATGTTGCACAGATTTTGGGAATGCCCTGACTTGAGTTCCTACTGGGAACAAGTGAAGGCACTAATCTCAACCACGGCACAAGTTCACCTACCACGGCCAGGCCAGAGCAATATCTCCTACATCTATTACCCGACTTAGAAGGACACTCCCACGGAAAAGTGATCATAAACATACTTACGCTAGCAAAAAACAATATAGCGTTCCACTGGAAAAACAAGAGAATCCCCTCAATATCGGTCATTAACCAAAAACTGGATGTTATTAGTTCATATTAACAAATGGCCAAAGACTCCAGGAGGATGATAGCCCCAATGGGGCAAGGTTACTGAGGAGAGGTTAAACCAATAAACTGACAAATCAAAAACACTCAAAGCTATGTGGAACAAAATGTGTAATGTTGACAAGACCTGTTGCTGTGTGAACTCAACCCCCCCTCCCCACCCTCCTTTCCTCTTTTCTTTTCTTTTCTGTACCCTAAACCTCTTCCCCGTATTTCTATATTAAAATCTGAAAAGTTACAGGGTACTCGTATGCTAGAAAGTGAACTCAGATCAACATACTTGGATGTAAACATGAGAAGTAAGCTAGCGTTTGTTGTGTCTCTAACTCATGTATACACGACTGATCTTATGTACGAAACTAAAAACACTATGTCTAAGGACTATCTACAGTTATAACGAAAAATTATTCAACTCCCATTGAAAATCAGGTTTATTATCAAAATTTACAGAGTTTCAGGTGTTTGCAATAAACAAATCACATGAAAGCAATTGAAAATAGCTCAACACAACAAATGCTTCAAGTGGTGTCCCCAAATTCAACTGAAAATACAACTTATAATGACTTGACCAGTATTAAAATTATTCAACCCCTTCATGCCAAGCATCTATACTTAGTAGAGCACCTTTTTGCTATTATGACCTGCTGCAAACGAGATGCATAGCTAGACACCAGCTTATGGCAGCATTCCTGAGGAATCTTAGCCCATTGCTTATGAGCAACGGCCTCCAATTCAGTAATATTTTTTGGGTTTGCATGCTGCAAGCACCTTCTTCAAATCCCACCAGAGATTTTCTATGGGGTTCAAGTCAGGTTACTGTGATGGCCACTGTAGAATTTTCCAGGACTTCTTCTGCAACCAATCCTTGGTGGAATTTAAGGTATGCTTGTGATAATTGTCTTGTTGGAAGGTCCAATGACGTAAAAGCATCAGATTCCTCACAGAAGGCATGATGTTTTCGTCTAGGATTTCCTGATACTTCAATAAATCTATCTTGCCTTCCACACTCTGCAGGTTTCCAGTGCCAGAGGATGCAAAGCAGACCCAGTGCATCACCAAACCACCACTATGCTTAACTGTAGGCAGAGTGTTCTTTTCAGAGTATATTTCATTCTTCTTCTTCCAGACATACTACTGATCCGTTGGGCCACACAGTTTCAGTTTTATTGCATTGCTCCACAGAACTGAATCCCAAAATATCTGTGACTTATTTATATGATTCTGAGCAATTTGGAGACAACTTTTCTTGTGCTGTTGGGTCAGTACTGGTGTACATTTTGCAGTTCTGGAATGCAAACCATCTGCGTTTAGTATGCACTTACTGTGCTTATTGAGGCCTCAGTGCCTGTTGCCACCAATTCTTGCTGCAGGTCTTTTGCAGTCACTCAAGGGTTTTTCACCACCTGCCTTCTCAGAAACCTGAATGCATCCATTGATATTTTCCTTTTTCTGCCCTTTCCAGGTAGTTTAATCACAGTTCCTTCCACTTTGTACTTGCAGTCCACTCAGTGTCTTCACTATCTTTTTGGATCCTGTTCCTAATTTCTGAAGGTGATCTTTTCTCTTAACGTCATGGACCAATTTCTTGATTGAGCCCTGTTTTTAACATGTAGTCAAACCTGACACTCAACAAATCCCTAGCCATTTCAGGTTTGTCAAGTGTTCCAGCTCAAACACTTGGTGAAGCCCGTGACTAGTTTCATCGGGTATGCCTGAGACAACATCTGTTTTGCATATGTGTGCTGTTGTGAGTAGTGATGTCCCGAACTGTTCACCGAACGGTTCGCGAATGGTTCGCCACGAACGGTTCGCCGCGGACTCATCATTGAGTAAACTTTGACCCTGTACCTCACAGTCAGCAGACACATTCCAGCCAATCAGCAGCAGACCCTCCCTCCCAGACTCTCCCACCTCCTGGACAGCTCACTAAGAATGCAGCTTCACAATGGATACTGTCCAGGAGGTGGAAGGGTCTGGGAGGGAGGGTCTGCTGCTGATTGGCTGGAATGTGTCTGCTGACTGTGAGGTACAGGGTCAAAGTTTACTCAATGATGAGTCCGTGGCGAACCGTTCGTGGCGAACCGTCCGCGAACCGTTCAGCGAACAGTTCGGGACATCACTAGTTGTGAGGGATTATATTTATGGTGTTGCATTTGCAACCACTTGAAGAATTCATTGTGTTAGGATTTTCAATTACTTTTGTTTCATTTGTTCATTGCAACCAGATGAAAGTCTGTAAATGTTGACAATAAACCTATCTTTCAATGGAAGTTGAATAATTTTGATTACAACTGTACTATATATAAGTCAACAGTCAAGTCAGTAGTTCAACTCACACTGATCTTTCATTTGCTCATCTACACTGTATATCTTAAAAACAGAAAGATGTTTTATGAAAAAGGGATGCATGGCTAAGGTGCAGGATTGTTTTGCAGAATGCAGTAGCATAGCTTTTTTAGCGAATCTACATAAATTTGAACAGGTACAAAAACCATAGCATGAATATAAGGCCACACATATGCAATACACTTTATTTGTATTGGTGATCAGAATGTTCCTTTCAAAATAACACTGAGAAATGGATGTAAAAGGTTAGAAAAACGTATGTCTGACAGTGACAAAAAACAATACAACCATACCAATGTTTTACAAACAAGCAACAACCTCTCAGCATTTTAGAGTTATTCTTACTGTCCAAAAAATGAATAACATTCAACAAGATTCTGAAATAAAATAATGTTAAACTAAAAATATTGAAAATTAGGACATACTTAAATATGTAAAATAAAAAAGGTAACTAGAGTGAGTTAGGAAAAAATAGGTTGTGATCCGCATGTAAATATCAACTAAGGTTAGTCAACTAGCTAATTATGTATATTTCATGTATATTAGAAGAAGGTGGTCAGTTCAATTAAAGCCCATGGGGTCAAAGTATTCAAGCTCAATATCCAAAATAGTTACCATCTGTGACAGACCGACTGCACCCCGACTGGGTACCTTAGTCAATCGCTGCTTCCTAGTACTGACAAGTACCATAAGCACTGTGCTGGAGCATCATAACCACTGCAAACCCCACGAACCGCCGCAGCTTGGTTGGGATCCCCAGATAGCCCCGATCTGTGTGAACAACATATCCAAAAATCACCCAGATCAGAGCAGGGGTTCAAAAGTTTCATGAAAGTCTCTTTTTGACCAGCCGGAAGCATGGCTTCATGCCCAAAATAGTTCCAGAGAATTAGGCTTTTCCAGTGATAAAAGTGCGCTTCAAATATTCGAAACGGGACCGTTTGTGCACAAAGTCAGGGTTGAAGTGTGTTCGGTAGATTATTTCTACCGAACGGCGCTCTGTTCGTGCATATTTATACGAACATAGATGGAGGGGGAAGTCCCAGCGGTGTTCGTGCCGACAAGTGTCCGATTTTAGTTCCATGAACTCTATGGCAAAACAAAGCTGAACATGTGTTCGACTATACGAATGGCGACCACCTAGCTGTTCGTCACATTGGCTGTGGTTAACTCTCAGCCTGGGCTGCACACTACACTTGTGTGTGGTCCGACTGTTCGATTGTTTGTTCGGTAAATGAACACCATAAGTAGAATCCATTTGGTAGCCCCATATACCGAACCGCAGAGAGGAAAGGCATTAACAAAGCCTGTCCACAGTGCTGAAGCCGGGTCTAATACATGGGTCATAGTCCTGGGGCAGGAGACTGGCAAACAAGCCCCTCCAAAAACTCGTGGCAAACTCACAGGAAAAGAGGAGTTTGTCACATCATCCATATAATAAAAATATTTAAAATGCTTGGACACCAACTGGAGAATATAAAGGTTATGCTAAAAAGATAGATAGCAGTGTGTGTATCACAGCCACTGTGTCAGTGAAAGAATCTCAACAATATTACATTGGGGCCTATATTGGATACAAAACATGGCACTGTGAGCATCCACTGAAACACAAAAAACAATATTTCTAGAATTTATCATTATGACAATATAAAGGTTCAAATTAAAAATATGTCTTGATATAAAATTGTCAGTACATTAGCTTTAACTAAGTTTAATAAATGTAATTAGCAATATTTGTAGACAAATAATACTACAGTCAAAGTGTCAAACCCTAAGTTACACAATATAATTATGCAATTAAAAACTGTATCATGTCTTCGCATTATCAAATCAAACTTTTTCTGTATCACAAGAATGTTGAAATGATTTGGTTATTTTTACCTTGGTAAAACTAATATATATTGTCATTAAAACACAAAGTAAATGTAAAACACTAACATATTCCACTCTCACAAAAGAACAATGTTATTAAAATGCCAAGGGGAATGAGCATGTGGTAGGAGGAACAAATACTGTGCAAAATGTGTGGCCATGGTTTCATACCTTGGTATGCCGCGTGACGCATACGGCTTCCAGGGGGTGCCGCGCAGCAGCCAGGAAGTCTCTGGTCCCATGCTGTCCAAGGGCAAGAGGAGTACAAGGTGCAACATGTTCTTGATTCTAACTTTTCTAGGGGTCATTTACAGTACCTAGTCAATTGGAGGGGTAGTGATCCTGAGGAACGTTCCTGGGTGAGTGTTTCTGATCTCCATGCTCCTTGTTTGGTTTGGTGTTTCCATTCTGCCCATCCTGATCAGCCTGGTGGTTCCCGTCCTTTGGGCGGAGTTAAAGAAGGGGGCACTGTCATACCTCAGTATGCTGTGTGAGATGTGCGGCTTTCAGGGGGTCCCAGCCACAGTGAACACCGTGCGGTGTTTCATTGCTCCATGTGCAGAGCCTCTGCACAATCTGTCTTCTGGCAAGGCTTCCTGATCATTTTGGCAGCATTGCGCCACCTACAGGAGTCCTTGGAAATTACAGGACCGTGTAGGTGTAGGCTTTTAATTGCATTAACGTGACAGGTCATATTATTTGGACACATCATCTGCCCTTCACAGATCACACCCCTTTGTTTGATTTGGTGCAGAGTGATGATGCTGTCCAATAAGATTTTTGTTCTCCCTATTTATACTTCCTTCTTTCTGGACATCATTGCCCTGTCGTAATTTATTCTGCCCGAGAGTGCTTACTGTGTAGTTGTTATTTGTTTTTCTTGTTACTGACCTGGCTTTTTATTTGACTTTTCTGATTTACTGGTACCCTGACTTTGGTTTGTCATTTGGTATTTGAGTATCTCTGATGTCCTTGACCTTGGCTTCCTATTTTGACTCTGTATATATCGCCTATCTAGGGCAGACGTTAACACAGCCATTCTAAAATCTAGAATACATACCTTCTCTCTTTTTTTCATTCATTCTGGTTACTGTTTTCCTATACTCTGTGTGTGGGGGTTACCCAATCTTGACATTACGACAGGGCCATGGACCCTACAGGCTTACGGCAACAGCTGACCAATAACAAAGCTGTTTGGAACAAATGGAACACAGGATGGACCAGTTTGCTCAAGCTCTACAGACGATACTGGCTAGGACTGCATGTCTCCAACAGGAATCACAGCCAGTCTATTAGTAGTAGCCAGACTCCTCCTGATTCTGCACAGGCAGCTGGGCCTAGTCCTTGCTTTCACCTCACTCCTCCCCCTATATACAGAGGAGATCCAGCAAATTACCGGGGTTTTCTAAATCAGGTTGGAGCTCATTTTGAGCTCTCACCCAGGATATTTGCTACAGATAGGGCTAAGATAGCCTTTATCGTGAATTTATTGACAGACAAAGCACTGGCCTTTCGGCGCAATGCCCCTGCCATCTTCCAAGACCGTATTAATGATGTACTCAGATACTTTTAAAACAGTTTTGTACTTGTGTACCTGGATGATATACTCATACATTCACCTTATATAAAGACACATCCTATAAATGTTTGCAAGGTTCGCAACTCCTTGACAATGGTTTATTTTGTAAACTTGAGAAGTGTATGTTTGACCAGGAAAAGGTTCAGTTTCTGGGTTACATCATTACATCAAAAGGTTGACAAATGGATTCTAAGAAAGTTTCAGCAGTTCTTGAATGGCCCTTACCTCATGGCCTCAAAGCCATCCAAAGATTCATTGGTTTTGCAATTATTATAGAAGGTACATATATATTTTTTCTTCTATCATAGCACCTATCACTGCTTTAACTAAAAATGGATCCTCCAAGGTGTGGTCACAAGAAGCCATAAGGGCATTTGAGGTCCTGAAACAGTCCTTCTCTACTGCTCCTGTTCTGATGCATCTTGATCCTGATTGTCACTTCGTCATGGAGGTGGATGCATCTGAATTAGATGTAGGTGCTATCCTGTTCAAAAGAGAAAGCCCAGAGAAACCCCTTCATCCATGTGTTTCTTTCTCGAGAAAGTTATCTTCAGCTGCAAAAAGTTATGACATACGTAATAGGGAGTTGCTAGCTATTATACCAGCCCTCAAAGAATGGAGACATCTCTTGGAAGGGCCTCAAACTCCAGTTATGATTCTCATCGATCATAAGAAGCTCTCCAATATTGGAGATGCTGGAAGACTGAATCCCAGACAAGATAGATGGTCTTTGTTTCTGTCCAGGTTTAATTACCTTATTACTTACAGGTCAGGTTCGCGTAATGCCAAGGCAGACGCTCTATCTCGCATGTATGATGAGATTGATAATTCAGGTTCCAGGGTCTCTTCTATTGTTCCCGTTGATAATATCATTGCTGCTACTTTCACAACTCTTTCTTCCACATTATTAGAGTCTATCCAAGCTGATCAAATCAGTGCCCATCCTAATACGCCATTGGGTAGGCTCTTTGTTTCTACTGCTCATCAAAAGGAATTGTTGCATCTTTTCCATGACACTAAAATGGCTGGTCATCTATTTGTTAAAAAAAAACACCTCTGCTATTTTGTGGCACTTCTGGTGGCCTTCTGCAAGACGTGACATAAATGACTACATTGTAGCGTGTACGATATGTTCCTAAAACAAAGTAGCTTATCAATTACCCAATGGTCTCCTTCACCCACTTCCTGTCCCGTTCAGGCAATGGTCCCATATCACTATGGATTTTGTGGTTGATTTACCTCCATCCAAAGGACACACTACTATTCTAACCATTGTTGATAGATTTACCAAGATGGGTCATTTTATACCACTTTCTAAGTTGCTTACCTCCTCAAAATTAGCTGTAATCTTTGCTAGAGAGGAGATTCGGTTGCATGGGATTCCTATTGAAATTGTGTCTGATCGAGGGAGTCAGTTTGTGTCCAGATTTTGGCGTAACATCTGTTCGGAACTGAACATTCAACTTGCATCCTCCTCTGCCTACCATTAACAATCTTACCTTGCTGCCAAACGTACCAATCAATCTATGGAACAGTTCTTACGTTGCTTTGTGTCTCAAGATCTGGATAATTGGTCAGAATTGCTCTCGTGGACCGAGTTCGCTAGGAACAATGCTGATCGCAAGTCCTCATTTGTTGTCACTTACGGTGATCATCCCACCATCCTTCCTGCTGTGTTTTCTAATGTGGGTATGCCTGTCCTTGACCAGCATCTTTCTAATCTGTCTTCTATATGGGAGAGGGGCAAATAAATCCTGTCCAAGACTTATGCCTCCCAGAAGTTGCAATGCGGACAAGTGTCGGAGGGCTGCTCCTACTTATCATGTTGGAGACCGGGTCTGGTTTTTCACTAGGAATATTCATCTCCGTGTCCCTACATGAAATTGTCTCCTTGTTTCATCGGTCCCTTTCAAGTCCTTCCCAAGATTAATCATGTCTCTTATGCTCTTGTTTGTCTGAAATAAGTATTTCTTTGTGCCTCATTCTCTTCCTCCTCCACCTCTAGTCCAAGGGCAAGAGAAGTACAAGGGGCAACATGTTCTTGATTCTAACTTTTCTAGGGGTCATTTACAGTACCTAGTCAATTGGAGGGGTAGTGATCCTGAGGAACGTTCCTGGGTGAGTGTTTCTGATCTCCATGCTCCTTGTTTGGTTTGGTGTTTCCATTCTGCCCATCCTGATCAGCCTGGTGGTTCCCGTCCTTTGGGCGGAGTTAAAGAAGGGGGCACTGTCATACCTCAGTATGCCCTGTGGAATGTGCGGCTTTCAGGGGGTCCCAGCCACAGTGAACGCTGTGTGGTGTTTCGTTGCTCCTCGTGCAGAGAAGCCCCTGCACGGTCTGTCTTCTGGCAAGGCTTCCTGGTCATTTTGGCAGCCATGCGCCACCTACAGGAGTCCTTGAAAATTACAGGACCCTGTAGGTGTAGGTTTTTTATGGCATTAAAGTGACAGGTCATATTATTGGGACACATCATCTGCCCTTCACAGATCACACCCCTTTGTGTGATTTGGTGCAAGGTGATCATGCTGTCCAATATGAGTTTTGTTCGTCCTATTTATAATTCCCTCTTTCTGGACATCATTGCCCTGTCATGGTTTATTCTGCCTGAGAGTACATACTATGTAATTGTTATTTGTTTTTCTTGTTACTGACCCGGCTTTGTATTTGACTTTTCTGATTCCCTGACTTCGGCTTGTTATTTTGTGATTAAATATCTCTAGTGTCCCTGACCTTGGCTTCCTATTCTGACTCTGTATTTTTTGCCTATCTAGGGCACACGTTAAACTGGCTACTCTAAGGTCTGGTATACCTACCTTCTCTCATTTTATTCATTCATCCTGGTTACTGTTTCCCTGTACTCTGTGTTCATGGGTTACCCAATCTTGACACATGGCAGACTCAATATCTAATTTGACTTATTTCTCTCTCTTAACTGAGGTAATAAATGCCTGTCACATAACTACTTTAAATACATCCATACCTCTGCAAAGGAAGTACGCAATCTCATTGTCCCTGATCAAAGTTCATTAATATTATTAATATATGATAGAATAGGTAAGAGAACAGAAACTTTGAATTTGGATTTGCAGCAATAGGAGAAAATTGTAGGTGGCTTTGGGATCTTGTTAGATCATAGTGGACACCTGAAGTGTGGTGAAAATCAGATATGTGTGGAGAGGTCGTGGCTTAAAGCAGGTATGTAACTTTCCTGAAATTACAGCACTGGATAAAACATTTAAAACACCTATAACTTGTATTACCCTTTATTAATTTGATGCTCTGTTTTTTTTTTGTTTTTTTTAAATGTATATTAAAGATTTAGCAAGCTACAAACCATTTAGTTCAGTTCAGGCAAGACTAAGGTTGACAGTGTCATGAACACACCCTACTTCAGGAGTGTGTGTGACGTAGTTGTGGTGGTGAAAGAGTTAAAGTTCACTGTTTGTCTGCACTAGATAATGATAAAATCCCCCTTAACCCCTTAAGGACACAACTTCAGAAATAAAATGGAATCATGTCTGAATATTTCCATAATGTGTCCTTAAGGGGTTAAGACCACCCACACTTAAATATAATAATATAAATATTACTTTATTAATGCTGCCACCACCAAGACTTTATAATAATTTATAAAATGGGGTACTTTGGTCCCCCAGGTAACTTAATAATAAAAACCCACCAAAGGTAACTTAGCACAATATCTATGTAATTGCAAAATACTAAATAGTCTCTTCAGGTAACGTGATTCTCTACCAGACAAAGGTAGAAGTAAATAAAAGAATAATTATTATGAGCAAAAAATAGACACAGTGCATACAAAAAATAGATGCTAAACTAATTATTTTCACCAACAACAGATAAAAACAAAAGGGATAAAATAACAGAAGTCCTAATCACTTACTCAGCTTTTCAGATTAAAACTTCTGCCCCAGGGGGTCTCTGGTAAGAATGATGGTGACTCATTTAGAATTAGATTCTGGGCCCTCAAGCAAGTACAAAGACACATTTCAGAATCATTAGACATATACCCTGTGGATTACCAAGCCCTGCCCAGAGGTGGAGATAAGGCATACCTACAGTAACTATAAGTGACCACACCCTTATGTTTCAGACCAACATCAATCCAAATGGAAACATTTGGTTCTATCTTCTCTCATGTACTTGCCACAGAAATAATAATTGCATCTATGAATTTGTTACCATTTTCCCAATCCATAGATATGTCACACTTCTTACTTGTGACCCAATATAGCGGACATCACAATCCCTTCCCCTATGGTTAAGTTATGCAAATCATGTGTGGGTTTGATTAGAAGATTGTGCTGGTCACATTCCAAATATAACAAAAATGAGGCGTAATTATTATTCTGTAGGTAAATATTAATGTTTCTTTTTTTGGGTATGATACTGGAACACAAGGTTTGTTTTTTCTCTTTTCTTGAAAGCTAATGATCATTAACATTTCAAAGATATCCACTCATCAATTAAAAGGAAGACGCCATATGGCTGAAGTCAGCAAGTTTACATTGGAGCTAGACTTCCAGGCCACTTATGTGTGACTTCTCACACCTTATAGAGCTTTTGCTTATTCAAAGGATCAATGCATATGGTAAACCATCTGCTCCCTTTCACATTCCTGTGCAATTCACACTACCCCTTCTCAGTGGCATACACACAACCCATAGAGCCCCGGTGCGAAATCTGTTCCATGGGACCCCCCGCGTGCTTACTCTGCGTGGGCCGGTGCCGCAACACATGGCGGCGGGCACCTGGTTGCAGGGCTGTGGCCGCGGTATGTATGCCAGTGCATGCAGATACACATACACTTAAAGGACCACTACAGACACCCAGATCACATCAGCTCAATGAAGTGGTCTGGGTGCCAGGTCCCTCTAGTTTTAACCCTGCAGCTGAAAACATAGCAGTTTCAGAGAAACTGCTATGTTTCACTGAGGGTTAATCCAGCCTCTAATGGCTGTCTCATTGACAGCCGCTAGAGGAGCTTCCGCGATTCTCATTGTGAAAATTATATACACACACTCACTCACTTACAAAACACACATTCACTAACAGACGAACACAAACTAACACACTCAGTAACAGACACACACAGTAACACACTTACTGACACACTCTAACACACACACACACTCTAACACTAACACACAAACACTAACACACACACACTAACACACACACTCTAACACACACACACACACACTAACACACACACTCTAACACTAACACACACACTAACACAAAAACTAACACTAAAACACACACACTCTAACACACACGTTTTTAAAAAAATTGAATCCCCCCCAGCCTCCTTACATTTGGGAATGCTGAGGGGATTCCCTCGGGTCCAGTGGTGCTGCTGGGAGGGCAGGCTGGCTGGTGGGCGCGCAAGGGAGCACTCTCCCCTGAGTGCTTCCTCTTCAGCTCCCTCCCGCGCTGCGTACAGGGGAGAATGCTCCATCACGCGCCCGCCAGCCTGCCCACCGGGTGACACCAGGGCCAGCCTCGGGGGGCCCTGAGGTGGCCGGCTCCTGGGCCCCCCAGGAGAAGAGGCTGGCCACAGTGGGTACAGTGGAACCCCTGCAACCCCGGTATGTACACCACTGCCCCTTCTGTCATCTGATCCTTACCAAGTGGTCAATTCATATATGCACTACACAAATTACTTTAATATTCTATTATGCAATAATGAATTATGCACCCTTGGCATGACAGACAGTGCAAATGAGGTGGACAGAAACACTGTTTTCTTGCTTGTTGCCCAGATCTACCTCCTCTGCATACAGTTGTCTCCAAAAGGAAAAGCTGGACTGCTCTATAGGACAAAGCTGGACTTTGCAGGACTGAACTCATTGGCTGAGATCACCTAGCTGGTATTCTATGTCATGGTCCTGTTTTGCTCTGTAGATAAATTCAGGTTTATCATCTAACATAATATTTATGACACCTCAAACAGTACAGTGGCTGCAGAGGTCATTGTGCATCTTGAAGGTGAGACTATATTTTAATGAAGTACAAATGAGGACAACCTTATAAATTAAGGAGCCAGAGAGTCGGAGAGTGAGCTGAATGGAGTCAGACTAAGAAGGGTGTTGTAGTCAATACACAGAGCCGATCAATTATTAACGGGGATATCGTGACAAGCAACTCCTAAAGCCAGGACGCAGTGAATTTTTTCAGTAAAGTGCAACAGAAGCATAAAAGAAGACTGCTTAAAGTGCTTAGGTGGAAATTTAAAAATAGAAACTTAATGGAAAGGGCGTAAAAAAAGGGTGGAAAGAAAGGGAAAGGGGAATGAAAGAAGGAAAGTGGAAGGAAAGGAGAAAGGAAAAAGGAGAAGGAAAAGAGGGAAAGGAAAGAGAGAAGAGGACCAGATAAAAAAAAATTCCTTCTGTGATATTTTATTTTATTCTATTTTTTTCCTTGTGGGGAATACTTTGCCTGTATGATTGGGTAGAAAAAGTGCGGTCTCTGAATAAGCCATAATTAAATCTGATCTATTTGAAGTTACCTGGTTATATCTATAATTGGAAAAAAAACATATTAATTAAAAAAAACTAAATGATAAATAAGACGAAAGTCTGTCAATTTTGTTTTCCCCACAAGCAGATTTGCAAGGAAAAAAAAAGGATCTCTGGCGATTTCACTTTAAATTTTAACTCCTCTAAAGATATTGATAACACAAAAGATAGTGCAGACTCATCATGGCCTGAAATACAAAACATTACTACAGACCTTTTAAAAGCTGCTCTTTACTCTCAGTTTCTGAAATTTAAAGAAGAAATGAACAGAAACAAGATGGAATTGAGCAATGATTTAAGCTAACTAGGAGAAAGATTCAAGAAATCTGAACAGCTTATGGAGAATCTCACATTCCAACTAAATACACAGAATGACCGAATTAAATCCTTAGAAAAAGAAATGGAAGAGATAGAAGCAAAATCAGCAGAAATGGAGGAAAGAGCTAGACACTGTTAAATAAGGATCAGAGGCATTCCAGAATATGGATGCAAACTGATTTGGAAAAATACTTGACAGAATTTTTTACGTTCTTAGGATTAACCCCGAACAAAAATTTACTTTCTAGAAAGATTTCATCGTGTTCATCCATTTGTAGATCGAAATATCAATACTCCAAGAGACGTTCTGATATGCTGCCACACTGTTAGATACAAAGATCAAATTATGAAAGCAATGTTTGAATTTTTTTTAAAAGGATCCCCATATGAACAAATAAAGGTTTAATACAAGATCCCTGCGGAAAACTTTTAATCCATATAAATGGATAGTGAGGAAATTAAAGATCAAATATGCTTGAAGATATCCATCTGGAATCACCCTATACTATGAAAGGAAAAGAGAGTCCTTCGATAAAACAACAAAATTGAAAACTTGAATGCAAGACAAGAATCTTGAATAGTGATGTCGCGAACATAACATTTTCGGTTCGCGAATCGCGAACACGAACTTCCGCAAATGTTCGCGAACCAGGCGAACCGCCATAGACTTCAATAGGCAGGCGAATTTTAAAACCCACAGGGACTCTTTCTGGCCACAATAGTGGTTGAAGGGGGGGGGGGAGACTTTCCCACGCTGTGTAAAATGACACAGAGCACTGTGATTGGATGGCTTGAAATCCATCCAATCACAGTGCAAGAAATCTGAAAATTGAACTTTCCCACGCTGTGTAAAATGACACAAAGCACAGTGATTGGATGGCTTGAAATCCATCCAATCACAGTGCTCTGTATCATTTTACACAGCGTGGGAAAGTTCAATGTTCCCACACTGTGTAAAATGACACAGAGCACTGTGATTGGCTGGATTTCAAGCCATCCAATCACAGTGCTCTGTCATTTTACACAGCGTGGGAAAGTTCTTTTGAATTTTCCCACGCTGTGTAAAATGACAAAGAGCACTCTGATTGGCTTAAACCAGCCAATCAGAGTGTTCTTAGCCTAATTGCAGGGCGTGGCAAGGCTTTATAAGCCTTCCCCCACCCTGCAGAGCTCAGTCTGCGCGGAGCCCTCCATGGGTGAAGATGGATTCTTTTTTTGTGCGCTCGTTTTTTTTGTTTGTTTTTTTTTTAATTGCGTCGGTTCTTATGGCTTTTTATTTGGCCTTTTTTGGGGCTGAAAAAAGAAGATTGTAGAAGAAAGAAAACATCAAATGGTAAGTTATTTTTATCTAATTTTTTTTTTACAGGTTTTTAGTTAAAGGTCCCCCCCTCGTTATTTTTAGGGTGAGGGGGTAGGTAGGGAGATCATTTTTTTTGGGGGGAGGGGTGACTATGGTCCCCCCCACCCTTTGTATTTAGGGCCCCCACCCACCGCTCAGGGGTGGGGGCCGTAGGGGACAATAGGTCCCCCCTTATTGTTAATTTTAGGGGCCCCACTCACCACTCAGGGGTGGGGGCCGGGGGGGGGACAGTAGGTCCCCCTTATTGTTAATTTTAGGGCCCCCACCCACCGCTCAGGGGTGGGGGCCGGGGGGGGACCGTAGGTCCCCCCTTATTGTTAATTTTAGGGCCCCCACCCACCGCTCAGGGGTGGGGGCCGGGGGGGACAGTAGGTCCCCCCTTATTGTTATTTTTAGTGCCCCCACCCACCGCTCAGGGGTGGGGGCCGGGGGGAGGACAATAGGTCCCCCCCCTATTAGTATTTAGGGCCCCCACCGGGGGGGACCCTTTTTTTTTTTAACAGTGAGCAGCCACACCGCGAGTAGGGGCACAATTTACTAATACTAAGTAAGTTTTACTTAGTATTAGTAAATTAATAGGGGGCGGACCGAACATCGCATATGTTCGCCATCCGTGGCAAATGCGAACACGCTATGTTCGCCGGGAACTATTCTCCGGCGAACCGTTCGGGACATCACTAATCTTGAAGCTTCAAAGTCAGGAGAGAAGGTCTGAAGACAAAGAAAATCTAAGTCAAGAACAACAGAAGAAGACAACTAGTGAACTGGATATTTTTTGTTTTGTTTTGTTTTTTAACTTGACTTATACTTTGAATATAATTGAATATCCATAGTGGATTATTGCACTTTATCAAGTAGATAGTGTATTTAGTGTTTTGGTGATATAGTTTATACTATTATACTATTATTCTATGCACTTTAAATTTATAATGCGCTTATGGATTGATTGTTTGTACTTTAAAAATTCAGTGCACTTTAGTATTTTGCACCTACTTGTACACTGTAGTGGAAAACAAGGGAATATACTTTGCATACTATAGATTGACTAAAGACATAGATTAAATTAAAAGGGTGTAGAATCATCATAACCACTATAATGTGCTTAAGAAGGGAAGTTAAAAGAAGGGGAAAATAAGAGAATGGTAAACTTAGACACAAGAACACTGTTATAGGAATTGATGTAGAATAAAATAGGAATTTTGTAACCCAGAAGTTACCTCACACAAAGTTTTAGGAGAAATATAACAAGAATGTAATATATAAGGGTGAAGCACAATCTAGGCATTGCCACCAGAACATACCAGACAATATATATGTCCTTTTCTAAAAAATGTATTTTTTTATTTTATTTATTTTTTTGCGGGCATTAAATAGCCTAACAAATCTGTCGAATAATATTCACGATAAGATAAGATATGGGAATAAAGATATAAAGTGATATTTGGTATATTTTGCAGAGAAAACTAATACACAGAATGACTAGAGATAAATCAAGTATTAAGGGGTTACTTTAAAGAAAATATAACTAAAGAACTTGATAAATAGAAAAAGAAAAAATATAATAATAATATAGAATAGAGCACAAATTATGTAATTCGTATTTGTAGCACATTAAGTTCTAAGTTGCTGTTCAACCTAGCACAAGTTATCAGATCAGATCAGAGTATATAGATTGATGTTTTTATTTTTTTTATTTTTTATTTTTTATTTTTAACTATGGGTCTTCACTTCTCAGCCCCTCTCACCTATAGACTTTAATAGCCCATTCTATCCTTACCAGCTTGAACACCGTGGGGAGGTTGTGTTCTACCAATATTTTTTTTCTTTTGATTGTTTATGGTTGAATATATGTGGGGTAGCGTGTCAGTCATAAAGGGGAATTTTTACTCCTATGTGATAGGGTTGTATAGAACCCTAGGTTATCTCTTTATGAGCAAGGTATTAATTTCCCCCCGAAAAAGATATAACCTTGAGAAAGAAGAGTTGAAATCTGTGGACTGCAAGTGACCCAATGGAGGGTGGAGGATTATTTTAGGATAAAATCCAGAAATTTTCCTCTCATTCTTGGGGCTTCTTTAACCCCTTAAGGACCAAACTTCTGGAATAAAAGGGAATCATGACATGTCATACATGTCATGTGTCCTTAAGGGGTTAAAAGAAAAAAGGAAAAGAGGAGTAGCTATTTTGTTCTCAAAGTAATTGGATGTAAAGATTTTATTTCAAAAGTATGATCCGGAGGGAAAATATATAATTGTAGTCGGAGATATAAATAATGTTTTACAGGGAGTGCAGAATTATTAGGCAAATGAGTATTTTGACCACATCATCCTCTTTATGCATGTTGTCTTACTCCAAGCTGTATAGGCTCGAAAGCCTACTACCAATTAAGCATATTAGGTGATGTGCATCTCTGTAATGAGAAGGGGTGTGGTCTAATGACATCAACACCCTATATCAGGTGTGCATAATTATTAGGCAACTTCCTTTCCTTTGGCAAAATGGGTCAAAAGAAGGACTTGACAGGCTCAGAAAAGTCAAAAATAGTGAGATATCTTGCAGAGGGATGCAGCATTCTTAAAATTGCAAAGCTTCTGAAGCGTGATCATCGAACAATCAAGCGTTTCATTCAAAATAGTCAACAGGGTCGCAAGAAGCGTGTGGAAAAACCAAGGCGCAAAATAACTGCCCATGAACTGAGAAAAGTCAAGCGTGCAGCTGCCACGATGCCACTTGCCACCAGTTTGGCCATATTTCAGAGCTGCAACATCACTGGAGTGCCCAAAAGCACAAGGTGTGCAATACTCAGAGACATGGCCAAGGTAAGAAAGGCTGAAAGACGACCACCACTGAACAAGACACACAAGCTGAAACGTCAAGACTGGGCCAAGAAATATCTCAAGACTGATTTTTCTAAGGTTTTATGGACTGATGAAATGAGAGTGAGTCTTGATGGGCCAGATGGATGGGCCCGTGGCTGGATTGGTAAAGGGCAGAGAGCTCCAGTCCGACTCAGACGCCAGCAAGGTGGAGGTGGAGTACTGGTTTGGGCTGGTATCATCAAAGATGAGCTTGTGGGGCCTTTTCGGGTTGAGGATGGAGTCAAGCTCAACTCCCAGTCCTACTGCCAGTTCCTGGAAGACACCTTCTTCAAGCAGTGGTACAGGAAGAAGTCTGCATCCTTCAAGAAAAACATGATTTTCATGCAGGACAATGCTCCATCACACGCGTCCAAGTACTCCACAGCGTGGCTGGCAAGAAAGGGTATAAAAGAAGAAAATCTAATGACATGGCCTCCTTGTTCACCTGATCTGAACCCCATTGAGAACCTGTGGTCCATCATCAAATGTGAGATTTACAAGGAGGGAAAACAGTACACCTCTCTGAACAGTGTCTGGGAGGCTGTGGTTGCTGCTGCACTCAATGTTGATGGTGAACAGATCAAAACACTGACAGAATCCATGGATGGCAGGCTTTTGAGTGTCCTTGCAAAGAAAGGTGGCTATATTGGTCACTGATTTGTTTTTGTTTTGTTTTTGAATGTCAGAAATGTATATTTGTGAATGTTGAGATGTTATATTGGTTTCACTGGTAATAATAAATAATTGAAATGGGTATATATTTGTTTTTTGTTAAGTTGCCTAATAATTATGCACAGTAATAGTCACCTGCACACACAGATATCCCCCTAACATAGCTAAAACTAAAAACAAACTAAAAACTACTTCCAAAAATATTCAGCTTTGATATTAATGAGTTTTTTGGGTTCATTGAGAACATGGTTGTTGTTCAATAATAAAATTAATCCTCAAAAATACAACTTGCCTAATAATTCTGCACTCCCTGTATATACGATCGTTAACCTAACCAATGTCAAATTAAAGTTATAAAGAATATCTTTAAAGAAATATAAAAGTTTAAACAAGGATCTGTTGTTGTGATGGGGGATTTTAACTGTGTCATGGACATAATGTATGATTGTAAAAATATGGGGGTTCCTAAAACCAACATAAATACTCAAAATAATGCTAAAAGGCTGAGTGAATTAATAAGAAACCATGCTTTGCTAGATCTGTGTCATGTGTTCCAACCAAAGGAACTTGATTTTACTTATTTTTCAAAAACTCATCTTCTATATTCAAGAATTGATGTTGTACTAAGTGATATCAATCTGACCAATAAGATTAAAAAGATATTCATAGTAACTATTTCTTGGTCGGATCATAATGGAATAGTTTTATATATCTTTATTTTTCACTTAAAATTCACCATATAACATATTTTCTGAATAAATTACTATAATATATTGCTACATTTACAAAGTTAAACATAAAAAAAAAAAAGAAAAGGTAAACAAATTAACTTCATTCATACTCATACAAAGAAACACTAACTTGCCTGACTGAAAGAAGGTGAAATTGGGGATTTGATGGGGTATGGGATTTACTCATTTGATCTTAAATAACTAACCCAAGGGGTCCAAATTCCGTCATATTTCACTTTAGATACTCTGTCTAATGCTATGCCTGCTTCCATTCTATACTGGAAATCCACTTGTGAGCGTATGTCGTGCCAATTTAATGGGCCTATATTTCTCCAGTTTCTGGCCATAACTATTTTAATTGCCATAAAAATATGAATCAAGAGGATTTTGCAATTTGTATTAACCCTTGGCATTTCTAAATGAAACAAAAACAGTTGGGGAGTTATATCTGCTTGTACCCCAAGAATAAAACTTACTAGCTCATATAGTATTAATTTCATGGGATTCAGCTCATGACAATCCCACCATATGTGAGAAAAAGAGCCTAGTGCCCTACCACATCTCCAACAGTCTGGAAGGAGTGTAGGTTGAAATTTATGAAGACGGGTGGGCACTTGGTACCATCGATAGACAAGTTTAAAGTACACTTCCCTTATATTTACTCCATGTATATGTCTTTTCAATAAGTGTAGGCCCGTTAACCACTAATTGAGTGAAAAAGAAAATTGAAAATCTTGCTCCCATTTAATCAATGCTGATGCTTTATCTATTTGCTTTTGATTTTTCATAAATCTGTTAAATTGGGAAGCAATTTTTTTCTATAATGAGATTCCATAAATTGATCAGTTGGGGTGTTTTCCGAAAGTTCTTTGCTTAAGATAAAGGATTTTATTCTTAAGCAATTAAATAATTCTTTAGGAGGGAGATTAAATTTAAGCTGTAGCATTGGAAAATGTAAGATTTAATTTCCCTCTAATAACTCAAAATTTATAATTCCACCCTTTACCCATTCTTGAATATTTATATCTTTTATATAATATTTTAAACATACTAGTGGGGCACTTCTTGATATATATTTGGTACCATATTTTTTCTTTAAATGCTTTACTACATATATCATTGTATTATTCATCGGATTATTAGATTTTATGCTTTTCACAAGCTTGCTATCGCACCAAATAAAGTGTATAGGCTCGATATTACTAAGATCAGCTTTTTCGATATCTAGCCAAGTTGGTCTTGAGGATGTAAAATTATCACACATAACTAGATGAACTGTCATGTCAAACATATATAATTTTTGGACATCCGGAAAGGAAACTCCCCCCTCCCTGCAGTCTCTCTGTAGAATTTCCAGTGAAACTCTGTGACACCTATCCTGCCAGATATAATCTGAAATCTGTTTTTGAAGACCGCGTATCATCTGGGAATCCACCATCAATGGGAGATTCCTAAATAAAAAGTCAATTTAGGAAGTAAATAGGAGTTAACTGCTTCAATTCTTCCCATCCATGACAGTTCTATACCCCTCCATGATTTAAGGATTTTCCTAAATTGAGTAACTATTTCTAAATAGTTAAGTTTACCGATTTCACTATAATTCCAAAATAATCTCACCCCTAGCTATTTTATGCTCCTAGCCTCCCAGTCACATTTAAAATCATCCTTAAGCATTTTTTTCGCTAGGCCCGGTTAGACCTTTTATCAGAATTTGTGTTTTTTTTATATTTACTTTATAACCAGAAATTTTACCATATTCCTCAATCAGACAGAATGCTGTAGGAATAGATCTAATAGGGTCCGTGAGAGACAGGAGGACGTCATCTGCATAGAGTGTAATTTTATTCTCCGAATTGTTCACCTTTAAGCTACTGATATCCTCATTCTGTCTAATGGCTGCTGCCAAAGGCTCTATAGAAAGGATATATAACAAAGGAGCCAAGGGGCAACCTTGTCGTGTCCCATTTCTAATTGGGAACCATTCTGATTGAAACATAAATCCAGAGACCCTAGCTTGGGGATCTTTATATAATGCCATTGTACACTCCTTAAAAACACTGCCTACCAAAGGCACTCAGAACCTCTTCCAGATATTTCCAAATAACATGGTCAAAAGCCTTCTCGGCATCAAGGGTGACCAAGGCAAAGGGGGACGGGCTTTGACTTGCATGATATAAAACAGTCATTAATTTCCGAATATTATCAGGCATACCCCTGCCCTCCACAAACCCACTCTGATCTAAGTGCACGATATCTGGTATGATTCCTTTTAGTCTGTCAGCCAATATTCTGGAGTACAATTTAATATCTAGATTAATGAGAGAGATTGGTCTATAATTTAAAGTATATGCCGGATCTTTATCTGGTTTTAGGATTGGCATTATGGAAGCCTGAAGCATTTCTGATGAAATTACTTTAAGATTGGCAAATTCATTGAATGTCCTCAACATATATGGTGAAATTATTCCATTTATTTTCTTATAAAAAATTGATGAGAAACCACCTGGGCCTGGGGCTTTGCCCTCTTTTAGTGCACTGATGGTGTTACTAATCTCCTGTATAGAGAAAGGACTATTCAACGAATTTTCAATGGTTATTTTTGGCAAATTTAATTTATCAAAAAACTGCTGTATTTCCCAATTAGAAGGCTCCTTGAGTTTTAAATTGTACAGACTTTTATAGTATTCTTCAAATGCTTTAGCTATTTGAGTTGGTGAAAAATGTTTTTTGTTTCCAACTATAATATTTTGTATAGAATGAGATTTATTCTTATTTTTTAATTTATTTGAAAGATTTTTACCTGTTTTATTATTTCCATAATACCATCCTCGTTTTAATGTTGGCATTGCTTTGTTTATTTTCTCTTGAGTTCTTACCAATATTTTTTTCCTAATCTCCTCAATGCCCTCCAAGACTCCATGATCTAAAGTAATCTTATGGAGTTGTTCCAATTTTGCCAGAACTATATTAAGCTCATTCAGCTTTCTTCCTTTCTGTTTTTTTATATTAGCATCCATTTTTATAAGACATCCTCTCATATATGCTTTAAAAGTACACCACAACGTAGCAGTTGAAACGTCCCCTGTGTCATTTCTCTCAAAGAAATCTCTGGCCTGGGTACGCGATTCTTCCACATAATGGAATAGTTTTAGATATTCAAGACACATATATAAAACAGAGACAGCAATGGATATTAAATGATCAAATTCTTACAAAAAAAAGAGTAATTTGGATTTTCTAAAGACAATGACAGATCTATATTTTAGGGAGAATAGAGATACCGAGGTAGACACACCAACCATATGGTGTGCCTACGAATGCGTGATTAGGGGGTCACATAATTAAAATAGGGTCTATAGACAAAAGAGATACATTTAATAACCTCACAAAATTATAGATAGAATTGGATGGTTTAAATAAACAAAATAAATTAAATCCATCTAACACTACCACAACAAATATAATGGCAATGAAAAAAAATGATTTATTAATCACCAATGCTAACATAGCACTGGAATTCCTTAAAAGGAAGTGGTATTATCAAGGTAATAAAACTAGTAATTAGATGACCAATAAGTTAAAAAAAGAAAAAGCAAAGAGATTTATCACAAAAATTAAATATGGGGATAAATTGGTGATGTCACCCAAAGAGATTGGAGAAACTTTTAAAAACTTTTATAAAACACTGTATAATCTTCCAGATCCAGATCCAATCAAAGCAGTTAAAAGATACTTTGAAAACCTTAATCTACCTAAGATTTCTCAGGCTTAATTAATAAAACTAAACCAACCTTTTACTCAGAAAGAAATTTAACTCGCCATTGTAAAATTGAAGAAAAATAAAATTCTTTGCCCAGATGGGTATAATAACTTATTCTATATATTGAAGAAAGACAACATCATAAAGGATATTACTAAAGTCTTTAATGATTTGGGGAAATCTAGTAAGATTCCAGAGGAAATAGTTCAAGCCCATATAATCCCTATTCCCAAACAGGGTAAGACCAAGATAATGTTATGAACTACTGGCCTATCTCATTATTAAATGTGGATATCAAGCATTATTCATCTTAGTGGAAAGACTTAAAAATATTATACCCTCCGTGATACATTTGGACCAAGTGGGTTTTGTACCAGGAAGATCCTCAGTAAACAATATTAGGAGATTGCTAGACATTCTAGATTAGGTCAAATCAGACCCTGTCGCTAGATGCCAAAAAGGCCTTCGACAGGGTCAGCTGGTCCTTTGTGAAAGAAGCATTATTAGCTTTTGGCCTACATGATGAGATAATGGACAAAATCATGATACTTTATTATGGCCCCTCAGCTAGAGTAGTAGGGCATGGTTTTTATTCTTATTGGTTTAAACTTATGAACGGAGTAAGACAGGGATGTCCCCTCTCACCTCTTTTATTTCTTATATCAGTTGAGTCTTTAGCAGTTTCTATCCATTGTAATCAAAATATAAGAGGTTTTGAGAATAAAGAGGATAATATTAAGATCAACTTATATGCAGATGATACTATTCTTACGTTGAAAGAACTGATGAAAGAGATTAGAATGTTGTAATACTTATTTTAGTTGGAACTCAACTGCAGAATTTTCTAATTGCAGAAACTATTAGTTTCACCTCCTTTTATACTGATATGAAGCAGTGGTTACTGTAGCTTTAAATACTCATGTAGGATGTTAATTGTGAGTAAAGTATAAGTCAATGATGATTTGCACAAGCCAATTAATTCCCAATTAGGAATAATGCAGAAAAAATAGGCAGAGTTAGTTTTCAGATTAATTAAGATGGAATAATTTACAAGCAAGATTATTAATGAAGCAGTACAGAGTTGCAATTAGGAATAATTTGATTATTGGAGGAAGAATTTAGCCTTAGCAGCAGTTCCTTATGAATAAGAGGGAATAACTTGAGAGAATGACACAGTAATGAGCCTTCAGATACAGTCTATGATTAGTAACAGAGAGTAGCTTGATTGGAGAAACAATTTACTTAACTTAAAAGGCAGTTCTGGAACTGAAGGGGTTAATCACATCCAATGGTGGAGAAGAGGGTTAGAAGTCCGTTTAGCAAGCCGAGGTCTAGGAGTGGAGAAGGTAGAAGTCCGTTTTAGCAAGCCGAGGTCTAGGAGTGGAGAAGGTAGAAGTCCGTTTTAGCAAGCCGAGGTCTAGGAGTGGAGAAGGTAGAAGTCCGTTTTAGCAAGCCGAGGTCTAGGAGTGGAGATGGTAGAAGTCCATTTTAGCAAGCCGAGGTCCGATACAGGCAGGATCAAGGTAGAGCAGCTGATCACTTTGCAGGCACCTGTGCAAATAATCCAGCCCTTTGAATCTGGCGCGGTCTTCCTAAGTATCGTGGAAGGACCGCGTCAGAAAAAGGGGCGGGGCTAAGCGCCGTGAACCCGGAAGTGGGTTCCTACGGCGGAATGCATGTCAGGCTATACCTGACAAATGTTTTGTCTGTAGTCACTCACTCAACCTGCTCCAGCAGCTCTTACTGAGGGAGCACAGTCAAGTCTATGATGATGGGTGCTGGGGGTAACAGAGCTCAGGCTGAATGCCAGGTAAATTGTATTAAGCTTCACCTTATCAAACATATGTCGTTTACCATGTTCCCTTGTTAGTGTTAGAGCCAAGCTCATAACAGATGAAGTTTTAAAGGTTATCAAATTTGGCCATGTGTATTTATACATATAACTTAAATGCCTAAATTAGAGCAGTATAATAACTTAAAACAGCCTAATTTAGAACAAGAATTAACACAAGGCTATTTACTAAACAGTGAACTGCTGCAAATTTTAGACCAAAATAATGGTATTGGAAACATTATCTAAATCAAAAATAGTTTTTACTAAGTTGTCCTAAAATATTCAGTTTTATTAAGATGAAAAAAAATCACATAAGCCAGAAAATATCCACAGCCAAGTTTTGTCAATACCCCTGCCATTGGTAGTGATGGCGGTGTGAAAATGGCATTGTATCACTGATCGCAAGAGAGCTTCTATGGAGTCTCTCACGATCTTGTGGGATCTTACATAGACATCAATGCTGTACTCCCACAGATGCGCAAGAGTAAAGCGCTGACATGGGCTCCTGGTGGATGAAGTGCAAGGAGCTGAAAAAAGAAGATGGTGGCACCCATGCACAACATTAGGCAATTATATCTTATATTCTTGACCCACTGCACACCAAGTAGTGATGTCACCATTGTAATGTTTGCAAGATATGTGAAGAGCCCAGAAGGTTACTGAGACAATTTAAGCATGTAAGAAATGTACAGACTGAGAGGTGTCAGGAATAGTAAGGGGATGGAATTTTGGTGCCTGTACTTCGTATTTACAGCAGCTTGGTCTTCTCTAACCAGAGTCTCTTCTTTCTGGTATTGTAGTTGGTATACAGAGAAGGGTGCGGGGAGACAGCGCCTGTAGAATTGTTCTCAAATCCAAAGTGGTATATAAAATGAACAGAAAAAACGGAATATAGTGTAGTATATTATAAATCCTGGTGGAATATAAAAGAACAGAAATGCACTTACAATATTCTGCAGCTTATGGTCAACTCCAGATTGAAGAAGAACAATCTCCGTCTGTGCATATGATAGTAGATCCTTGTGGTTCTTGATAAGTATTGTTCCCAGGCTTTTAATTGTTTTACCGCTGGTGGGCAATCAGATATCCTAAACAGAGAGCAAACACAGGTATTGCTTAATCCTACATGACTTGGGTGGTATAATCCTCACCAAGGATGTTGCTGTGAGTATCTTCAGGATAAAATTTCAGGATAAAATTTCAAAGATAGGTCTGGAATCTCCAAGGTGGTATAAAACAGGCTTTTTCAAAGGCTCACTAGTTCACATGTTCATAGTTTAAGGAACAGGGGTTACACTACCTGAATGGGGAAGAAAAAGGAAGCTATCAATGGCTGCACCCAGATATCTTAGAAGGCAGGTTGTGAAAAATCCTTGAGTGACTGCAAAAGACCTGCAGAAATATATGGTGGCAACAGACACTGAGGTTTCAATGAGCACAGTAAAAAGCGTACTAAACGCAGAGTGTTCCATGCCGGAACTCCAAGACGTACAACACTACTGACCAAAAAGCACAAGAAAAGTCAGTTCAAATGTGCTCTAAATCTAATAAATAAGCCACAGAAGTTTTGGGCTTCTGTGTTGTGGAATGATGAAACAGAACTGGAATTTTTCGGCCCATTAGCACTATATCTGGAGGAAAAATAATAAAGTATACACAGAAAAGAACACTGCCAACAGTTAAGCATGGTGCTTTGTATCCTCTGGCACTGGAAACCTGTTGCATGTGGAAGGTGAGATGAATTCATTGAAGTATCATGAGATTCTAGAAGAAAACATCACGCTGACTGTGAGGAAGCTGAAGCTTGGGTGTCATTGGACCTTCCAACAAGACAATGATCCCAAGCATACCTCAAATTCCACCATGGTTTGGTTGCAGAGGTAGTCCTGGAAATTCTACAATGGCTGTTACAGTCACCTGACTTATAGAAAATATCTGGTGGGAGGGGTGGATATTGGGCTATTTAGACACTTTTGTTTAACAAGTAGCTACATACAGTTGCAAGAAAAAGTATGTGAACCATTTGGAATGATATGGATTTCTGTACAAATTGCTCTTACTATGTGATCTGATCATCATCTAAGTCACAACAATAGACAATCACAGTCTGCTTAACCCCTTAAGAAACAAACGTCTGGAATAAAAGGGAATCATGACATGTGTCCTTAAGGGGTTAAACTAATAACACACAAGGAATGAAATGTTGCCATGTTTTTATTGAACACACCATGTAAACATTCACAGTGCAGGTGGAAAAAGTATGTGAACCCCTAGACTAATGACATCTCCAAGAGCTAATTGGAGTGAGATGTCAGCCAACTGGAGTCCAATCAATGAGATGAGATTGGAGGTGTTGGTTACAGCTGCCCTGCCCTATAAAAAACACACACCAGTTCTGGGTTTGCTTTTCACAAGAAGCATTGCGTGATGTGAATGATGCCTCGCACAAAAGAGCTCTCAGAAGACCTACGATTAGGGATCTGTATTCTATTTAATATTTTTATTAGTGATATTGCAGAAGGTCTTGATGGTAAGGTATGTCTTTTTGCTGATGATACTAAGATATGTAACAGGGTTGATGTTCCAGGAGGGATAAGCCAAATGGCAAATGATTTAGGTAAACTAGAAAAATGGTCAGAATTGTGGCAACTGACATTTAACGTGGATAAGTGCAATATAATGCATCTTGGACGTAAAAACCCAAGGGCAGATTACAGAATATTTGATAGAGTCCTAACCTCAACATATGAGGAAAGGGATTTAGGGGTGATTATTTCTGATGACTTAAAGGTAGGCAGACAATGTAATAGAGCAGCAGGAAATGCTAGCATTATACTTGGTTGTATAGGGAGAGGTATTAGCAGTAGAAAGAGGGAAGTGCTCATGCCATTTTACAGAACACTGGTGAGACCTCACTTGGAGTATTGTACACAGTACTGGAGACCGTATATTCAGAAGGATATTGATACCTTAGAGAGGGTTCAGAGAAGGGCTACTAAACTGGTTCATGGATTGCGGGATAAAACTTACCAGGAAAGGTTAAAGGATCTTAACATGTATAGCTTGGAGGAAAGACGAGACAGGGGGGATATGATAGAAACATTTAAATATATAAAGGGAATCAACACAGTAAAGGAGGAGACTATATTTAAAAGAAGAAAAACTACCACAACAAGAGGACATAGTCTTAAATTAGAGGGACAAAGGTTTAAAAATAATATCAGGAAGTATTACTTTACTGAGAGGGTAGTGGATGCATGGAATAGCCTTCCAGCTGAAGTGGTAGAGGTTAACACAGTAAAGGAGTTTAAGCATGCGTGGGATAGGCATAAGATAAGGCTAGGGACTAATGAAAGTATTTAGAAAATTGGGCAGACTGGTTCTTATCTGCCGTCACATTCTATGTTTCTATGTTTCTATGATTAAGAATTGTTGACTTGCATAAAGCTGGAAAGGGTTATAAAAGTATCTCCAAAAGCCTTGCTGTTCATCAGTCCACGGTAAGACAAATTGTCTATAAATGGAGAAAGTTCAGCACTGCTGCTACTCTCCCTAGGAGTGGCCGTCCTGTAAAGATGACTGCAAGAGCACAGCGCAGACTGTTCAATGAGGTGAAGAAGAATCCTAGAGTGTCAGCTAAAGACTTACAAAAGTCACTGGCAAATGCTAACATCCCTGTTAGCAAATCTACAATACGTAAAACACTAATCAAGAATGGATTTCATGGGAGGATACCACAGAGGAAGCCACTGCTGTACAAACAAAACATTGATGCATGTTTACCGTTTGCACAAGAGCACCTGAATGTTCCACAGCAGTACTGGCAAAATATTCTGTGGACAGATGAAACCAAAGTTGAGTTGTTTGGAAGAAACACACAACACTATGTGTGGTGAAAAAAAGGCACAGCACACCAACATCAAAACCTCAACTGTGAAGTATGGTGGTGGGGCATCATGGTTTGGGGCTGCTTTGCTGCGTCAGTGCTTGGATGGATTGCTATTATCGAAGGAAAAATGAATTCCCAAGTTTATCAAGACATTTTGCAGGAGAACTTAAGGCCATCTGTCTACCAGCTGAAGCTCAACAGAAGATGGGTGTTGCAACAGGACAATAACCCAAAGCATAGAATTAAATCAACAACAGAATGGCTTAAACAGAAGAAAATACGCCTTCTGAAGTGGTCCAGTCAGAGTCCTGACCTCAACCCGATTGAGATGCTGTGGCATGACCTCAAGAAAGCGATTCACACCAGACATCCCAAGAATATTGCTGAACTGAAACAGTTCTGTAAAGAGGAATGGTCAAGAATTACTCCTGACTGTTGTGCACGTCTGATCTGCAGCTACAGGAAACATTTGGTTGAAGTTATTGCTGCTAAAGGAGGTTCAAACAGTTATTAAATCCAATGGTTCACATACTTTTTCCACCTGCACTGTGAATGTTTACATGGTGTGTTCAATAAAAACATGGCAACATTTCATTCTTTGTGTGTTATTAGTTTAAGCAGACTGTGGTTGTCTATTGTTGTGACTTAGATGATGATCAGATCACATTTTATGACCAATTTGTGCAGAAATCCATATTATTCCAAAGGGTTCACATACTTTTTCTTGCAACTGTATATTTACTGCACCTACTGTTCGTGACAAAAATCGTGCACATAAACACATAGAGTGTCAGCTAAAGACTTACAAAAGCCACTGGCAAATGCTAACATCCCTGTTAGCGAATCTACAATACTTAAAACACTAATCGAGAATGGATTTCATGGGAGGATACCACAGAGGACCATAAAATAAGTTTTACAAGAATGATCTTGCACCCTATAGTTGTGTGCATTATGTTTCAAATACATATTACGTTATTATTTTAAATGAAAAGAGCTTGGTGGTGAAGAGGCTAATTAAAGAATAATATTGAGCATTGCCCACCATGACTTACGCATTGGATTAAAACTTTTATTAAAAAATAAATAAACCTTGGATTTAAATGAAACAAAACACAACAATAGTGCTACGACAGCTGGTAAGAATATGTTGTTCTTTAATGCATGTTGGGTGCCAATACAGAATTCAAACAGTATAAGGACAATCTTTTTTTGATGTCTTTATAAGTGTTTCTTGGTAACATGTCTTCTGTTTAGATATTCTGAAAGAAGAAGAATGCATTGTTAGTTACCAAAGAAAAATTGATATGTTCTTAATATATTCTTGATATGCATCAAAAAGCCCAAGTGCTCTGTGCTCATCTTGGTGCCCCAGGAGGTGAGAGGGATATATTTCATTATGTCATACAGTGGTAAGCTGATTTGCAGCACTGGAAGCGGGGAAGTGGGAAGACATATTGAATGCTGCCGCAAAAAATCTAAATTTGTGTTAAACTACAGGAACAATCTTTTAAGACCATGATGAGAAATTGTACGACACCAATCAACTTGCATCACGTGGGCAAATCAATGATGGACGTGTGCTGGCAGTGCTGGGGGAGCAAATATTCATATATGGAGGACATGCCCCAATATGCAGCAGTATTGGGGGATAATCAGGAATCTACTAGCGAGAGTATTTCGCTGACACATAGATATTAAGCCCTGGTCCTTCTTATATGCTAAAGCCACGGAGGGTCTTCTATGCAAGGAACCCAAATTATTAAATAAAGTCACACTGGCAGCATAAAGAGCTCTAGTGCAGATGTGGCTGGGAATGGAGATGCCCAACAAAGGACAAATAATTTTGACATGTAAAGATAATTATTTCATGACCAAACATATGGCCCAAGTTCATAATTCAATGACAACTTTTAATAAAGTATAACAGCTTTGGGAGGTATATGAGGGGTAAGGTTTGAATGCTGATGCGATAGAGTTGATGGGGCTACGTATGTGCAGGGTTGAGCACAGACGGGACTTTCCCCCATTTTTTTTCCTCTTCTTCATCTTCTACTTCCCTTCTATCTCCTCAATTATCCTCTGCATATGGTTTCTATTCTCTCACTACAAGAGGGAATTGTATATTGCTTTTAAAAAGTATTGTCTCCATCATGAAACAACATTGCTGTGTAATTAAACATGTTGTATACCATGACATGTTATGTATTTGAAATCCAAGTATGCCACTTTCTCTGACAAAGTGTGCCATATGCAAATGTACAGGAAGCCAATGTAAGGACTAAAAGGACTGAAAGAGGGGGGAGGTGTGAGAGGACCGACTAAAGAGGAAAATCAGTCTGGCGGTAGCATTCCTTACAGACAAAAAGATTTTTGGGTAGACCAATTAGGAGAGGGTTACAATAATCCATGCAGGAAATTACTAGAGCATGGACAAGTTCCTTGCGTAAGAAAGGGGCGCATGCAGGCTATTTTTTTAAGATGGAATCTACAGGATTTGGCAACATTCTGCATGTGAGGCTCAAAGGTGAGGCCAGAATCAAGTATGACGCCAAGACAGCGCACTTGCAAGGATGGACTTATGTGGATACCACTAACTTGAATGGAGAGCGAACGAGGAGGATCAGTATTAGGAGGAGGAAAGACAAGGAGCTCAGTTTTAGAGAGATTGAGTTTCAGAAAGCGGGAAGACATCAAGTCAGAGATGGAAGAAAGGCAAGCAGTGGCACGTTGCATGACGGCAGGGGAGAGGTCCAGGGAGGAGAGATGTATCTGGGTGTCATCAGCATACAGGTGGTAGTGGAATACAAGAGAGGTAATAAGTTTGCCAAGAGAGGCAGTATAAAGAGAAAATAGTAGGGGACCAAGGACAGAGTCTTGGGGGACTCCAACTCAGACAGGAAGAGGTGAGAAGGTATCATTAGAAAAGGAGACACTGAATGAGATGGAGAAGAAAACCACAAGAGGACAGAGTCACAGAGACCAAGTGATTGAAGAGTTTGAAGAAGGAGAGCATGATCAACAGTCAAAGAAAAGCAGCAGAGAGGTCAAGAAGAATTAGTATGGAGTAGTGGCCTTTGGATTTAGCTGCGATTAGGTCATTAGTAACTTTGGTAAGAGCAGTTTCAGTAGAGTGGAGAGGGCATAAGCCAAATTGAAGAGGGTCAAGGAGAGAGTTGGAAGTAGGGATATGGGACGATAGTTAGAGGGGGAGGACAGGTCAAGAGATGTTTTTTTCAGCATAGATACTACAGTGGCATGTTTAAGGTCAGCAGGGACAACACCAGAAGAGAGAGCAGTTGAAGATGTGTGTTAAGGAAGGCTCAAGACAAGGGGAGAGAGATCCGATAAAGTGAGATGGGACAGGATCGAGCGGGGCGAGAGGAAAGAAGAAGCGCAGCCACAATGGCTTTCCATTTAATGTTAACAAAAGCCCACAGTATGTTTTGCTAGTGTTGGATGTTAAAGTTTCACAAAGATCCAGATCTATAGTGCAGGCACCTATGATTTGAGTAGAAAACTACATTGTTGGTTTCCTCTCATGCTTTTATAAAACAGCCACATTGCCTGCAGGTAATGGGCTTTGCTCTAACTCTTTTTGCCTCATATATTTCCTTTTTTTTCTTCCCAATTGACTTACCATGCTTTTATTGCCCATGATCTGATATATAGCTATGGATAGCATGCATTAGACACCAAATGGCTGGATGCACTTTGGTGGATATTCATACAAATTATGTTTGTGCAAGCAAAATTTAAATATAAAATAATTCTAATTTTCATATGTTGATATTGGCGAACACTAAATTTATTTATAAATTTGATAAAATTACAAATGGATAAAGGAACAAACACTATTTTCACTATTTTCATTCTAGAGCACATACATATCTATTTTTTGTAAAATAAACTTACAGCATTGATCCAGGATATATAAGCAGAGACTCTGGTGAACACTGTTGGTTTCTTGTAGGCATTGCATCCAGAAGAAGACACAAAACTAGTTACACCATGGACCTGGTAAACTCCACTGACAGCACAGTTGAGGGGTCCCCCAGAATCTCCCTATAACAGAAAAAAAATGTAGTCTAGACCATCTTTATCCAATGTAAGCATCCAAGGGTATGCTTGTAATAATGACATACATTTTCAATCAGTTACTAAAAATGTTTGAATAGATGTTATAACCAATATGTCTACAAAACTATGGTTAGGAATATTATCAAATACATGATTAAAAAACATGGATAGCACCAACAAAACTACACTGAAAAATGTACTCCTATTTCTCTTATCTACCTTCCAGTCCATCTCTTGTCTTGTAGGTCAGCCAGCTAGCTATCTATCCAGACAGCTATCCATCCTTCCAGCCAGCCAACCACCCATCAATTAATCAATCAACCACCAATCAATCAATCAATCAATCAATCCAGTTAGCCAGCCACCCATGCAGCCATTCAGTCATTCATCTTGATTTGTGTTTCAGATCCCTCCACTTGAGCCCAGAATCCTTCTGCCTAATAATAACACATTTTTTTTCCATCTCTTTTATTCATCCTGTATATCCTGTCTCTGGCTTCAAGCTCTTCTTTTATCCATATCACCTCCACTTCATCTCTGTGTACCAATTGTTGTCTTCAAATCCTCCCTCCATGTTTTATTGAAACAGATTAAATATTTTATTTTTTACAAACTTTAAAAAAAAATTAAGCAGTGTACCTTTGTGTAAGATGAGGTGTTTTTTTTTTTTAATTCCAAGTTACATTGTCACCCCATAATCTTTATGCCATTAATCAATGCAAGACAGACATGTGCTGCACTAATCAGTACCCTGTTGGCCTTAGACATAATTAAGTGAGTGATGCTCTGAAAACTTGACCTAGATAATGAGGACAAGCAAATGAGGAGAGAGAACAAGAGGCAGTTTTCCTCCATCTCCAGATCCTTCACTGTTTTTTACAATGTGGTCTTCAGAATCGTTGAATGATAAGTAAGACAGGTCAAAATAGCGAAACACTTGTCTTGGAAAGGTAGCTGGCCAAAAACAAACTCAAACAATGCATTCAAAATTTCAAGAAATGAGAATCTGCAGTAATAAACCTATCTAGGAAAAATTGCACAACATGGTAAGATTATGAAAATGTAACTCAATATCTTACATTGCATCCAGCCTGAGCTCCATTACCACCTGCACACACCATGGTGTTCTTCACAGTGCTGCCCCAGTAGGAACTTGACGAGCAGGTTGAGTGAGCGACCACAGGCAGAGGGGCCTGCTGGAGGATTGATGGGAGGGATCCACCAGCTGTGGGGAAAACAGGTGCTCATGTTAAGCAGAGTATGATGTTAAATCGAACATATGTAGTATCTATTAATCAACAGAATATTGTCTCTAATAACCTGTTGGAGGAAGCAAGACTGTATAGATATAATATTATTATTATTTTTTTTAAATCATATGCTTACTGCTGGTTCTGCCCCATCCAGTAACGGTGCAAGCGTAATTGTGGGCCAGGACAGTCCCAGAACTTGGCAGTGTTGCCAGTTTTACATAGCTGTTCAGAGTGGCGCTGGATGCCAGGTGAAGGATTGCAATATCATACCTGTTAAGAAAGGACAACAACTAGAGGAAAGACCTATAGATATAAAGGCATGTAATAATTATAATATATTACTCTAGTTGCGACAAACAAGGACTCAAAGGCAGATCAATAGACAAGGACAGAATCCGTAAATATACGTTAAAGGATCTCTACAGGGTCAAGAACACAAACATGTATTCCTGACCCTATAGTGTTAAAACCAACATCTAGCCCTACTAGGCCCCTCATGCCTCCATAAATATAGCAAAAACATACTGTATTCAAGCAGTCTACTGACATCATCAGAAGTGGTGGTCTGATTCAATCACAGTGCTTCCCCATGGGATTGGCTGAGACTGACAAAGAGGCAGATCAGGGACAGAGCCAGTATGATTCAAAGACAGCCCTGGCCAATCAGCATCTCCTCATAGAGATGAATTGAATCAATGAATCTCTATGAGGAAAGTTCCATGTCTGCATGCAGAGGGAGGAGACACTGAATATTTGGATGCATTTTAGGCAGCCATGACCCAGGAAGGATCTCTAACAGCCATCTGAGGAGTGGCCAGTGAAGTTATCAGGCTGTAATGTAAACACTGCATTTTCTCTGAAAAGACCGTGTCTACAGCAAAAAGCCTTGGGAGAACATTACTACATTACTACAGTTTGGGAGAACATTACATAAATAAAAAATATAGCAAAAAGGCATAATTATGTATGTTACAAAAATATAATATTGAAAAAATGTGAATTTATTTTTAGGATGAATATGTACTTAAATGTGATCTACCATGAATAGCTGTCCCAGAGTGTTTCAAAAGACTGAGAGCCCTGAGATAAGAATATACCGAAAGGGGAATAGTTTTCATCGACTTTAACTTAACAAATGCAATTGTTTTGTTAATGTTATATTATAAACATTATAATATTATTTTTATGAAGTGGCAAATTCATAATTTCACACATTGGTTTCCCCATTTCTTACCCAGAAGCTACACTGTTGGAGTTCCAGCTGGCGTGTTTTACAATCTTTGACACGGATATATATTGTTCTCTGCCCTCGTTCACACTCAGGTTGTGTTCTCCCAAAACCACACGGAAGTTATAAACTCTGCGTATTAGAAATAAAATAATATAGTTGGTTTATATATCACTCGCAGTAGGTAGAAGGTATACATCATAAAATGAGAAGCATCCCAGTTACAACAAAACTTTGTATAAAAATGTAAATGTTTTACAATATTTAATGACTAAAACACATGCATTTTGTTTGCTGTAAATTTCAGGAAAAAAAGGTATTTTAGTACTAAGACAGATTTTACTGAATAACAATTCACCCATAGTCTTCAATGGAGTAAATCCTTATTTTGCTCAATAAATCCAGCCCATAGTTTTTTTACTTTGCCATGGACTCTTAGACTGGATCTGTTTAACTAGCTTTTGGCATAGGACATTCCATCCAAGATGAAGCAGAGTACAGATTCCTAGCAAGGATCAGAAATGATTTGATGACAGAAAAAGCAGTGAAAGATCAAAGGAAATTCTGTAGTTGTAACGGACTAAGATTTTTGAAAAAAATATATTATATTAGTATATGTCTGAGTATGCAAATATACATTAATATATTGGCAAATTGTGTTTTTCCTGTATGCATTAAAAAGATTTTACAAGTGATTAATATTTACGTTTTATTGTACTATTAAAGAAAATAAGCATGTTCACCTTTACTCATAGGGATGCACATTATAAATTTAAGAAAATACTCTAATCACCATAACAACTTTTGGCAGTGGTTATAGAGCCTGTTTCACAATGGTTTAAATATCCAATTAACATTGGTGGTTATGGTGCTTGGAATATCCATTTAAGGGAGAATGTTTGTATTAATACTGTCAATACAATATATTTTAATGCTATTACCTGTCTACACAGTGAGCAGCGGTCATGACACGGTTAGCACGGATAAGGGAACCTCCACAGGTGTGATACCAGCTGCTTCCAGACTGATACTGAAGGGAAATCTGGACAAGGGAAACAATACAACAAATGTATTAAACATCAACAAAGCATTAACAGTATGTAATCAACATTTTCTTGTTAAATAATTGTGTATTTTATTTATCGTGGGGTTCCACAGTCGCACTCTCTTGGAGTTTTGATAGCAATACTTTCTATTGCCTTCTACAGAAAAAAGTTAGCCGCACGTACCTGCCAAGGCCATGCATTTTGTGCAGAATTTGATCCTCCTACCACCCTCTCACTTCCTTCAGCATCTTCATAACATTGTCCTTTGGGGTAAATAAAACACAGTAAGTATAAGCTCAGTGCAAATGTCTTGTCTTGATTTACCATTTTAAGTGCAAGATAATGCATCTTGGATGTAAAACCCCAAGGGCAGAGTACAGAATATTTGATAGAGTCCTAACCTCAACATCTCAGGAAAGGGATTCAGGGGTAATTATTTCAGATGAATTAAAGATAGGCAGACTGTGTAATAGAGCAGCTGGAAATGCTAGCAGAATGCTTGGTTGTATAGGGAGAGGTATTAGCAGTAGAAAGAGGGAAGTGCTCATGCCATTGTACAGAACACTGGTGAGACCTCAACTGGAGTATTGTGCGCAGTACTGGAGACCGTATCTCCAGAAGGATATTGATACTTTAGAGAGAGTTCAGAGAAGGGCTACTAAACTGGTAAATGGATTGCAGGATAAAACTTACAAGGGAAGGTTAAAGGAACTTAACATGTATAGCATGGAGAAAAGACAAGGCAGGGGGGATATGACAGAAGCATTTAAATACATAAAGGGAATCAAAACAGTAAAGGAGAAGACTATATTTAAAAGAAGAAAAACTATCACAACAAGAGGATATAGTTTTAAATTAGAGGGGGAAAGGTTTAAAAATAATTTTAGGAAGTATTACTTTACAGAGAGGTAGTGGATGCAGGGAATAGCCTTCTAGCTGAACTGGTAGAGGTTAAAACAGTGTTTAACCACAGGGAGTGTAAGCATTAGTGAGACAGGCATAAGATTAGGCCAGGGACTAATTAAAGTATTAGGAAACTGGGCAGACTAGATGGGTCGAATGGTTCTCATCTGCCGTCACATTCTACGTTTCTATGAATTTAATCTCAGAGTTATTCACTAAAGTCCGAATGATCCTGTAATGAATGGGGCAAACCCATCTTGTGCTCCATGGATTAATTTGGACTGTAAAATCCAGATATTGTTCAGTTTTTAACATTGCCTAGATTTTGCAGTAAGGACTCTTAATGAGCCTGAATATGCTCTGAATATGGTTCAGCTAAAATTTGGATCCAGATTGGACTTTTCGTGCCTTTAAGTTTATCCTGTGCAGACCACCTGCTAAAGATCTATTTTTAGTTGCGTTGGATTTTTAGTTTTTTCATTCTTTTTTGAAAAGCTTTTTTTTCCAATACTTGAGATGTGTTTTTATCCGGTCTCTTCCGGTCCGGTCAGCTCCCCTGTCAGCTCCACTGTAAATCTCGCGGTGTGAGTGCCGCGCAGAGCATTGCCACGGTAACCTGTGGCAACGCTCTGACCCCGCGGCTCTCACGAGACTTACAGTGGAGGAGAAGGGAGCTGACCGGACCGGAGGAGAGAGAAGGGAGCTGACAGGAGCTGCAGGAAAGGTAAGTTACAGATCGCTGCCAACCCCCAACAGGACCGCAGGGCTTGCAATGAGCTCGGCGGTCCTGGTCTGTATTATGGCAATGTAAGTTGCCATAATACAGACAGTGACTCGAGTATAAGACGAGTGGGGGGTTTTCAGTACAAAAAATGTGCTGAAAAACTCGACTTATACTCGAGTATATACGGTAATTTAAACTATTACAATGGTAAAGATAGGAAGAGAGACATATAATGTTTAGGGTTGAAGAGTGATTAATAATTGTTATTACTCAAAGTGTAAGTGAGGCAGAATAACTGAAACTCTCACATGTGAGAAGAAGCACTACATTTAAAAAAATAATAGAGAGTTAGTGAAGTGTAAAGCAAAGTGAAGTTGGATTAGCAGATGATGTACAGTTAGCTGTCAATGTATCTTACCACAAAGGACGAGAGCAGCAAGGACAAGGAGCCTCAACATCTTCAGTCAGTAGCTGGTGAATGTTCTGGTAAAACTGATCCTGTGTGATCACTTTATATATACCAAGCAATATAATCGGTAATGGGAATATTTGCAGATGTTGCAAGCAGAACCATTCGGTTCCAAGTTGGTTCTCGATAGTGTCTTTAAAACAATTGCCAATACTATAAAGTTTTATCAAGGACACTGTATACTTGAATGCAGGGCAAACCCAAGGCATTTTGCTGCCTGGGTCTAAGGATGAAATGCTGCCCCCCCCCCCACCCCTGTCTGTGTGCGTACTGGAAATTAAGTGTGTGTCTAACTGTGTGCCGGGGATGATATGTGTGTGTATGTACTGAGGATGAAGTGTGTGTCTATGTGAGTGCTGGGGATGTAGTATGTGTCTGTGTGTGTGCTGGGGATGTAGTATATGTCTGTATGTGCTGGTGATGTAGAGTGTGTCTGTGTGTGCTGGTGATATAGCATGTGTCTGTGTGTGCACTGCAGCCAATACACTTACCTATGCACAGTGTCTGTGTATATGCATGTGTGTCAGTGTTTGTATCTGTGTGTCTGTATCTGTACAGGACATACTTGAAAACGAGAGAAATCTCAATGTATCTTTCCTGGTAAAATATTTTATAAATAAATAAATCTGTATGTATCAGTGATTGTAGCTGTTTGTCTATGTATCTGCATGTGTGGCAGTGTTTTTATTGTGTTTGCAGCATATTTACTGAAATCAAAAGCTATCAAACTTATAACAATATTTTAACTTTTTAAACATTTTAACTGGTCACGTTACATTTTAACATAGGACTCCTTATTTTATAGCAGCTTCACAAGTCTTGCATCCAATGAACGTGTGAGTTTTTGGACAGTTTCTGCTTGAATTTGTTTGCAAGATGTCAGAATAGCCTCCCAGAGCTGTTGTTTGGATGTAAACTGCCTCCCACCCTCATAGATCTTTTGCTTGAGGATGCTCCAAAGGTTCTCAATAGGATTGAGGTCAGGGGAGGATGGAGGCCACACCATGACTTTCTCTCCTTTTATCCCCATAGCAGCCATTGATGCAGATGTATTCTTTGCAACATGAGATGGTGCATTGTCATGCATGAAGATGATTTTATTACGGAAAGCATAGTTCTTCCTTCTGTACCATGGAAGAAAGTGGTCAGTCAGAAACTCCACATAGTTTGCAGAGGTCATCTTTACACCTTTGGGAACCCTAAAGGGGCTGACCAGCTCTCTTCCCATGATTCCGGCCCAAAACACGGGCCTTGCTGATGATGCAGCCTTGTTGGAACAGGGTGGCCGTCCACCAACCATCCACTACTCCATCCATCTGGACCATCCAGGGTTGCACGGCACTCATTAGTGAACAGGACTGTTTGAAAATTAGTCTTCATGTATTTTTCTGCCCAATGCAGCCGTTTCTGCTTGTGAGCATTAGTTAGTGGTGGCCGAATAGAAGGTTTATGCACAGTTGCAAGACTCTGGAGGACTCTACACCTTAATGTCTGTGGGACTCCAGAGGCACCAGCAGCTTCAAA